>OY720179.1:5475000-6075000 GCA_963082885.1 Parascotia fuliginaria
TAACTCTTAAATTATGGATGGATGGAAACTAACACCCAATCTAATGCATATTTAAGGAAGAAGTTCTCTGAAAAATAGTGAAAAGCGTCATGAAATTCGTCACGTAGTTCACAAGAAATTAGAATAGCAACAGACAATAAGCAGCGTATTAAAGCTTACAGTGTTCACGATAAGTACAGTACTCGTGTTATGGGGCACTAGATATTTCAGACATATTTGTGAGTAGATTTAAGTCTTTGTAGCAGTGTTCATTAATAAAGCCTGACGTAACAACGGTTTTCTATTTGTATTCATATCTTAATTAATATAATTTATTGTTGTAATGCTCTGCTCACAATGTTTACATTTATATGAAGGCAACTTAGTTTAGACATAAGCTTCTATATGCGATTGATGTTCGTTTTAGTTTATTATGTAACTTTAGCGTTACTCTCAGTTGTATATGTGTTTATAATTTTTTCATTTATTGTTTACTAAAAATTATTTTTAAATACACTGTTGATAGATAATTCTACGTGTTTGTTATTTTGGAATCAGCCAGTTAGTGGCGTTTCGTCTTCTCGTGAGATAACAATGTAAATGAAGTGCCTCCATTTTTCTTAAAGCTCGTGATGAATTATAGAAAATCCTTACCGATTTGCATGGCTTGTGGCTATTACATAATATGTGTGGCTTAGTAGGTAAACAAAACAGAGACTCTATATGAAAATATACCATAAACGCTTCTGGTAAGGGCGCACCTTTAAAAACACTCATAGCTCTAAAATTTATCAGCTAGTTGGATGTAGACAAATTGGCTAACATCTTGCTATTCAACATGTTTACATTAATTTGACGTTAATTTGAGTCGTTAAGTAGAAGCTAAACGTAATCTTTTGTTTCTATTTTTTAAGATCTATATTTTTTTTTTTATATTTTTAGCATATCACGTTGTAGGTTCCAAACAACAAATAAGCTAGGTAACAAAATATTTCATGCTTTTGATGCATGTTTTTTTTAAAATAATTAGTAACGGTGGTGATGCGACTCTGTGAATAAAATATTATTTTGTTAAAAATATTATATACCTTGATTAAAATACCGTCGGTAGGTACATAGTAAAAGCTAATGAACTTTTTCTTCTTTGTCTTTGGTATCAAGAGTTTTATTCGATTTCACAACAAACTCCTACAGAAAAGAGCCTAGCAATAGTGTCCTGTTGCATGATTCAGATTTACTAAGGCGCTTAAAATATAAAAATTTTGAAAATTAAAATTAAATTATTATTAATCTAAAATTATTATACTTATACTAAGCTGTTTGTGCAATTATTCCGAAGGTGGGGTAGACAGTGAGGAAGTCCGTACCTAGTGTCAATGACAAGGCAGTAAAAAAATCAAAAAGTCTTTATGCAAATTGTCGTCTGAAATAGGTAGAGCATTAGAATGCAAATTGCTGAATAATTATTATTGTAGAGAAGGTAAAGGGCATAGACCGTCACTGAGATTTAATTTCTTTTGACGTGAAAGTGTTGTTTAACCTTACTTGTTACTGGGGAGTTACAACTTATACTTACATCGTTTTAGTATAATTAGTAGACTGAATATTATATACTACTTAGTGTCAAGTGTATCTTACAAACTATGTCAATGTTTTTATTGGCGTTATCGAATTTATTTCACTGATACTTTACACTGATACCTTCATTGATAGTCTACATTTTTCCAACTGAAACGTAGTTATTACTTTTATAAACACTCTGCGGGAACAACCGCAAGTAAGAGTCGTTGAGCAAAGTTTTAAAGTGTACTTTCATAATTGCATGTCTAAAATCTTAAGCGTGAAATGAAAGGAGTTTTAAACGGTCTGTATAGCAATTTACTTATGCAGCTGAAACTGCATGAAGTTTGTTGAAGCTTGAAGGTACCTAATATTATTGCAGAATATACTAAATAAACAAAACTTTACTTATTTAGGGATCGTTCACATTTAGTGAATGAATCTAAGAAAAACACTACAGTTACAATACGTATATAAATTACACAATATGGTCTGTTCGGAAGACTTTGTAGCGCAGTACGCATACGATATACAAATAAAGTACATTAAATTTGTCCTGCAAAAGAAACAAACCCTTTGACTTGATCTCACTGCTCAAAAAACAAATAAAATACCATGCAGTTTGGTTTTACTTACAAAGCAGATTGCACGTACTTACCTAGATACGTAGATACGACCGCGTGCAACGCAATCTTTAGATCTGTACACACCTTGATATTGTGTAGTTACGAGTAAATGGCCAATGATAAGGTTACAAAACAAATTGATTAGTTTTAGTATAGCGAAGATACATATAAGACGTATAATCTAACTGATATCGATTAAGCTTTTACGAGTAGGTACATAATTATGTCTAACTATTTTAAAATTCACTTTACGTCTTCTAAAAATCTTTAATTTTTAAAAACAAAACTGTTTTGAACCTTGGCTTGTATAAAAGCTGCAATAACAATAGACAGCCACGTATTTCATTTGATTTTTCAGTGATTTATCTACAAAAATGTTTAACTTTATGAGTGAGAGATCATGTGGAAATTATTTTAAACTGTACATTATGTTATTTATTCTGTATAGAACATATCTACATCAAAGCATGTACCTACTAATTCTTAGACTAAAGAAAATTTATACCATTTATATGACTAAGTCGTGTCCAATGAAATAAATTAAACAACAAATATAGTTGTGCTCAAGTTTATAAGAATAATTTTATTAAGAGCATTTATATAAGAGGTTATAGTTTAAAATTCAGTGATTAAAAACTGTCTAAAATAAATAATAGAGTGACAATATAGACGGGAGTGCAAAAAGGATTTTATTTTATAATGGTAGCTTTCTATATACAAATTTATCCAAGATTCTTGAAAAGCTCGATTTGTCGTTCGGCGCTGAAGTCCTGTCAATAATAGGACATATAATTGTAAAAGCGATTCAGCGTTGAACGATTGCATAAAATCGGGCTTTCAAATAAAGGTCGATACATAAAAAAGTCATTCAAAAAATTAAACAGATGAATAGCAAGCATCCGCGGATTTAATTGGTATTCCATTAGCTCACGGATCACCGTTTAAAACTCATGAAAATTATTGTAAGACGCCAGACGGTCACTGATTAATTGAGTTTAAAGTATAATCGATCTACGGTTCACGCAATTTATTAATCTACATATTGTATTTGTGAACCACACGCCATTCCAAAGACTTTAAACCATTCATCATAATAATATTTGATATGCATTTTACAATATATTTTGGTAAATATCGTTCATCAAATAAATACCTAAATATCGGACTATGAATGTACCTATTTTTCTTCATAAAACAAGATTATTTAAACGTATAAAAACGATTTATTTGTACTTGTATATACATTCGTCATTTTTTCGCCCCTAAAGGAACTTGATATTATTCGTGTAAAAACTGAAAAATCCTTTAATGTTTTATAGACATGACATGACACATGTTTGCTTTATGTTATGAATTTGGATACCTATGTTATGTTAGGTCGTAGTTGGTTTTAAATAAACAATTATTATAACTATGGGTATAAAATTAACATTTCAGGTATATACCGTTATTTATCAATTATATTATACATCACTTATTAATAACATTCATGTTTGTAGAAACGCAATTTAATATTACGTATCTACTTTTGAATGTACGTACCTGCTCCATTAATATCGATCATTGGTCCATATTGATTACCAATAGCTTTTGCCAAATTCACACAACGATCATAAATGAATTTATTGTAATTTGATTGGTCGAGTCAGCTAAAATTCTATTTTATTAAAAAGGGCTTTCATGATTTAAAATAGAATTGGAACAGCAGAGCGTTTTTGGCCAGGGCAATCGAGATTTATTTATGTAGTTTAAGTATTAATTTTTAAATGATGTGTTCTATTTTTTAACTTGTAAAACACAAATTCGAATGTGTTTTATGAAACACGTTTTTCAAACTATTATTTTAGATAAATCTTTATACCATGTAATAATTTTAAATTTATTAAGTATTTTAATAAAATTATACACACAAACTAACAGAATTTGCCTGAGTATAAAGTAATGAAATTTAATAAAACTTAAGTAAGCACATATACATATTATTATTATTCTTTAGGATAAAATGGCGCGAGCACAACACTCAAGTAAAATTTTACAATATTTATCAAGAATATTATGAATATTGTATCATAATTACGCCGTCTTTGCGACCCAAAATAATCCAATGACTAAATTGGTAAACGTGTTGAGATTTCTTAAAAAACTGTACCACGTGTAAGTTTAGAGCTCATAAAACATGTGCCACAAAAGTGACAGCATTTTAGTTAGTTACCTTTTCCCTTGCTACTCCAACTATCTAAGTTAGATAGTTATTTCTTAGTAAAATTCTCGGTATGTTAATAGTTACGAAATAAATTAGGCCCTGCAGATTCTTTTGAGACTGTAAAACTGGCAACTTACTTGAGATTGACACTGTAAAGTCACCAAGGTTAGGCTGCCTTTGAATTTAGTTACAAAACTTCTAAAATCGCTAAAAGGTTAAGGTAAATATTGAATTCGAGAATTAAACAGAAGTCGTGTTTATTACAAGATTTTATTAATTAAACTATTTTAGTTGCTACGTCCGCGTCCACGTGGTGTCTCAACGATACCTAAACGATAACGTAAAATAATTGTATGTAAACGAAACAGCGTCCCTGATAGTTATTCTGAGAACTAAATGTTGCACTTTACATTTTTTTTATTTCCCTCTTACTTTGATATAATATCATTCTGTACTGATAAAAAATCGAACATGTGTTTACAATAAAAACCTTGACACTTAAAAATTTACCAAGTTATCTCTTGATAGTTATATCAACTTTTAACCTTTGACATCAACAGTAAGATAAGACATCGCAAGTATTTTAGTCAACCAGTTATCTCATATCGTTAGCCGCGAACGATCTTGTAATATTAGTGAAATAAATATAACCATAATGAATTTGTGTAGGGTTTTCGTGCGTAATATGAGTGAAAGAAAGAAATGGGAAGCGTTAAAAAAGATCGGGATTATAGGTGTGCCTTTTGAAAAGGGACAGAAGAAATATGGAGTTAGTGTGGCGCCAGCAGCTTTACGTCATGAAGGACTTATAGAAGCTTTACAGGAGATTACGGATATCGACATCAAAGACTATGGAGATATAGAAACATCTGGCCCCACACAGAACTTCAACGTGAAAAATATGAATCACTTGTCCCTGGTGTCTGAATGTAATAAAAATCTATCAAAACAAGTGTCAGAAGTGTTAAATGATGGCAGAATCGCTGTTACTATCGGCGGGGACCATTCTATTGGAGTTGGCACAGTGGACGGTCACTACAATGTAAACAAGGATATGATACTTTTATGGGTGGATGCCCATGCTGATCTTAACACTAATAAGACTTCTGGTTCGGGTTCTGCACACGGAATGCCGGTTGCACTTCTAGTCAAGGAGTTCTCTAATTACTGGCCTCATCTACCTAGTTGGGATTGGCAACAACTAAATTTCTCCATAAAAAGCTTGGGATACATTGCACTTCGTTCTGTGGATGACTATGAGAGGCTTGCTATCGAGAAGTACAAGGTGCCGTGCTTTGCAATGGAAGAAATTGAGGAACATGGCATACAAAATTCGATTCGGCATGTATTGACAGCACTGGATCCTACTAACAGCCGGCCGATACACGTGAGCTTTGATATTGACTCCTTAGATTCACTAGAAGCCCCTAGTACAGGAACGGCAGTCCGAGGAGGATTAACTTTACGCGAAGCTATTAAACTGATGGAGATAGTTCATGCAACCGGTCGTCTTCGAGCTATAGACTTAGTTGAAATTAACCCAGCAATTGGTAATGAGAGTGATAGAAAGCGAACTATTGAAGCTGGTATTGCTGTTTTGAAGGCGGGGTTGGGTTTCTCCAGGAAAGGTACGGTGCCAGCTGGAGTGATCGACCTACCTGTCCAGAGCAATCCTAAAGTGGCCTAGAGATGCTATGTGGTACAATAAACTTTATGTAGTTAAGTGCTTTTTACAGTAACGACATTCGACAACGGTTCAAAGTGTAAAATTATTTAGAAAAAAATTTGACGAACACGCTTTTTAATGATGTATCTACTAAAATAATAATGTTTCTCAAAGGCCGTCGTTGCTGATGATGATGAGTGTTAATAAGATTACCTAACTAATAATAAATGGTTATAATACTGCTACTTAGAATAAAAAGCTCTTCAATAAATTTAATCAGATTTATCTATCTTTTTTTTAATACAACTAGGTGGCAAACAAGCATACATATAGCTGATGGTAAGTGGTAACCGTAATCTATATGGATGGCTGTGTTTTCCAAGCATCGCAGAAGTAATCATGTTTAGAAAACACAAGCAAGTCCTTGACGACCACTGAGAAGGGGATGAAGAAGTAAAAGGGCAACGGAAGAGGACCGAGTATTTGGGCTGCCGGTGCTCTCACTCACCGAGCGAAACATATTAGCATGAAAACTAATATTTTTCCATTTACCTTCTATGAGAGGGTAGTATTTTCTCGGTCGATCCGACCCATTCATGCTGAAACCAGCGTGGATCTACTACCGGATCGACTTAATTACTACAATAAATGGCAGAAATTACCAATAGCTTTGGCAGTTGAATTTATATTTCACTAGCTGCGCCACACCGCTTCGCCCTCGCCTAAAACATGTTTTGTCTCCCTCGGAAACTAGACAGCTATGAAGGATCATGAAAACGTTAATAAATATAACCTACTAGAAATAATAACCTAATTTATTATTATATGAATGTAAAATAAATATTTAATACAAAAAATCGAACCGAAGCTGGTATGTGCGCATCAATTTTTTTATGTATTTAGACACAACTATTAATGACGTCTACCTTTACGCGTCTAATCGCGTTCGCGTAGGACATAACAAGAGGTAGGGTCATTTAATCTAATAATCCACATATTTTCTGTTTTATCATTTTAATATACCATTAATATCATCAACAAGAATATTATTCTACACTTGACGCTGGCAGAAATAGCTGACACAATCGTCGGCTCTGTTGCCAAAAAAAAAGGAGAAGAAGAAGAAGAACAAGAGGTAGTGCACTCAGGCATATTGCCGGACCGTGCATTTCGAAAATTTGTTGCAAAGGCAGACTTAAAGATCCTTCTTGGCTGGCACCGGCTCCAAAATAACTGATTATAAATTGCAAATAGTAAATTATTATATGGATATGGATATCAATGATTTCGTTGATTCCCCTTCAGTGTTCTTTGCTTTGAAGTAATTAAAATATTATTTTCTAGTTTTTAGTTAAAGATTGAATATGTAGGTATTGTTTTGAAGTAGGTTTTCGTTTTTTTCTAAAAATATTGTTTCTTTACATGTTTCGCCAAAGACGGCGTAAACATGACACGTGGACCACAATTATTGTTGAAAATGAAAATTTATTTATTCACATAGGTTAATTAAATTAACACTTAAAACGTCAAAGTTTACAAAATGTTAGCAAATTAACCTACAGCCAGTTCGCTGACGAAGTAGAGCCATGAGAAGAACTGGCAAGAAACTCAAGCCACTCTTTTTAATCGCCAGGTTATTACATTTTTTGTAAGTTACAATTTCAAGTAGCATGCAAAGTGACACAGGCAATACACTTAACTCTATAGGTAATAATTACAGCTTTCTATGTTGTAAAGAAAAAATAAAAAGTAAAATGTGTGCTTTACAGGCCGCCTCAGTTTGCATATTGCTACAAAAGGTAAAGGCAACATGTGAACTGTGGTAAATGTTTCTATGTAGGTATTATATAAACTGTTAATATTTGTTATAAGTATAAAGTAAGATGAACTTAATTTAATTTACCACAGGAGTTCACAATGTACCTCTATTTCACAAATCACAATGTATAATTTTAACAATACTAAGTATACAATTTTAACAAAACAATACAAAATGTGTACTTAACTGTTCAATTATGACTCGGGCATCATGTAATATATATTAAAAAAAAAAAAAAAAACATTTTATATATTATTTATTATGTCAAAATGTATCAATAAATTAATGTCAAAAAAATTATTTTATTATAGCATGTCATTCTTACTAATCATAAAAAATGTCATTCATAGAATAATTATGATAAATATGTTATTAAAATTTATGATTAAAATTAAGAGTAAAATTAATTTACTCCTTCGTCGTTCGTGTTGTTGGGGTACGGTCGAAAGAGTTCAAAGTCACGGTCAAAGAGTAAAATGTTTATTTTAATACTAAAGTTACCGAAATAAATGTTCACTTAAAATTAACAAAAATGTTTAAATGTTCACTAAATAATAAATGTTATTGTGTAAAATGTTGTGAATGCACCCGGTCGCGACGGTTCCGATTAGTACATTAATTGATTTTTGATGAATTGGAATAATGTTGCGTCAGCACCGGGCGTATTCACGTGTTCGACGTAAGCATATTTTGCTTAGATCGAACAATAATTGTTGACCCTTTGATCACGTCAAAACGATCGAGGTGGAGGTTTACATTTTGCATAGATATGAAGTTTTGTAAGTTAAATAGTCGGCGGGTCGAAAATTAACACAGGTTATATTTAATCGATATTATCGCAAGGGTAAAGTGGATACTGAGGTCGACCCGACCGATTGGTTCTAGACACATTATCGTGGATTGATAATTAATTCATATAAAAATCGTTTCTCAGTTTTAGAATTTGAATATCATTATTAGTTTCAGTTGATATGAGTTTCGTATTGTTATAAAAATTAAAACTAACTAATTGACTGCTAATTGACAACACATTCATAACCCTAAGGCTGAATATTAAATACAGATGGATACTCAAAAACATTATTTGAGTGTGATAACTAGCGAAGAAACACTTCTAACCTGAATCGGGTATTACGTGACTATAGCTAACGTCTCCCTTAAGAGGCCTGCTTTCAACAATAGACATCTTCATAATTATGATGTAATAAATAATTAATAAATTTGCATGATTTGAAATAACCAAAGCTCCAGCTCATGCCAAGGCAAAAGATAAAGAGCTTAACTTAGATTACATAGCTTCTCAAATATAGAGTTCTCAAGTTCACGATACGTACTGAAGTGTGAAAAACCGCAGCTATGAGTTAAGTTAAAGTTAATTAGCTTAGCTGTATGGCATGAGCTTAAAGTTCAAGCCACAGCGACCTAATCTGACTTAGATTAGCGTCGCGTCTTTGTATACTTTGTTCACACCGCAAATTAAGTTTACATAGTACAAAGAAAGATAAATTGAGTAGAATTTGTCCAAGTGAAATGCGTAGTTAATTACTTTTATAGTTATAAAATTTACGTAAATTGCTTGATTTTGTGGTTTCTTTGAATTGTTATTTCCATATCAGATGGAACAAGTTGTGTAAACTATTATCGTAATCGTTGTTCCAGCTGATTTACGTCCACTGCCTGGTACAGGTAGTATAAAGAGAGGAAGAAAGAAAAAGTAAGTATTCTGCCCTAAGGCGACATACAAAAATCAAGAAAAACAGTATGAAGGTAAACAGTAACAGTTGCTTAGGTCTAGCCATCATGGTGAATTGATTGCGCTTATAGGGAAATACTCCCAATACAAATATTGCTGTTAACAGGTCACCAGTCACCATAATCTATGTTCTACTCATGACCGTAATCTCCGCTCTACAAATAATCTCCTTTGTCCTTTTCACACCACCGATTTCATTAATTCTTCTTTTCCAATACAGTCCATCCTTCTTTGGAATGCTCCAGAAATCAGGATGTGCACCAGTCGAATCGTATTTAAGGCAAAAGTTAAGTCACTACTTCTAAGCAAATTAGCAGAATCATCAGAATAGTAAGATAATTATATATGTATATATTTATATATCTTTATATATAATTTTAATAATATGTACCTACTATTTATGTAAGTAATTTATATTTATATTGTGAATTTATATACGTACTGCATATTTGTATAAGTATTTATATTATTACACATTTTATCATTTTCTAGTCTTAACTTATGAATCTACCTCACTTCATCTCTGCATCACCCAATAGGTTGACTGGTAGAGAATGCCTCAGGCATTAAGTCCGCCTTTATACATGTTTTGTATATGAAGTTTAAATAAATAAATAAATAAAATAATCGCACATGCTTGGCATTGGCAGGCGTCTGTTTGTATGCAGAAAGTTTCTGCAAGCTAACGCAGACAAATCCACTCAAACAATACATGTCAACTAAAGTTAAATACGAGCACAGTAATATTTATATAACGCTATAAATAAACGACTATCTACCACATTATACTGTAGAACAAAAGAAAAACGGGACAATGCAGCCCATGTTTTATCACAAGTATCGCTATCTGTTACGATATACTTTTTATATAAGTATCCAATAAACTTGACAGTTTCTTGTTTCCGTAAATGTAACATTATGGTCGTGTTGTTAAGGATATCAATTGTTACGCTCAATTTCTGATTCCAATTGTCATGGCTCATGGCGTCCAAATAAAGATGTCAGTAACACGCCAAGAAGTTAATTCGTGCTAATAAAGTAATATTATTGAAAATCGTGTCATTCATGTGTCATTCACATTGAAATCACAACACAAATAGTGACATTTTGTGCCCATCAAGATGCAAGTATTTGGTATTATAGAAGTAGTTGGTCTGCTCTTTATCTGAAAGTGACGTGCATTTATTGGGTCACAAAATTTATTTCCGGAAGCAAGAGGAATTTTATATTTTGGCATCTATTAATAGCTTTTTCCGTACGCAGATTATACGCAAAATACATCGCGTGTCGTCTGTCTAATATTTTCCATCAAATTCGTATAATTCGAGTATCTTTTATAAGTTCTGCTTACATTATTACACAGTTAAAGATTGTTTCCTGAAGCTTAGCTTGGCAATAACACA
Organism: Parascotia fuliginaria; assembly: GCA_963082885.1. Classification (NCBI taxonomy): domain Eukaryota; kingdom Metazoa; phylum Arthropoda; class Insecta; order Lepidoptera; family Erebidae; genus Parascotia; species Parascotia fuliginaria. Next base: position 5,486,010 of record OY720179.1, read on the forward strand.
AGACAAATACCTACCCTATTCAGATGAATGTGCTTGTTTGGTACCGGTGTTTCATCTAAATTAGGGCTTTACTTTACTTACTAATAATAATATGAAATTCCTTTTAGTACTGAAATTTCCGTATAACTTAAGTTAATGAAACACATTTCTTTGATAATATTTTACACTAAAAACAAAATTAATTTTACAGTAAGCTAGGTTATATTGAAAACTACAAACTAAATATTTCAACCAAATATTGTTGGCGCTGAATTTTGATCAATGGACTAAGAATGTTTATTGGAATGAGTAAGACGTTTTAGCCGTCGGATGCGAAAATGCACCATCATTCCATAATATTTGCTAGCATTCCCCGCGACTTCGTTTGCGAAGATACAATGATCTGAAAACACAATTTTTACCATTTATTATATTGAACAAAAAATGATGTATTGTACCTACAACTAGGATTTTAAAGTAAGTCCATAGGGTGAAAATTAGTAGTATTATACAACTGGAAAGACTATCAGGTAAGACTAGGAATAGGTCATAACTTTAAAACTGCCTACCTTGTTTATTCACTTCAGTAAGGGACTCTGCTAGCGATTTCTACCACGTTGATGTATGTACAAAGTAAGTACTTACGTAGTACGTACTTTATTGTCCTAGTGATTTTTGTTCTTTATTTAGATGTATAGATTAATTCTTTATATCACTCGGTGTGCGGAGTGATATATAGCTCAAATTTCTCATTGTGACTGAGAGCTAAAAGATATGTACTTCCCCGGTTACGAATTAATCGTATTTCCTTACTAAGTGTTACGGTGTCATGAATTTGGTAATACGACTTTGGAAGAAAGGCGAATATAAAATGAAATTAGAAAATGTGATGTATTGAGATTGCGTAGTCACAGACTATAGATGAACATGGACAAGATACATGAAGATTAGGGATATATGGTCATGCTGCATTGATGTATTAGTGTTGCCATTACTTGCTACTATCTTATTACTTACGTTCGATCAAAAACTATTTAACTGGTGTCAATTTCGGTAAGAAACTATTTTTATTGTTTGAACTCAAGTAATTTAATTAACAACAGGTGCTTTATTGCTGTGAAAAGAATTCAATATAACAATTTCTTCGGCCAGAATTAATTTCGAATAAATTCTTTAAAAAAGTTATGGATGAAGTAAATTTCTACCTTGTCCACGCGTTTATTTTTTATTGATTTGAATAGGACATAATAATATAAGTATATAGATATAATTAAACTCTATTAATGGATGAAACAATAAAAACCCATATCACTCATAGACTCAATTAATTTTGGTTATATAAACTGCTTGGAATATAAAGCTACATACATTTTACCTGCAAGAACGCCACTAAGCGTATCACATCTGTTCTAAATATAACAAATTATTACGTTCCTTCAGCGGGTAATAATCTTACCTTGGACTACGTGACTACACGTAAAAGCCGTTACAGAATTTTAATTTAAGTTGGGATGAAATACTTGTCATTGTTTTATTGTAATAATTTTATCCCGAAAACAAAGTACACTTTGAGTATCTCCAGAAGTTTAGGTATTTGCCTGTTTATTTAAGAGGTAATATATCTACCTATGCTTACTTGTTACTTGTTAGTGGGCTCGTTGTCCGCATTTAGACCTCTTGGTCCTTTTTACGTCCAGTTCGGCTGCATTATTTCATACTACCCAGTTCCACCCAGAAGCGCAGAAGTTCCTGCGCAGGCTTCGCGGAGAGACATCGGGTTGCTAAGGATTTGTGCTCGATGACTTTCTCGCATTCCAGGACTACGTGCGCGACAGTGTCGTCGTGCTCTATGCATGCTCTGCACAAAGGACTATCGGTAATACCTAAAACATATAGAAGAATTATGAAGCGGGCAGTGGCCTGAGATGGTGCCTTCTAATGTGCGCAGATCATCCCTTCTTAGGTTAATTAAGGGTGTACTTAACTTTGACGATGGTTGTGCCAGACCTTCCTTTGACTGTCTACAGTCGTTAGAACTTGCCCTCTGCATCACCAGATGAAATACGATGAATACGAGAGTGGTGAATAACACCAGTTATTCACCACTCTCGTATTCACGAGCGGAATTGACTGGTGGTGATGGGTAACATTGGTTCCGATCCATTAAGCAAGTTGTTAGACCCTCGCCTTGCAAGCACATTCACTGTATCGTACCTATGCTTTTACAAATTTATTAAATGTGCTGTTTGTCATTTTTACGAAAACAAACATCAAACTTGATCCAATTAAACAATAACCGTGTTATCACTATATTGGTTTACAGTTAAAGCAACCCATAAATAAGTTGAAGGCACAATGTATATTGTCGAGTAGTGGAGTAAAGCTGACAGATGCCTTAATCTCATTTGGACTTCAGATACGATATTGCACCTAAATTAAATTACCGATACTTCTTTAAAATCTAATTTTGACTCTGTTGACACAACAGCTGGTAAGAATGAAAATTAGTTTAGGTACTATTGTCACGATGTTTATGGTTCTTACAGTATTTGGAGAACAAAATGGTTGATATGGATGAAGGTACATTTCAACAATTTTGTTCTAAATTCGATTTGCAAAAAATATTTATTTTTAATATACAAAAACAAACTGCAAATTGTTGCTGTACACTCTAGCAGGCAATACGACCCTTGTCTTGTTGACAACCATACAATGAATTTATGTTTGTGCTCAAGTACGAAAAGTCAAACAAAATGAATTTGGAATTTGATAATATTTGTATATGACCAAAAAAAAACAATGTTCTATTGTAAGGCTCGACCTACTTGTCTGTTTTTAATAAATCGAGTTCCAAGGTATGATAGTTTGAAGGATACGTTTACAGGTAGTATGATGATAATATGAATGGAATATAATATCGTAGCGAAATTTTTATTATGAGGCATTTTCTCTCAATATATTCAATTGTAAGAACAATATCATGGCATTTGCTTGTATTTCCACTGGCTTGTATGCTAGTACCTTACTAATAAAAATATTATCACTGGTTGTATTAATTATGCTGTTCATAGTAGTAGGTACTTATCACATTAGACTCGCATCTTTGATTATAACTGCTAATAGCAGTCTCCAATTTCAGTAAATCTGATTGGCTGAGTGGTGCTTTAATCTGTTTGATACGCAATTATGAACATTCAACAAACATTAATCTGGAGCTCAATATGAATTACTGCTCTTCGATAGCTAATGCCCAATCTTGCTTGATTAAACAGTCAATCTGGGTAATATATTGAATTATATGTATGTTTTCAACCTGTCCTTCAATGTAAACGTACAAATGGTTTTAAAACTTTAATCATTATCATTGTCATTATTTCATCCGTTAGACGTGAAATGTAAGAGAAAGGCCTCTCCAAAATGTTATCGCCACGGTTGACAGACGAATTAGGAATCACAGTGGTGCCAGTATTGTCACAAGACGCTGCTGGCCGTCCTGTGTTTCGGCTCTTTATTGGCAATAGTTTAATTGACATTTAAGGTTAACTGATTGTGCTAGTAAGTATACACGACTCTAAAGGTGCTGACCGTGAGAATTCAGATGTAATATATATATACCTTACAAATCCGAGCGTTACATTGGTAAGGGAGGCGACCCTAGCATTACAGCAAACAAATTGATGATACAATGATTACAAGCGTATGCTCGGCAGTCAGGGAGGCAGTTTATAACATAACGCTAGTTTATAAGCTCAAAATCGAATCAGAAAACGTTACATTACAGGTGAATGTTCACGGTGAGGGAGCACTTTTAGGTTTACCATGCTAGTAAGTGAAATGGTCGTCATGCCCAAACACTTTACTACAGTAATCTCGCAAATAGTGTTGGTTTAGCGTTTTTAATTACGCTTTTAAATATATCGACAAGCATAATAGTTAAATTTCTGAAATATCCTGCCCTCACGCCCACGCCAGATGGCGATGGCGGTGAAAAGCAAATACTATAAGAACCTTACTACAATAGCAAATTAAGATAATAATACCTATAGGTACCTAGTTATTATTCTACTTGGCACCAACTTCAAAATGATAAAATACTTATATAATCATTTCTGATTAACTAAATCAAAATACGAATTACTTTGTGCTAAGTAAATTTATTTCTTACTTTTAGTTTCCTTCCTGTTTGAAGTCGGTTTTCTTGTTCTTAAATTTTTTATGCAACTTTTTCTGTGCAATAAATAAAAATAAATGGAATTACCCACTAGTCCCATGATTTTATCATTTGGTATACCCATTTGTATCAGATAGTTTCAATTTATCTAAGGGTTGATTCATGATGCCAATAAATAAATGTATTGCAATAACGTACACTGAGTTCAACAAATGATGATGATATTGACTTTATTTAATACTGTTCCACGGATTTACTAACTAGAAAATTTTGCTATCGCTGAATCGCAATATTGTGTGAGCCTTTATCTATTACACGTAGAGCGTACTCCATGAATTGGATTTTAGTTTATTTGATTTCGGTATAAAAAATAATTTTGGGTAGTTCTACATAGGAACTATCAACTAGAGATCGTCTCTTTATAGGGCGGGCAAGTTCAGAATTGGCAAACACGAACTGGAAGACATAGTCTGCAGGCTCCATACGTCTAGGTTAACCTACGGCCTGACAATTTTCTTCCCAGGTTGGCCTGCTTGGCTTGAACGTAAAATCTCGTTATGTTCTTACTCTATTATATATGCATGCAAATTATCCAAAATGTAAGCAGTATCCTCATAAACTTGGTTTTATACGCTTGTCACGTAATGAATTAGAGGAACAAACATAATTAAAAATTGATCACCGTAAATAATGACTGTCATAGGATATTATTTACCATACAAAGTCGTCTTCAAACAATTTTGTCTAAAGTGAAAAACAAGCACACGGCTCAACAGTGAAATACATTCATAACCTTTTAATATGACATACCTATATTACAAAACTTATCTGGAAAACCTTTTCATTATAATAATAATAATAATAATATTCTACCACATTCACACAGCGCCATCTAGCCCCAAATTAAGCAATTATATTTGCTTGTGTTATGGGTACTAAACAACTGATATACTACATAAATAAATTTTTTTTTTGTAAATACATACATATTATAGATAAATTACACCCAGACACAGAACAAACAATCATGCTCATCACACAAAGGTTTGTCCTGGGTGGGAATCGAACCCACGACCTCCGGCTTAGCAGTCAGGGTCACTAACCACTAGACCAACAGGCCCGTCATAATTTCATTGAAAGCAACTATTAACACTTTCTGGGACAGTAAACGGATATGGCCTTGATGACAATAAAACATCTATTGTGTGTACAGTAGTGTCCATGAAAGGGTCAAATAGGTACACAAGGGTTGTAGACAGTTATAATCGTATTTTTCTAAAATTCGAATTAATTCAACGACATTCAGTATAATATGCTGTATCGACGACCACCTTAATCGCAAGCCGACATAATTACGTGGTTTGTTTATCGTTTCGAGAAAGAAATGTGTTTAAAAAAGTAACTGTTAGCAAGATATTTTTTGTTAAACAGCAAAATAGTTTTTTTTACACTGTTTTATATGTAACCTGATCCAATTTTGTTTGGTCTTTGTCCTTTTATTATTGCATTTACTCCTTTTCATACATATCTATGAGGAATTTAAATTCGCTACTCTTGTAAACAACTTTTGGAGGACAAGAAATATTACTTATTTAGTAGTAGTAGATCCACGCTGGTTTCAGCATGAATGGGTCGGATCGACCGGGGAAGTACTACCCTCTCATAGAAGATCGACGTAAGAGTAATGGTATTCGTACTATTGCGTTCCGCTCGGTGAGTGAGAGTGCCGGAGGCCCAACTGATGCAAAGATGGCAATCCTCGCAGCATGTGTGGGACCAGCTAAGTATCCGCGGAGTCATTGTGTGGGTGGTGTGGGTCGACCCGCCGGCCAGGGAGACCTGTAGAAACGGTGGTGCCGCTGGCCGCCCGCGGCATAGTACAGGGGCCCAACTAGGCCTAACCACCCTAGGAGGCTGCCCCACCAGGTCGCGCATAATCCCGGAGTGGTTCGTCGTGCCGGTTGGTGACCGGATGGTGGGACCCGGCGACCATTTCCGAGAGGGTACGGGGGCCCTTCCGTCCGGCGGATCGGCTACCACCATGCCACACAGTTAAATGACGAAGCAATACTCGGCACCTTGTCTAGCCTTGCTGCGAGGGCAGTCATCTTTTCCACGCCCCTTCCTTCACCCTCCAACATGGCAGCACGCAAAAAAGCAGCAGGTCAAACAGCGGCATCTTCCTCCCCCACCAACCCGCTATTTGAGGTGGAGTTCACTAACATCCGTGGACTCCATTCAAACCTCAACGCCGTCCACCAACACCTCGAGACGGCACGGCCGGCTTTGCTTTTCCTAACGGAGACACAAATACGCCGCCCTGACGACACGGCATACCTGCACTACCCCGGCTATGTGCTCGAGGAGCGCTTTCGCGCTAAGGCCGGAGTATGCGCATTCGTCAGGGCGGATGTTTGCGTTCGCCGTCTGCGCTGCCTAGAGGACCCATCCTACCCCATCCTTTGGCTTCACGTTGATCTTGGTTCTCTGAGCCGGGTCTACGCGTGCCTTTACCGTTCCCACTCCGGAGATTTGGAGACAACTCGACTCTTTGACCACCTGAGTCAGGCGGCAGACTTAGCGCAGGAGCGGTTTCCGAACGCGGAACTGGTGTTTCTGGGAGACTTTAACGCCCACCACGAGACCTGGTTGGGTTCTCTCAGAACAGACCATGCGGGACGAGCCGCCCATGCATTCGCTCTCACGCATGACCTGACGCAACTGGTAATCCATCCCACCAGGATACCAGATATTCCAGGTCAAGCGCCCTCTTTGCTAGACCTACTGCTGACGAGTCACCCAGACCAATACAGTGTTTCGGTCCACGCCCCACTGGGTAATTCCGACCACTGTTTGGTCTGCGCCTCAGTGTCTCTTGTTGCTCCCCCACGACGTGCGGAGGTAAAGCGACGACTATGGCACTACTCGTCAGCAGACTGGGATGCGGGAGTACTTTGCTTCCGTCCCATGGGCATTACGCTGCTTTAAAAACAGGGATCCGTCGCAAAGTGCTACTGCTGTCGCTGGTGAAATCTTGTTAGGTATGGAATATTACATTCCATCCTCAGATGTCACCAGTGCCGGCAAAACGCGTCCCTGGTTCAACCGTGAGTGCGCCGATACTGTTAAACAAAAGGAATCGGCGTACCGCGCTTGGATCAGGGCCCGAGCACGGCGCGACCCTAGCTTGGATCGCCTAAAAGCAGCGTACAATAAAGCCACTAGGGAATGCAAGAGGGCTTACATCAGAGCGGATGCCCAGCGCATTGCACGGATTGGGCAAGAACTGATTTCGCATCCTACGGGTAGCCGTAGCTACTGGCGACTAGCCAAGGCCGTGCAATCCAACTTCTGCAAGCCTTCGCTGCCCCCCTTGAAATGTCCTGATGGATCGCTGGCCCACGAGCCGCAAGAGAAAGCAAACTTGCTTGTAGAACTCTTTGCGGCTAACTCCCGAATCGACGACCGTGACTTGCACCCGCCGACTATATCTGGCTGCGACTCCGTTATGCCTAATATCCGTATTAGGCATCGTGATGTCCGTGCGGAACTAAGGTCGCTCGATGTTCGGAAAGCCAGCGGACCGGATGGTATTCCAGCGGTGGTTCTCAAGAAATGCGCAGCGGAGTTGTCTCCTGCATTGACGCGCCTATACCGCCTATCTTATTCCTCGGGAATTGTGCCGGAGGCTTGGAGAGAGGCGAATGTTCAACCGATTCCCAAAAAAGGGGATAGGTCCGAGCCAGGCAACTATCGACCCATAGCTGTCACCTCAGTTCTCTGCAAGGTGCTTGAGCGGATAATAAACGCCCAACTAGTCCGCTACCTAGAGGGTCACTCGTTAATTAGTGACCGACAATATGGCTTCAGGTCAAAACGGTCTACGGGTGACCTTCTAGCATATATCACGCACCAATGGGGTGAAGCTATGGACAGGCATGGAGAGTCCTTGGCCATCAGCCTTGACATAACCAAAGCCTTCGATAGAGTCTGGCACCGTTCGCTTCTGTCCAAGCTTCCAGCATATGGTCTGCCACCCCAGCTGTGCAACTGGATTGCCGCATTCCTGCGTGAGCGCCGCATTAGAGTCCTTTGTGACGGATCGGCCTCCGATTATTTGCAGGTCAACGCTGGGGTGCCTCAGGGGTCCGTCCTGTCGCCCACCCTGTATCTTCTGCATGTCAATGACATGTTGTCCCTTGGCAACATTCATTGCTATGCAGATGATAGTACAGTGCATGGGCGATATCTCGGACATCCTGCGGCTAAACAGACTGACATCGAGGCAAAACGCCTAGAACTTGTCGCTGAGCTCGACCAAGTATTATACCGCATTTCTAAATGGGGTTGTGAGAATTTGGTCGAGTTCAATGCCAAGAAAACACAGGTGTGCGCGTTCTCTGCAAAAAAATCTCCGTTCCTTCCCCTTCCCTCTCTTCAGAACACAGTGTTACCACTACAGGATAGCCTAAGTATCCTGGGTATGGACATCAGCCGAGATCTCAACCCCAAGAACTACATCGAGTGCGTCATTAAAACCGCCTCCTGTAAACTCGGTGTCCTGAACAGGGTGAGGCGGTACTTCACGCCCGAGCAGCTCTGTCTTCTTTATAAGACACAGGTTCGTTCCTGCGTGGAGTACTGCTCTCATCTTTGGGATGGCTCCGCACAGTATTTACTGGATGCACTCGATAGGTTGCAGCGGCGAGCAGTCCGTATCATCGGAAGCCCGGAGGCTACTAAGACCCTTGAGCCTTTACAACTGCGAAGAGACATCGCCTCAATGGCCGTCTTCTATCGCCTTTACCATGGAGAGTGTTCTGAAGAGCTCTTTGAATTAATCCCACCCTCTCCCTTTTTATCCAGAACGACACGTGCGGGACTAAAGTGCCACCCTTTCACAGTGGAACCTAAAGGGTCTCGAACCAAACGGTTCAGCACTTCATACTTTTGTCGCTCAATTAAAGCCTGGAACTCTTTGCCAGCGCATGTGTTCCCATCTAATTTTGATCCTGGGTCTTTTAAGCGGGGCGTGAAAAAGCATCTCACTAAGCCGCCATAGTGGAGGCCACCATACCAGTAGTTTGGCTTTTGGAATGGTGTCCGCCACTTCTGGATTCCACTTACTGCTTACCATCAGGCAAAGTGGAGTCACTTTGGTAGGCTAATATAAAAAAAAAAAAAAAAAAAAAAAAAAATTACTGATCTACTAGGTAGGTATAAGATTGTTAACAATATTATTGTTTCAGTTTAACATTTAAGTACAGTGACAAACAACTTTGTAGAGAAACTGTGCGTAAATAATTTACGAACGAGTTAACATGGAAATGTGTAATGGAATCATACTGAATCGTGTGAGAATAATGAAATATGCACGTCCTATTCTATTCTGATAGGTAGGCCCCTTATAAGTAGTATAGGTCCGTGAAAAATGTAGTGACCCTATTATTATGAGAATGGTTTACTGCAAAATCTTGGTTTAAATAGAAGATTTGTTTTTTATGGGAGGTGGTAGCTAACGTATTTGTACGGGATGATCTACTTTGTAAACCCCCTTTTTATAAAACATCCGAAATTTATCTGTATTATGTAAATAAATGTTTCAATTTGCTTTGTGTATCACAGAAGCGTTATAATACGACTGTACGCCTGTCACGTCATCTTTTGATGTAACTTGACATGCCTGTAATCTTTTGCAGCGCGAAAAAGAAAAAAAATAATATGGTTTCAAATCAGATTTTTTATATAGTTATTTTTTTATTTGAAATGCAACTTGCATGAATTTTAATAGGAATTGTAACTAACGAGAACGTTAACTCCTAATTTACCCAATGACGGTGCTTTAGCTGATATGTCGGTACAATACACAGTGACAACACTAAGTGTAGTCACTGTGCGATCATAAATTTTAGACCAAATCTAGCGTAGGTACAATCATTCTAAAAGGTATATTTAGCATTTAAAATACATTCGCGTATACTTCCATCGGTTTCCGTTGGACGTTATATTACGGGACACTGTATAAATGACCTTAATGGGGGCATCCTTCACAGCTGTATTTACTTTAAAGGGAAATAAATTATCTAAAGCTCTGGGATGACGCAGACAAATAATTTTTCAGTTAATGCACCAGGGTAGCTAACTTGGACGAGGTTAATTACAGTAGATTTATAACAAAAGGTATGAAGTAAAACAGGATATAATTAAGGAATAACTTTCAGTATTTGTATAATGTAACTGAGTACATTTTTTTAATAGGATTTAAAACCCTTAGTTAAGGTATCAAGTAGCTGAACCATAAATTACCATGCGTATATGTCAAAATATTTTTATGTCAAGTTCATAAATTAATTACTAGAGGCGCTGTTCATTTTTGATATATATATATATATATATATTTTATTCTTGGCCTCTACATTTGTTAGTTATCTATCTCAGAAATCTTAGTATACCATAAAGTTACGAGATTGAAGTAATAAGGAAAGATTGGTACGACATCACGGCGAAACAACGTAGTATCAAAGAGTGCTTGGTGCAAATCATGATTGTGTTTCGCTAATCACACACATATTTGGCAAACAGGATAACTTTATTGAATGCTTATTATCAGGTAAGGTGGAATTAAATTGATAGGATAATTATATAGATATAGGAAAAAAAGAAGTCAAGAATTTCGGTGTACTTGATGTTCCCAAGTTAATATTTTGGTCAAGTTCTTAGCGATGCAGATCTGCGAAATTTAAAAACAAACAAATCAGATAGCAATGTTTTATTGCTTCCATTGTATTGTACTTACCTACTTGATCACTATAAAATAATGTCTATTAGCAAACGTTGAATGTACTGCATACCGGACAAACCCTAGTGGTTTTTGGTTTGCAAGTTTGTCAAAGATTGTGTTTATGTAATGATAATAAATATATTAAAAAAAAAAAAAAACACTTTTTTCCTTTATTGTAAATATTACAAGCATTTTGGTAACTTTATAAGAAGGTTGTGTACAAAGGGCAGCTTAACTCAATAAGTATGCTTTTAGGGATTTTTTGAGAGGTAGAGATGAAAGGAAAGATCATACAATTTGCCTTGTGGCCTAAACTTCTTGCAAATTCTTCCCATGGCTCTACCTCGTCAGCGAACTAGCTGTAGTTTAATTAGCTGACATTGTTTTGACGGTCATAAGACGTGTCACTGACGTAATCTAAATGAAATAAATGTTTTTATTTGATTTCATTTGAAAACAATGTACGAAATTATCAACAAACCTTGCAGCGGAAATACAACACGCTATAAATTTCTGCTGTTGAGTTCCTTTTTCCAAAGAGAACTCATAAACTTGAGCACCCCGACTGCTGAAGGCGAATTGAACTGGAACGATGACGAATTAATACAACATGATCATATCAGCCGAAAGATGTCCACTGCTGGACATAAGCCTTCCCCAATTTTCGATATCTTGGTAGGTTGTGAGCTACCCCTATCCATCGGTTGCCCGCCACCATTATAAGGTCGTCGGTTTAATACGACAGTTGAGCATGTATTTGTATTTTTTATGTATATTAAACACGTTTATTAAACTAATATTACGTAAATATAGAAGACACAAATATTATTACAGCTATGCCAAATTATTGAACAAGGAAATGTACGTTTTCATTTCTCATACTCGGAAAGTAGTGTTGTTTTGATTTGATTATTGGGTGGAAAATGCTGTTTTCATAGGGAGGGAAAAACTCATACAAATTCATCCCGACCCTCGGGCCGGAATGAACTTTAAAAATAGAACTGCTGTTAGCTGTGAAGAGTTTTAAGTAAAAAAAACTAATTTAAAAAATGTCATGCATGACTTTCTAAACAGCCAGTGTGAATTTAGCGCTAACTTCTTTGAGCGGAATAAGCCGCGAGTGCCGCGACAATTACACGGCGAGCGGCGAGTTCCATATTTAAAATTCAAAAAGTCAACACAAATTGGCGGGATACTAAAATCTGTTATGTATGTATCTGTGACGGAATTTTGTGCTAACATTTAAATTGAATATTAATAAAATAATTTTTAACAAAAAGAAAACCGACTTCAACCAGGAAGGAAACTAAAAAGTAAAAAATAAATTTACATAGCACATAGTAATTCGTATTTTGATTCAATTAATCAAAAATATTTAAATAAGTATTTTATAATTTTGAAGTTGGTGCCAAGTAAAACAATAACTAGGTACTTATAAGTATTATCAATCTTAATTTGCTATTGTAGTAAAGTTCATATAGTATTTAAAACAATAACTAGGTACCTGTAGGTATTATCAATCTTAATTTGCTATTGTAGTAAGATTTTTATTAAGTAAATAGTTATTAAGTAGATAGTTATTAAGTATTTACTTGGCACCAACTTCAAAATCTAACTACCTCGGGAATTGATTCTTTTCAACCCTAGGCTAACAATCTACTATTGATTTATTATCTGAAACCGTTCATAAAACGGTAGTACATAGTAGCGTATTGTGTTAAAGAGAATACAATAAATATACTGCAATAAAATAACAGATATATATAGCAAACGATGACGAAAGACGAAAAATTTAGAATTTCATAGCGAATTAGAAGAAGTTCAATGATCCCGATTATGTCTAAAGATATCTCTATACCCTGTACTCTCAAAGAAACAGGAAAAATATGACTTGAGAATTGAAGTAGAAATCCAGAATACTCTAAGAAGTCACTGAACTTAATAAAAGGAAAAGAAACCGTGCCAGAGTAACAAAACGAAACAGTGTCAAGATTTGCTAAACATTTTGAGACTAAAACTGTTTTCAATATTAAAGCTAAAGACAAATCAGTAAGTACATACAGATATATTATTATTGAAAAACTAATTTCAATTAAATTCGATTACCAAGGCTAAAGGAGAGGTAATGTTATAGTTACAACAAGTAATTAACTGAACAAAGTTATCAAGAAACTTAAAGGTAAAATTATTGTGATAATTCGTGGTATAATTTATCTGATGTATTGTTAGAACAGCTTAATTTTTTATTGATTAGCAGTAGACATCTTTCGACTAAGTCATTATTACATGATCTTTAGTAAATACAGTAGGAAAATTCCTTGCATGGTTCAGAAGTTAGCGAAAAGACAGAAGAAAGCAGTGACTTTGTTTTATACTATTTAGAAACAAACGAATTCTGACTTCATTGAGCTTTTCTCAAATTAAATAAAAGAGGAACCATTTTTTCTGATTGAATGAGAATTGACAAATATCAAACATTCAGATGATTTTTCCTTTATATAACAGATCGGAATTTTCTCAAAAAGTAAAATAAATATAGGCACAAATTGACTTCAGCAACAATTCCTAATTTCATTTTTCGTCAAAATACTCATATAATAATTTATTTGATGAAAAATGCTTCCAATAAAATATTATTTAATAGTAATAAATATTTTCATGATTTTTTTTAAACTTATTAACTTTCACAGCGTTTAAAACTTCTACTTATAAGTTAAATACAAGCTAAGCGATTTCATAAAGTTTTAAAAATTTAATATTATGAAAGTATTACAGGGACCTTGGCACAGCATGGTGATCAATGCTCATGCCTTTTCCTGTATGAGACGAGGCATTTGCCCTGCAGTGGGAAAGTATCAGGCTGGTATTATTATAATCATATTACAAAAAACTCTCACTAAACCGCTATACCTAGTGGAGGTTACCATACCAGCAGTTTCAGACGATGGCTTTTGAAATAATGACTACCACTTCTGGATGTCACTGCCTGCTTATCATCTGGCAGAGTTAATTCACTTTGGTGGACTTATATAAAAAAAATTTAACTTGTGTAAAAGTTGTAAGCTACACTACACAGCACAGATGATATAAGCATTGTGAGTTGTATAGAACGATTTAGTAGCGGCATGAATGATCTAACAGTCACACAACGGCGCGCGCCTCAGCTTTCACGTTTTCTTTCAACAGATACGAATTCGCAGCGAGTCGACCGCCCGCCTCAGTCATCGCTGAATTTCAAATTTCCTACGCGCGAACAACAATACGTAAATTTCAAAAGTTTAAGTAATATACAAATTAAATATTGTTGAAGTTCGTTATTTAAATCAAGTTAGGTCGTGTTGTGAACTATATATAATGTGTTTAAGTTTTAGTTGTGTTTAAACAGAACATGTAAGTAATAAAAAAGTAGTAAAAAATCTTAATAGATTTAACAATATGTTAGACTTTTTATATTAACCGATCATCTAATTTATGCTTTATTTTTTATACTTTTTCATTATTCTTCATGAACCATTTCTGTAAACAAAAATAATTTATTTAAGGTCGTTGGCACTTTTCTAATATTTAATTTAGATGGTGTTATTAAATAATTACCGTTAAGATTTAGCTTCGGGTCAATTTCTATTAGAAAAAAGAAAAGAAAGTTAGAAAGCATTTATTGTTCATACAGCACGACGTACTATATATATATATTGTCTATGTACGTAGACAATAAAAGACAAAAAAAAAAGAAAAGCAAAAATATCTTTTTCCTAAAATATTATGGCTAAATAATACAAATAGTAAGTAATTTTTAAATCTAGTTAAACTAGCAGTGGTAGCACTAATTATTGTATTAAACTGCCAAAATGAGATGATATGTCTCAATTTAATTCAATTGACGTGGCACTACGTATTACGTCCGTACTCTTTTATTGAAAAACTTATCAAATCATTTTGGCAATTTGTAGTGGGCGAAATTCTAACTCCAAATTTAATGTATGTTCTGTGGACCTAATTACAAAGTTTAATCATAAGATTAAGTCAAATTTTATAATACAGTAGTATATTGGACCGAGTACCATGGAAATCACGAGAAGAACCCTTTGCCCAGTAGTAGGTTCGAATAGGCTAGCAATAACAGTAACAGAAGTTATAGTATTGCAAAAGCTTCTCTCGAATAATTGAGACAAGTTTTAGCAATACTATAGACGAAGAGCTGGCGAACAAAACGGGATAATTACACTTTTAGTCAAAATACTTTTTTTTTATCCGGTAGTTTTGGGTCTGCTGAATACGAATCTAAACTCATTTTCAATAAAAATAGCCTAAAACCCTATTTAAATTGTATCCAAAGTTAGCGGTTTCGAACAAAATGGAATAATTGCACCTGTTGCAAACAAAACGGCATAATTTAATTTTTCTAATTTAAATATTTTCCATTATATTATAGATAGCGATCAGGTTTTAACATAATGTCAAATCAGGTCACAAACTACCTAAGGATAAATAAAACAAAAACCCAAAATCCCACTGTGAGTATGTGAATCAGTTTTTTACTCCTCCTGTAAAATTTGGCGTCATGTAATTATCCCGTTTTGTTCGTATGTATTAAATATCCGCACAATTTTTATGATGGTTTAATTGACCTTAGTTTTGATTTTGTTTTAAGTTTCTTTAGCGTGCCGTCTAATTAATACGTATATTGACAAAAATATGGGTTGACAAAATAATAAAACTCTGTATCAAGTTGAGATCTTTGAAAGTTTTAGAAGGTAGAGATAGGCAGAGGGTAGCAACTACTTATATTTTACTATGATGCGATCCTTTTATCAAATGCCAATTTATACAACAACCATTTCAAATTTATTGTTAACTAGCGACCCACCTCGGCTTCGCACGGGTGCAATGCTGATACTATATTTAGTATCAGCATTGCCCGTGCGAAGAAAAACAAATGCTGTGAACGTTGTATTTACACATTCTGTAGTATATTTAATTTTACTACAGAATGCCGGCCCCCTGTCGCTATATCCTTCCCTGCATTTTTAATCTGTAATATCTTTAAAAATATTCATTTAAATAACATGCTGCAAAGGGCATTATTGATTTATATTAAATGCACAATGTATGTAAGGTACTTAATTTGATAAGGATTTATGCTATATTGCTTAAAATCGCTTCAAAAATAAGCCATTATTTCTCATAAAAAGTAATGGATAAAAAATGATTATTGTGGGTTATCCCTTAGAGATAAACGTATACTATCGCGAACTTTTTTGCAGACCTTTTTAAGGTGTACAATACTGTAATACATGATTTTGATCTATCTTGTAGGGTTAAGCCAGCGTTGCAATGTAAGCGCAAAAAATTTGTTTATTTACGACATCACATTAAAAACTACTATATTATGCAAGTTATATACATATAAACTTTTCTCTTGAATCACTCTATCTATTAACAAAACCCGCATCAAAATCAGTTGCGTTGTTTTGAAGATCTAAGCATACATAGGGACAGACAGCGGGAAGCGACTTTGTTTTATACTATGTAGTGATTTCTAAAAATAATAATAAATCAACAAGAAATTGTATCTACAATCTGAAACTAGTTAAATTACAATTATTAAAAACAATATTGATATTAAATTATCAGGATAGCCTAAGAACAATTTTGGAAAATAATACCTACCAGCGACAGTAAAACGGATTAAAACTTTCACTTCGGTGGATGTTTATTAGGACCCTTTTACTGAAAAGCTTTCTTCCCTCCAATTTTATTTAAATTCATTCTGTAAACAATTTCTTTGAATCTTTGAAGCGTGGTTCTTTATTAATTGATATTAGTTTAAGCTTGACTAAGTATCAGCTGTCTAAAAAATTGAACCCGTAAAGTTGTAAAACTACTGAGATCAAACTTTCTGTTTCTAAATATAAAGTAGCTGTCCTATCTGTTTTTGTTATATGTCATGAAAATGATTCACATGAAATAAATGTTTTGACTATTGACTATTTATTTCAGAATCTTTATTAATATAATAATAATATACGCATATACTAAAGAAAAGCTAAGCATTGCAACGTTTTATAATCATGTCACAAAAAGCAATGCCCACGGCCGAAGCAGCGGTCAGTTGCTAGTTAAGATAAGGCTATGTCGGAAGGTGTAGGCGAGGTCTATGACGCGTTTATTATGTAACGTATTATGTAATAGGAATCAGGTATATTGCCTTACTATATAATTTCATCATGACAGTTCATTTTAGGTTGATTGATATTTTTGGTAGCCTGTATTTTAGGGCCTTGAAAATTTGCAAACTAAAATAGTATGAATAGCTAATGCGAAAAATAAAAATGGCGGTTTATGGTGTGAGATCAATTAGGTATATACATATTATGAATTGTATGTTACGAAGAGTAAAAACCGAAACATATTTCGAATGAAATTAATAATAATTGCCTTTCCGATATGAAAGCCTATTACACGCATATAATGTGGGTATTTTACTAGACACATTCTTTATACGTAAAAGAAATGTTTTTCTTTATCCTCACGGTCGACAACATCTTGATTGAGTCTTTTTAACATTTCTTATGAAATGATTAGGAAACACAGTCATATGTATAGAAAACGGTAACTTTTTCTAAAAGGTGTCCAGGTTTGTTAGCTTTATAAGATTAGACGAAGTTATTGCTATATACAATACCAAAGTCTTAGTTCATAAATATTTATTAACCTTCAAGAGGTCGCGCCGCGTCGCTTCGACTTCATAATATCGTTATTTATTTTCGCATGTATTTCCCATCTACAGCTGTAGCTTGTCATTGTTTCATTATGCACAAAATAAACAGATATGCATAAATAACGATTGTTATTTTGCGTCGAAAAGACATCACGCGCCTATCGTATAAAAGCGCCATTTAATATGGCATTTTTTGTACAATATAAAATTTACAGTGTTTTTGATTAATAATGAGCTGATCATATTATTATAATTTAATAATACCAATAAAACTACTAAAACTAATTAGATGTACTATAATAGTAATTAAAATATAGGTATAAGAAAACTTTATAGTGCAAAATTGCTTACTAATCCAAAGAAAATTTGAATGTGTTTAATTTTATAATGTTTGTTTTTATTTGAATTTAATATTTTTTCGTGAAAATGTGTCCTAACATCATGATGATGTGCCTGAATATAAAACATAAATAATTATGAAATAATTTATAAGTACAATCCGTAATTTGTCCCGAAGTCTTTTCGGTTACTCGTGACCGCTGCTGTTACAAATTCCCCGCACCAGCTTGAGGGTTAATAGAAATTTCTAATTTCACTTTTGACTGAACTCTCATTCTTTACGCAATATCTGAAGTTTGCCCAACTTTAGTCTTCATTCAGAAATAATTACGGTAGTAGATCCTCGCTGTTTTCAGCATGAATGGGCCGGATCGATCGGGGAAGTACTACCCACTCATAGAAGATCGACGTAAGAGTAGTAGTATCTATCCTACTGCGTTTTGTTCGGTGAGTGAGAGTGCAGGGAGCCCATTATCCGACTTTCTTATTTCCTCACCTAGGTACCTCTATACCTTCACCTACCCCCACAGCCTTCACGGTAGGCAGCGGCTTCGCAGAGTCCCTGTTATTAGCAGGAGCATTGCCCGAGTCTCTGAGTCGTTCATGAGCGACAGTTACCACTTACCATCAAGTAAACTATTTCTTAATCAATTTATGAAATATTCGTTTGAATAAGAGATAGTCATTAATTTGGTTTTCGTATTGTATAAACAATTGTTGTTCTGGCAATACAATGTTTATTAAATAACGAACATAATGTCTTTTACATCTAAAGCTATTTGTCTTTGGGCAATCATTGGTCAAATTAATATCATTCATTTTAAATAATTAAATAGCTCTCTTTTCACTTTGATCGTCATCTTTAAAGCGGGTTGTCCTGAACATAAAAAAATCTTATTCAAATAAAATATTTGAAAAGGATTATAACTAAAATTTTATTCCCTACTCTACACTATTGAGACAATTTACAGACATCACACAAAATTATACTATTATTTTGTGTAGACTATTTCAGGCAAATAAATATGCATCTTTCGACAAAGAATTATAATGCAATAAATTTTAGAGTTTTGTCATTATCTGGCGACTGCAGTGGTGGCAGTTTTGTCACAGAGCCAATATTGATTGAACTGCTAGATTGAAAAAAATTGTATATATTTTGTCAGTGGTGAGTGCGGTTGTTGCTTTTTGCTCGCTGTTCGTTGTCCAACAGTTACCACAAATAATTACAATTTTGCGGTCGACAGTATAGTGTACAAATAAGTAAGATCAGCTGGTAAAGGAAGGAGGTAATGTTATAAACATCGCTAACTTTGAAACTTCTCGGAACGCTATAGACAATTTATTGACGGAAACTTATTTGAATCAGACACGGGCTTTAAGAGGTATTATGTTTATTTGTTGATAATCCTCCCTCGTTTTTGACTAATATTATTACTTCTTTAATAAATGTTTTTATAAGGTACTTAATTATGCTAAAGTAAAGTGCTACTCAGTTAATTTGATTTTATATTCATCCATTCCATCTCTTTACAACAAACTACTCAGTATACATAAAGATTGTAAAAAGTATAACAATTTTAAGTTTCACTCGATAGTAACTGACTGGTTAAATGACTTCACCTATCACGATATTGAAAATATGCTACTCAAACAAATCTAAAATGACGCATCCACACTCTCTCTTACACACCAATCACACGCACACACACATACACTCACACGCACACACACACACACAAACACACACTCACACACACACACACACACACACACAACCATTTGTTCACGCAGTTCTTTTTATTATTTTTAATTTCTGTTTACTCTATAATTCTAGTACTTAGTTTCTGACATACTACGCAATTTTGGTACTTACGTTTAAAGGCGAAGACACTGGCCCTGAAATACAGTTGATACTAGTTCGGGGACCAGAGAATTCCACACTTTTTGTAAAAAGAAATATGTCAATAAAAATTATTCTTATTCTTATTCTTATATTCGAACTCTTATTGGTACTAAAAATATTGAACACTAGCTTTTCGAGGCGCGGTTTCATCCGCGTCTTTGCTTTCTGCTCTGCTTCCGTCGCCAGTAGCATAATGGTAAATAGCCTATAAGTTTCCTCGAGAACTTGACTATCAAACGCAAAAAGAATTTTTTAAATCCGACTGGTAGTTCCAGAGATTAACGCGTACAAACAAACTCTTCTGCTTTATATAATAAGTAGAGATTAAAATGCTTAGAATAGAATAACATTTATTGCTTCTGTGGTTCGGTGATACTATGTACGGACTGCCACGCTGAGGTCGCGGGTTGGATTCTCGCTCAGTATAAATATTTGTGTCTGTAAACATGTTTATTTGCATTGGTCTGAGAGTTCTATGTATAATATATATGTATTTATATAAAAAAAAGATTTAAGTATGTATATCCGCATTCCAGAACCCATAACATAAGCTAAAATATATGCTTACTTTCGGTCTTGATGGCTTGTATTATTATTATTTAATGTTATTGTTTATATATTTTTGTAAAGCAAATTCTGATTTTGTTATTTACTAATGAAATTATATTGAAATCAAGGTAAGTGGAAAAGATAAGTACAGGATTTTGCACATGCAATGATATTGACGCCTGATAAAATGCAAAGAGTTCTCACTACACTGGTGCACAGCTCAGAACGTACATCGCGTAAGCGATTACTGATCGTTGACGGCGCAAACATGACGATAAAGTCGAAGTAGACGTACTTAACTAAAACATGTGGAGGTTGATGCACTTAAGCTATTATACATCCTAACTGCTGAGTAAAGGTTTTCCCTATAGTACTCCATAGTTCTCTGGTCGACGTTGACATAGTCCAGTCGTCTGGACATAAATAATTATGAATATTACATCGTCTTTTCGATTTTTAATGCAATTATTAAAAAAATCTAACACTGATGATGATGATAAAACAAAATTTGAAAACAGCGCCAACTCTACAGTATGCTTAATGTTAGTTATGCTCTTGACACTGCTGACATCTATTAGGTGGAATATCTAAAGAAAAAAAAAGCATCACTATCTAATTGACGACCTCATGTCATCTGTCACTTTGACTGCATGACAGCTGTAGTCACTTTGTGTTACGCTGCATCAGACAAGCGATATAAGTTCCATCTGCTGCATCTGAAAATAGTCCAAAATAAACTAAGTAGGTATCAATTTCATGTTCAGATAGAACGTAGATTTTTTAGAATGTTTAATTTAGCAGTAAGTCAATGAGTTTTCATATAATGAGAAATCGTTATAGTATCTATTCTAACCATTTATTATGTATAATCCTTACTTTAGCGTTTTGTTTGATAAGTTAGAGCGCGGAGTTCATTAATTTACCTCATTGGTCATTTTTCTTCTCCTCCCTTGTTTCTTCTCTAAGTTTAGCAACCGTTTGGTTAGTTTTTTATAGTCTATGTTTCGTGTGACGATTTGGTGTGTTCAGTTTCTGCAATGCTTATAAGATTACGTAGTATACTTGTTTATAAACTAAATTGAATACAATTATGTCTATTTAAAAATATTTTTGCAGATCCCAACAAAAAACTATTTTAGGCAAACAACCACTTTTTGAACTTGTTTGACAACAAATAACATTTAAGGCCATGCAATTACACAGAGTGAATCTGAAAAATTAAATAAATCCATAGTAAAATATCACTGTGTCGCTTGAAAATAGTCTATTAAGTCAAAATTGTTTGTGTTTAGGACATTTTTGGAGCTTTATTAAAATAAATTTCATTGAGACTGTTGGTTTAGGTGGCCATCTTGACAAGTATCTGAAGGGCAACGTGCTTTTCTTTTTCAGTTTGAAATTATAATATACCTTCGAGAAAAGAATAGAAGCTAGGCATGTTAAAGAAAAATTGAAAACTGCCTGGTAGACAGTCCTCAATTTTGCCTTCACATATAGGAATAAATAACCTAAAAAACTTTTTTGATTGATTGAATGTTGTACGATTTCTGAGTGACGTAGTATGTTTTTTATTAACATACGAAAGCTCTGACAGAATAAATTAAATATAAATCAAAGTCAAACTTTCCTTAAAACATGTGAACGAAATTTATAAATGTCAAGATCACATATAATAGCTAACATGAAAGAACTGGAAAATCCAAAGACTTATTTTTCGCATATCTTTTTATATTACGTCTCTCTATAGTCAAGGCCAACACATGCATCTTCAGCCTGAAAACGTCCACTGTTGGACATAGGTCTTTTTCAAAGGTCTGCCAAAGTTACTATGCTTGGCAGGGGGATTGTAAAAGCAATAAGGTGATAATTAATACGCAGTTAACGCTCCTGACCCTTACCAGGTTTGAGGTTATTTACCCATATGTAGCTCTTTACACACTCTTTCTCACACTAAGTAGTAAATTAATTGCGCAATAAAATTTATAAGGCTGAACATTATTGGAAAGTTATTACATTATTGTTAAAGGTTGAGGAAGAGATTCCTTTTAGCGATAAGATCGCACAGTGTCACTACCTACTGTTGTGTTGTTCCGTTATTTGATTTGTAATAATAAGTATATGTGGTGTGCAAAAAATAATACTTTATTCCATTCTATTATTTATCGTAACGTCTGTGCTACATTATTTGTACAGAATTATACGTAATCTATATACATTTCAGTCTTTTGTTTGGCTTTACAATGGTTAATAAAAAGATTTAAGTAATTAAATTCTATAATACAAATAGCTACTTAAGCTGTTTAGATAGAATTTAATTAAACATTTACAAAACGAACTGGATTCCATAAATGTATACAATTTACTTAGTACTTCTACGTACCTATTTTAAATGATTGAAAAACCGTTTCAAAATCTGTTTCTTTAGTTTGTAATATTAACTGCGTAACATGTGTAAAAAGGTCAGTTGACGATGTAAAGGGCATATTATTATAAAAAGTATACATGTGTGGGATGTCTGCCTTAAGCCTCTGCGACTGAGGTGGTAGTTTGTCAGACACAGTCAAACAAATGCGGCGTTACCAATTTGAAATGTCGCGTGATAAAAATATCTGTCTCTCTCAGTACCTTTCTAAAATAGTTCGCCGCAGCGTCTAGAGAGGTACGAGCGATCGCACAATCTGCACTTTTGGTGGATCAAGCTGTTGGTGTCCGTCAGACGTTACTTACGTCTGACGGACACCAACAGCTACAGGTACTGCAATAAAATATAATTCTGTAAGACGTCTCACCTCACAAAGACCCGTATAACTCCATAGTATCTCTCTATGGAGTTGTGAAAATCTCCTCAGTGAAAAATTTCAGTCTTTCAGATATAACCTCAGTTGTTTATATTTTTATTAAAAAAGTTTTTTCGTCTGTCTTCTTGGCTTAGGGTTGGAAAATGAAAACAATTTTAGTAATTTCGACGATTCTGTTGAATGACACGTGGCTGGCCTTATTTTACAAAGTAGATCGCCAATTTTCTTAAGCACTTTAAGAGCGTTTACCTCATGAGTGGCAACGTCGTTAGTGTCATATTTCGTGGTTCTCAATTTTTCTTATTTAATTTTATTTTTTATTACCGACAGTGGCAGACGAACAAACAGGACGTGATTGTAAGTGGTAACTGTCCTTCATGGACGACTTAGAGTCCCTAGCATTGCTCCTTCAATGCAAGGACTCCGCAAAACCGCTGCCTACCACGAAAGGAGTGGGGTAGTTGAAAGGATTGAGAGAGGTGTGGAAAAAGGAAAAAAAACGGGGTGACTAGGGATGCAGGGATGAATAGGGACAAACTCAGGCATTTTTTGAAGTTCGTGGTATTCTCGTATACCTATCGAGAATTTATTGATTACCATTTATTTGTAAAGTATAACATTTTATTTTTCCATACGGGCAATATCGAGCATCGTAGACTCAATTTGACAGTAAAAAAGCTAATCAAAGTGAAGCTATGAAAAGCGCAAAAATTTGGTCACAAAAACTTTTGAAATGGTAGGTACCTACTTACCTATGCTGATTCTCGGACATCAGGCAAGGTAGGTAGTTTTATATGATGAAAATACCTATCTTACTTTGTGTTATTGTTTTTTATGTCGGGTAAAAATCAATTAAGAGGTAACCCTATCCTATCATTACCTTTTCAATTCTATTCTGTCCTTATTGGCCCCAACCACGAAGTGATTAGGAGTCGGACACATTTTTTAAATGTGAAAGCTGTATAAAAAGTAAGTAACTATATTGCTTACAGTTATTTTACTATAAAAATAACGCAACTTAAGTTTCAAAGGTATTATTTGCATATAAATAGAACTTTAACGCAATGGTTACTTACTTTTAAAAAGCACGTGTAAAAAATAATTGTTATGTCACGGTGGTTTAAATGACATTTTGTATACAGTAAAAATAATAATTAAGTAGGTGTTAAAAGCGTTTATGTGTCATGAGTGGCAACGTCGCAATTTAGTGTCATATTTCGTGAATTTCTATATTTATTATTTAATCGAAGCTATATTTAAAAATATATGCTGTACATAATTCAAGCATGTTATGCTTGAATTAGGTGAAAGCTGTATAAAAAGTAAGAAATCATTGCGTTTACAGTTCTTTTTATATGCATATAATATAATTGAAACTTAAGTTGCGTTATTTTCATAGTAAAATAACTGTAAGCATTATAGTTACTTACTTTTTTACACTAAATAGCGACGTTGCCACTTATGACGCGTAAACCACCGGCGTCATAGAAAAATATTGATAGACATTACATAATGTTCTAGTTGTAACAATCAATCAATTTCAATTTATTAATAAATATAAATTATATACAATATACAATATAGGTGTATACCCTTTGGTCCCAAACTAAGCTAGTGCTTGTATCTTGGGCACCATCGGGATTAAAATATTAATAAATATAAATTGCATACAATATAGGTACTTTCCATTTGGTCCCAAACTAACAATTCATAAATAAACAAAAAAAATAAGAGACACCGTAAACATCAAAAGACAATAAATCATATTTTATCACGCTTAAATACTCAAACGAGGCGAGGTGCGTTAACGAAGTTGACAAGAAGATGTTTGAGCTTCCAGTGTAAAGAAGATAATTAGTATTCGTCTACACAAAAAATACTGTAGATTGAAAAAAAAAACTAAGAAACACAATTATCGAACATAATATTAAAAAATGGCTTAGTAATTCTGTAAAAAATCTTCTAAATATCACCATGAAAAGTTTACTTTACCAGCGCATGTGTTCCCATCTTAATTATGATCCTGGGGTCTTTTAAGCGGGGCGTGAAAGAGCATCTTACTAAGCCGCCAAAGTAGGGGCCACCATACCAGTAGTCTGGCTTTTGGAATGGTGTCCACCACTTTTGGACTCCACGCACTGCTTACCATCAGGCAGAGTGGAGTCACTTTGGTAGGCTAATATATATAAAAAAAAATATTTTATAATTTACAACGACAGTGTTATGTTTTTTTTTGCTAAAAGGATAGCTTATTGTTCTAATACAATAACCGGTTAGATTTTTAATTAATCGTACAGTAAAACAAAAACCAAGTAAAATGTTTGTAATTTGTAATGATTTCGCGTTCGTCAACTTGCCGAAATTATAATTAAACCTATGCGATATCAACTTTATTGATAGACGTGCAAGCGTTACAATCCGGTGATATAGGTAGTAAATTTTGTGAACCGGCCTCGCCTTAAGTTAAATTTAAAAATCTTTTTTTATTTAAATTAAGTAGACAAGGATAGCACTTAAGGCAAACTTAAAATTGAGTGACGTTTTAGTAATAGGAGGGTTAAAGTCTTCAGGGGTCATATCAAGTTAAGTACCTTCCCTTTACTAAAAGTGTTAGCTGGGCCTTCCTGGGGTATTCATCCTAAGTATATGAGATTATTGTATACTAGCTTAATAAGAAGTAGAATAGATTTTGGTTGCTTTTTGTACGGCAATAGTGCTCAGACACATCTATATAAGCTGGATAAAATTCAGAATCAGGCATTAAGGGTTATAGGTGGTTTTATTAAGAGCTCACCAATCCATGTAATGGAAAGTGACCTATGTATTTCTCCATTATTTATTAGACGATTATATTTAGCTTATAAGTTTTGCACAAAGAGTATGTCTAGGTCAAATAATGTTGCAATTAAATTGTTAAAAGATTTAAAAGCATGCTCTAATGATAGGTATTGGAATAATAAGAAGTTACCATTGCTTCTGGTAGCATATATTGAGTGTCAAGAATATAAAATATATTCTACGAATCCTCTAGAAATGTTTTCCTTATCTATATGGATAAGCTACATTAACTTAGATGAAATAATAAAATGTAAGTTAGATTGTATTAGTGGATCTAAAAATAGTCAGGACCTAGCATCATTAAAGTTTTGTGTCATAGAAGAGTTAAAGGAAAAGTATTCTGGCTGGTATTTTGTTTATACTGATGGTTCGAAAAATGGAACTGGTTGTGGGGCCGCATTTTATAGTTTGAATGATGGAACTTCAGCAATGTACAGTGTAGATTTAAATGTTTCAATAATGAGTATGGAATTAGTTGCAATCTCTAAGGCTCTTGAATATATTAGTCATAGTTCTCACCAAAAAATTGTTATTTGCACCGATAGTAGGAGTGCTTTGTTACACTTGGCTCGATGCGCCTCTGGGTACAGAAGTACACCGATAGCCTATGTGGTTATAAAACAGATTTTAGGTTTAGGATATAAGACTTTGAGATTGCAATGGGTCCCATCGCATATTGGACTAAAAGGAAACGAAGAGGCTGACAGACTAGCAAAATCTGCAGTTCGAGAAGGTTTGTGTATTAATGTTGATCTCTGTTACACAGAAGTGATGAGTCTCTTTAAAAACACTCTTTACCTTAAGTATAAAGAATATTTTGATCAACGTAGTACCGAAAAGGGGATATGGTATAAGACTTTGCAAAGTGAACCTCTTCGGATTCCTTGGTTTGCAGAGATGAAATCTGTAAGTAGAGCAGATGTAGTTATGGCTCATAGGTTGCGGTCTGGTCACTTTCCATCTGCCAAGTTTGGATATCTCATGAAAAAAGTTGATTCACCCAATTGTGTAGTTTGTGGTAAAATTGATGATGTCCAACACTTGCTAATGGAATGTGAAAAGAACCAAAGAGAGAGGGCATCATTGCTAACTAACCTGAAAATTAATAGATATGATATGGGCGCTTTCATAAACATATTAGCAGAACCTGGTTCCAAAAAAGCCAAACTAATATATAAAATGGTAGCGGCGGCAGCGATGACCTCCCCTTCCTAACTACCTATATTGTACCGAGTATTTGTCTATTGTATAACATTTTGCGGACATACTGTAATTTTAGGCTACGATGAGGCTGACATACCTTTGTAAGGTAAAAGCCTCTATAAATAATAAAAGATTTAAAAAAAAAAAAAACCTTCCCTTCAAAGAAAGCAGTTTTTAAAATTATAGACGAAGCTGCTAAATATATTTAAAAAAAAATTAATTACACATTTCTATCTTTCTATCTCATATTGATTTGTCAGATTTGATCATTTCTCGTTAAATATGATCAATATAGCAAAGGGAAACGGGTGTATTTAAAAAAATTAAAATAAAATTATACGTAGTTTCCAAAAATAACTAATGTAGGTTATTTTATATTTAAAAATATGTAAATGAATTTTAATTATTATCATTGTTATATCTGATGATATGAGGATAACCGATAGGGCGTCGCCGCATAACGACGCGCAGACACATCGCCCTACATCTGCGAATAGTCTGCTAGGGCTACCGAGTCAAGGACGGGCTCGGCTAAAGACGCTAGTCCCAAATCGTAACCTTAAAGTCCGCTTCGCTACATTAAATGTAGGTTCACTAACAGGGAGGACGAAGGAGCTTGCATCGCTCTTTAAACGTAGAAGGATAGATTTTGTCTGCATGCAAGAAACACGGTGGACTGGAGCAAAAGCCCGTAACATCGGAGAAGGGTACAATCTTATGTACGTAGGAGCAAAACATGGAAGGAATGGCGTGGCAATAGCTGTTAAAGCACAACATCAACAGAACATACTAGAGGTTAATCGTGTAAACGACAGACTAATGTCTGTAAAAGTACTGGTGGAGGGAGAAGTACTTAATATCTTTTCTGCATACGCTCCCCAAGTAGGTTGCAGCCAATGCGAAAAAGATATTTTCTGGAGTACTCTAGAAAGCAAACTTCAGCAAATACCACCAAAAGAAACGATTGTGTTGGGAGGGGACTTGAATGGTCACATCGGCGCAACCAACACCACTTTTAAGAGAGTGCATGGAGGATACGCGTACGGCACGTTAAACGACGCTGGTAAAACCATTCTTACCACCGCAGCAGTACAAGATCTTGCCATAGTCAATTCCTTTTTCTCTAAGAAGCCAGAACACCTTATTACGTACAAGAGTGGACAGTCACAAACACAAGTGGACTACATCCTTACCAACAGAGCTCATATTCGACGCATTACTAACTGCAAGGTTATTCCGGGAGAATGCGCAATAACTCAACATCGAGTTGTTGTGATGGACATGTTATTTAAAGAAACACCAAAGGAGGTACCAACTCAATCCCCGGAACTCATTAAGTGGTGGAATTTAAAAGGTGACAAAATCACAGAATTCTGCAACCATCTTGCCGACCTAGAGGTAGATGTTGATGCAGATGTAGACACCATATGGGAACAACTACGCAGGTCCATCATAACTGCTGCAAATAAAACTCTTGGGCGTACAAAGGGGTGTAAAAGAGCAGACAGAGAAACTTGGTGGTGGACAGACGCGGTGCAGGACGCTGTTAAAAGCAAAAAAAATGCCTTTAAAACCTGGCAAACCACCCAGACACCCGAAGATAGAGCAGAATGTAACAGAGTAAAGAAGCACACCAAAAGAACAATAGCCATAGAAAGAGCAAACTCCCAGAAAACCTTATACAAAATCTTAGGCAGTAAAGAGGGCCAAAAACACATATATAAGCTCGAAAAACAGCGCAATCGGAGCACAAAAGATCCAGCAAGGTGTAAAACCATCAAGAATTCTAGTGGTGAATTATTATACAGGGACAAGGACGTCAAAACAGCCTGGCATCAGTATTATGAACAGCTTCTGAACCCTACTCCTGCAATTACACAATTGCCAGGAATAGAGAAGAATGAAGGGCTTATTCCACCAATACACTCTGGCGAGGTGAAAGTAGCGCTACAGAAAATGTCCAACAAGAAAGCTACAGGTCCCGATGGTATCCCTGTTGAAGCTTGGAAATGCTTACATGAGCGAGGAATCATACTACTGACCAATCTTTTTAACTGTATGTTGCTCTCTTCAAAAATGCCAGAGGCATGGAGATTGAGTACTATAGTTCCGATTTACAAAGGAAAGGGAAGTAAGTATGAATGTAACAACTACCGCGGCATTAAGCTTTTAAGCCATACCATGAAGTTATATAAGAGGGTGATCGACAGCCGGATAAGATCTGAGTGTTCGCTATCGAAAAACCACTTTGGCTTCGTGCCTGGCTTATCAACCAGCGATCCGATGTTTGCTCTTAGCACGATTGCAGAAGAATATCGCACCAAAAAGCATCCCTTGTTCGTAGCATTCCTAGACATGGAAAAGGCATTTGATCGGGTACCAAGAAGCACAATCTGGTGGAGCCTTCGTAAGAAGAACGTCCCTGAACATTACATCACCATTATAGCCGACATGTATAGGGGTGCACGATCAATGGTGCGGACAGTGGTGGGAGAAACCAAACCTATAGCTGTCACAGAAGGCGTCCATCAAGGCTCTGTTCTGAGCCCCTTCTTGTTCTGTTTGATTTTGGACTCGCTTACTGAGGTCGCGCAAAACTCTGCAACGTGGACTTTTATCTACGCTGATGATGTGGCCATCTGTACAGAGAGCCGTGAAGAGATGGAGCAGGCCCTTTTGTTGTGGAAGCACCAGTTGCAAACCGGTGGCCTAGTGTTGAGTGTAGCGAAGACCCAGTTCATGTGTTATAACGACCCAGATACCAATAGCAGCAATCCGATTGACATCGATGGACAAGCAGTTACCTTGTGTGACCAATATAACTATCTGGGAACGATAATGCATTGTTCTGGGGACATAGAAAACAACATTCAACACCGAATAGCCGCAGCGTGGCTTAAATGGCGTGAAGTAACTGGTGTTATATGCGACAAAAGGATGCCTGTCAAACTCAAAGGCCTTATATATAAGACCATCATAAGGCCAGTTTTAATGTATGGCAGCGAAACCTGGGCCATGACCCAGAAAAACGTCCATACCATCCAAGTCGCTGAAATGAAAATGCTGCGCTGGATGTGCGGTGTAACCAGACTTGATAAAATCCGAGGAAGTCTTGGTGTGCGTGACATCGCCGACAAGATGCAGGAGAGTAGGCTGCGATGGTATGGCCACGTTAAGCGAAGACCAGCAGACTACGTCGGGAACTTAGTACTGCAGTTTTCCACGTCTGGTCAAAGATCCAGAGGCAGACCCAAGACAACGTGGAGGAATGTTGTGCTGAGTGACATGAGAGAGTGCGAGCTTTCCGATAACGACGTCCCAGATAGAGCGAAGTGGAGGAGAAAAAGTAGGAAGGCTGACCCCACCACCATGTGGGATGAATAGCCGGGAAGAGAGAGAGAGATCATTGTTATATCTGATCTAGTAAATGACCCGATAATATGTAAAATGAAAAGCGACACACATAAATTAGGCAATACCGCGGGTGTCTACACTTGTAAGTGAAGTTCCTTACTGCCAATAAGAAATGCTATTAAAATATAAATTCATCAAAAATTATAACAGTCATAACATAAAAGTATATTAGCCATAAAACGAAAATAGGTGAATGTGTTTATTGACAGTTCAGTTCGGCTTGGAAGAATGTATTTTTAGCTTATTTTTATCTGATAAATTTCATATAATTTTGTATCATGCGTATCGCTCAATTCTGTAATAGGTTTCACATTAGGAATCTATAACTCAGCAAATATATGATCGGCCTCCAGCCCAGTGAACAGACGATCTAAAAAGTTTGTAGGCCTATATAATGGCCGTGGAAAGCGGAACTTGAGGATTAAAAAGTTTTTTCTTAAATAATATGTATTTTCCATCTTATTCGTAGAACAAAATCGTGAGAAAATCTGGACTTTATGTGATACAGAAGATTCTCAAAAGTTGGTAATTTTGTTCTATGCAACGTCGCAATTTTGTGTCATATTTTCGTGGTTTTTAATTTGTATTAATTAATCGCAGCTATATTTTAAAAATGTTTTCAGAACACTTTTTAGAATTACGTAAAAGCTGTTTTATTCACAGTAAAATAACTGTAAGCATTATGGTTACTTACGTTTTATACAGCTTTCATGTAATTCTAAAAAGTGTTCTGAAAACATTTTAATAATATAGCTTTAAATTTAAAATCACGAAAATATGACACTAAATTGCGACGTTGCCACTCTTTTGTGTGAACGCTCTTATGCACTATTTAATAGTCAAGGAGCTTAACCCGGGTACGCGTTTAATCTAGCTAAGTGTAATATGTTCAAGAACTGAAACATCATTTTCAACCTGGAGACTAGATAACTAATATTAATTTAAAAAGTAATTTAGCGTTAAGGCTGCGGCAACTTTTTTTTTGTAAATCTTACTATCTCAAAAACCAATCATAAAATATTTGCTTATTTTAATTATAGAGCCAGATAATATAAAGGTGGGTGGTTTCGTGACGTAAAATTAGTTTTATACTAGCTGTTGCCCACGACTTCGTTCGCGTGAAAATGTGAATGTGTAATCAAACATTGTATCAGTAACATTCAGTATATAATATATGTCTCTATGGCGATCCCATTTAAATTCGTTTACCCATTTTGACATGATTGAGTAACAAAAATCCATACTTCCATCATACATCATCCATCCATTCATACGTCTAAACCTTCGAGATTATGTACTTATAGCTTTAGTTTAGCAATGGGACTAAGCATCATATTAGCTTTTATCTGCCTCCTTTAAACCCCTTAGAGGTCTACTTCCCAATAAGAAAAAGATAAAACAATCTATTGTTTATACATGGACTTGACTCTGTATCGAATTTGTGATCCTTCGACGACGACTGTTACAGTATCTCCGTCTATTTTTCAAGAAAACGTAAGTTTAAATCCTACTAATATTATAAATTTTAAAGCTTGTGTGTGTATGTATGTGTGTGTGTTTGTTGACACTCAGCGCCTAAATGGCTTAACCGATTTCGATGAAAATTGGTAAATTTGATGATAGAATTGGTGCCGGAGACGGACATAGGCTACTTTTTATCCGGCAATTTGGTCTGGTTCCCGAGCGAGACAAAACACATTTTAAGCGCGAGCGAAGCCGTGGGCGCTTCTAATAACTTATAAAATCTGCTTTTCAGGTATTCAGCGACTAAGGAAATAAAACAAATTTTACTAAGTAATTGAAATGAAAGTTTGAAGTAAATTTGAAAGTAAGCAAAAGTACCTACATATATAAATAAGTATTTTATTTAATATTTATTTGTTGTCAGAATTTCGAAAAGTATAGTTAAATGAATATTTAAAGGCACATAAATAAAATAATCAGAGAAACTGAACTTCAATCAAGTAGTATAAAACGGAAAAAATCCATATATTCGATACATGCGACAACGTCGCCTGCCCTCGCGTTACTGTTGCTCGTTCGGGTAAGCCTACCTATAATTTGCGTTCCAAGCTTCAATTTTCAAATTCAAATTTTTGGAAGAAATAGTATTTCGACGGTGGAAAATAAAAACTTCTTAAGCGCTAAATGGCAAAGTGTGGGAAATGAGGTTTACTTTTTTATTATTGATTGGAAGTTATTGGTGTCTTTGGAGAATAATATGTTTAAAATTTCATCTAAATTATCAAATACAAACCAAGTACCTAAGTTTATTCTATCGCAAGAAAGTTGACGTTTAAGAAACAGAAACTTAAAGTTAGTCAGCAAATAAATCTTATCTCCTGGAAATATTCTTATTAGCAACTATTAACTTATATTTGTAAAGCAAAATATGTTGAGCAGATCTTAATTTAAAAACCTTGTAAAGAATATTGTTTTAAAAAATCGTAATGTTTACAATGCTGTTTAGAACAAAATTCTAATGCGTCCGTCTCATGCTGTCTTCGGACTAAATTTCTTAAGAATAGTTATGACTTAATAAAAAAATTATTCCTGAAGGATATTTTTATAAAAATCTATAAACAAAAACTTCTCATGTCCAAAATAACATCCAGATGTAGAAAAGAAAAATGCTTATATATTTACTCGAAAACAAGTTGTTTCAAGAAAAATTACTTCCAAAATGCCAGACTCTTAACAGACTTAGATTACAAAATCATTAGAAACACGTCATTTAGGAAGCTGAAAATTAGATGCTGCTCGTACTGGCGACGGTAAGGAAAAACTTCTAAAACGCCAAAAATATGCTCCGATCGCTACGAAAATAGTACAAGTCGACGCAGAAAAATAAAACCTTATCTAAATATGTAGATAACACATTTTGGCCAAAATGGCACTTTAGAAGTTATTACTTTCCACCGTCGGTACCTTATTTCGTGTTTTATGCCGGATCAACACGCTTGCCAAAAAAAGACGCGTGAAGATTGTTTTATTGTAAGTATACCTGTCGAAGTCATATTAATAGAGTTTAGGTATACCTACGTATAGTATTTCAGTTAATAAAAATGAGAATCATAAAAAAAAATACCTTGTAAGGTTTCTATGAAATTGAATGATCCACCATCTTCTTTGCCGATTTTTTTGTTTCCTTTTATTTTCCCTCTTTTCGTTTTGGTTTTTTTATATTAAAAATAAGTTACACTAAATGTTATAGCTGACAACAGCTGGACTTGCTGCTTGTTTTTTTAAAACACACAACACACAACACATTACACTCGCAAACGTGTGGATATCGCTGTTTGGACTAACTTATATATTCAAGCGTTTGTTTATGTTTATAGTTTGTGCCATGTGGCAAGCGTGTGGATGCGGCATTAAATCTAAGATGTCATTTATTTTATTCATTATAAATACAGCGTTCTATAGAAATTTCATACAAACTCCGCCACCTCTTTTTACCCTCTTAGGGTATGAATTTCGCAAAATCCCGTCTTAGTAAGCACTTACGTCCTTACGTCCGTAGTATTGTAGTTTCTGAGATATCGTGATAAGTGAGTCAGTGAGTGAGTGACATTTCGCTTTTATTTAATATGAAGATAAATTTTCATTTAATTAATTATTTCACTATTTTCATTCACATTTTTACCCTTCTAAAGCCACCCCAAAATTAAGTAATTATTATTTAGTCAAAAATATTGATGACAGTATTTTTTGTTTTGATAGTAGTATCGCAATACAAACTTGCAAAGCTATAAATTAAAAAACAAAACGTTTTATACAACCATTCACATCCCTTTTTGCATATTTAGGGGTTGAACTTTCTTAGTTCACCTCTAGACATTAAGACAAACACATTCTCCAAATTTGAAGTCTACGACCAGCGGTTTAGGTTGTGTGCTGTCTATACAGTCAGGGCAAAGCCTTTTATAATATGTACGGATGTTTAACAATAACTTGAAGTTTTTAATCAAAATCTTAACTCCTGGAGTAATAAACTGTAGTAAATATTCCTGGTAAACATTAATTACGATTTGATAATTATAATGCTTGTAATACGTAAGTAGCTTGATTAAGTGGTTGGAAACTTTGTAAGGTTTCAATTACTCTTAATTTGAACTAATGTTGACAATTTGTGATATATTGAATAGAAGTGGTGTGTACTGTGTACCACTTAAATGTTTTCAAAAAGAATAACAGTAATTCATGATTTCTAATAATGTATGATAAAAAAATATCGCTAGGTAGTTCAGTAATCGTCTACTTTCAGGCGCCTTGGCGGTTTGTAAAGTTTGCTATTTTTGTCGTATAACTAAGGAATATAAGTGGTATAATAACAATTTTTTTTTAATAATTTTATTTGTCTGAACATGAGTATGCACACATAGTATACAGGTTGTAGAAATATAGTTGAGTATCAGTCATGTTTTGCCTTTTTTGGCGTACAAATATTATGTGTCATATTAAATGTCAAAGAATGTTTAGTATTATATAATAATTAAATATAATAAAAAAGTTATTAAATATTATTATTACTAATATCAAGAAAATCTAATTAAATATCACTGAGAAATACATATTCTGTCATAAACTTATGTAATATAATGTTAAAACCACAATCTTAAACATTTATATTAATCAATTTTACAATATTCAAATTACTATTTTATCATTTAGAAATTCATCTATCGTGTAATATGCTTTGGCTGCTAGGAAGCTTTGCAATTTCTTTTTTAAAAGATTAACAGGAAGTGTCTTCCGAGATTTGGGCAATTTATTATAAACAATTGGGGCCATACAAAAAATACTTTTGCGCATTAAAGCTGTCCTTGAATGGTGAACAGCAAGTCTAGTATCGTCGCGCCTATTGCGGCTGACTGTGTCAGATAGTCGCGGAAAGAGATTAGGGTTACATTTGACAAACATTGCAGTCTCCAAAATGTAAAGAGAAGGAAGAGTAAGAATCTTATATTTTATGAAAAAGGTTTTACAACTGTCAGTAAAATGCAATTTAAACATAGTTCTCATTGCATCTTTTCTGAGCCTTGAATACTAGTTCTTTGTCCGTCGAGTTCCAATCGTCAATCGTCCAATCGTCGAGTACAATCAGAATTAACTTTTCAACACACTATCAAAGAAAATTATAAGCAGTATCTAATAATAAAATCAATCAAGAAAAAGGGCAAATAATATTACTACGCCTTTAAAAGACCAAGATTCGAAAAATATATACACTAACGGACCCATACACTGCATCAAAGTTCAGGATTACTTTGAAATGATTTTTTTTAATAAGTATGCAAACTTTTTAGATTAAATTATATAAATATGGAGAGACTGGCTCTTAATCTTAAAAAAAAGCAAAATTTAAAATTAGAACTGCAGTAAAACAAATGAATATAGCCGGGAAAAGAAAATTTACTCGTAGTATCAGATTTGCGTGTTATTTAAAGCAAAGTTTCAAATTGATTCGCATTGATTTTTTATTCTTTTGTCAATTGAATTATTGTTACCAGCAGAATTGTTGGGTTAGTTTTTTAACTCATCGAGAGTTTTTGAACCATAATATGGATACTTCGTCCGAACAAGCGGCTCAAATTTTAGCACTGGTGCGGGAGGGCTTGGATCAACGAACGATTGGTAGAAATTTAAATTTAAACCAGTCTACGGTTTCTAGAATATACAGAAGGTTTGTGGAGACAGGTTCTTACAGAAAGAGACGTGGTACAGGCAGGACTCGAGCAACCACCGGTCGTGGTGAACGATTTATTGTTACAACTTCCCTGCGAAATCATTTCTTCACGTCAGTTAACATCAAAACAGAGCTTAATGAAGTGCGTGGAGTAAATGTGAGTGCACGAATAATAAGAAGAAGGTTAAAGGAAGCGGATATCACCCCTTTTAGACCAGCAAATGGTCGAAAGTTGTCTGTAGCTCACAGACAAGCTCGCTTAAGATTTGCGCGTGATCACCTAAATTGGACAGAAGAGCAATGGGCCTCCGTATTGTTCACGGACGAGTGTAGGACATGTTTATATGGTGCAGATGGTCGCAGAAGAGTCTATCGTCGACGTGGGGAGCGATATGCTCAAAGTTGCATTGAGGAGCGTGTTCCTTTTGGAGGCGGTTCGTGTATGGTCTGGGGTGGCATATCGATGAACGGGAACTTGTGTTCATAGACATGGTCCGTCAAAACGGTAATAGAGGGGGTTTGACTGCACATCGCTACATAACAGAGATCTTAGAAGATCACGTGGTGCCTTACATGGGATTCATAGGTGAAAATTTTACTTTCATGCAGGATAATGCCCGGCCGCACGCTGCTGCACAAGTTCGACAATATTGCGAAGAGGTTGGGATACGTACAATGAATTGGCCAGCACGCAGCCCGGATCTTAATCCCATTGAGCATATTTGGGACAATTTACAAAGAGCTGTATATGCGAGAAATCCTGTGCCCACGACAGTGGCAGCAATAAGAACAGCACTTTCAGAAGAATGGGACAATATTCCGCAAGATCTTTTAATAACCCTAATAAAATCTATGCGGAACCGATTAGAATCCGTAATAAGGGCACGTGGAGGTAATACACCTTATTAAAACATAAATAAACCCTTGCATAAAGTTTGTGTCTATTGTTAAAACCATTTTTTTTATTAACCAATTTTCCTTAAATTTCTGTTTTTCTTCAAAAAAGTCTTAAGGTCCTTTCCAGTACACAAACTTAAACTTAAGGATATGACCCTACGCTGTTTTAAAGTTCACGAACCAATCTAGAGGTTTCAATTTTAATCTGTATAGAAAGTTTGCATACTTGGTTAAAATATTTATTTCAAAGTCGTCTATTACTTTGATGCAGTTTATGAGTCCATCAGTGAATAATCAATAATCTCTTGCTCTGTGATATCATTGCAATTATATAAACAATCTCGCCCTCTGGTAATAAGCCACTGAAAATCTTATGATATTGTTCGAACAAAGAGCTAAGGCAACACAATAGAAATGCGTTGTCACGTACACATCATGTTTTAGCGGCTTGTATTAAGGAAAATTAATGTACTACCACCCTATCTATATAACCTATACAAAACAAAAGAATTATCTGGTCAGGGTTTATTAACAAAGTTAGGAACTTATTGAATAATTTGTTTTTAGAGCTTGTTTAAATGTTTACTTATTAGGTTTCTGTTCTGTAAGCAAAACATAGTCATAGAGATAAATTTTCAAATAATGTCCCTGTAGTAATACACCAGCGTTATGATATGTTTTCTTAAAATAAAACGTATATAGTCCTAAAGAAGTCACTTGAAGTTCTATCGTTATTTACATTTTATTTCTCTTCTGGAATATCAAGAAAAATATCGTTTTAATTATGAGGGTATAAAAAGATCAAAAAATTTGTTAACGTGCCTTTTCCAAATAACATTTTTGATAATTATAATTTATACCTACATAATATAATAATTATTTTAAAAATTTTTCATTTAAATCTGTTCTTACAGTTTATAATTAATGGACTAAAATTTTTAGTTGACTTGCCTTTGCTTTAATGTGAATAAATTTTGGATTGTATAAAATTTACGTAATTGTACTACCTACATACGATGCTCAAACTAGAATAAGTAACTCACATCAAAATAATTTAGTGTTCAACAAACTTTGATGTTTGAAACTAGAACTAGTAAGTCAAAGTCTCTGGATAGAGTATCATCATCATTATACCAGCGAAAAGACGTCCACTGCTGGATATAGGCCTCTGTCAATTTTCGACACCGTGGTCGGTCGTTTGCTGCCCTCATCCATCGGTTGCCTGCCACCCTTATAAGGTCATCGGTTCACCTTGTGAGAAGTCTGCCCACGCTGCATCTTCTGGTTCATGGTCGCTACTCTAAAACCTTTCTGCCCCAACGGCCGTCAGTTCTTCTCGCCCATTACCACTTCTGCTCGCTCCATCGCCCTCTGAGCAACTTTGAGCCTTATGACAAGACCCATAGTTAGCGACCAGAACTCTGCTCCGTATGTCATCACTGGAAACACACACTGGTCAAAGACCTTGGTCTTGAGGCACCGCGGTAGTGCGGACGAGAAGATAATATGTTATAGCTTCCCGAACGCTGCCCAGCCGAGTTGGATTCAACGAGTGACCTCTTTCTCGAAATCAGACTTATCGAGTACATATTATGTACTCGTCAACGATTAGGTAAGTCCGATTATACCTGAGTCAACGAATTCGAGAATCGAGCCTCAGGGTATGATAGGAGTGGGGTGTTACATGGATATTGGTTTTTTATTACTTTAGTCTTGTCCATGTTCATTTTTAGGCATTAAATTTACTCTAAGGGTGACAAAGCAATTTTATGATCGACTATACATACTAGATATAAGTGTGAAGGTGGTATATAAGAATAGTCTATACGAGACAAAAAATTGTGTAATCCACAACTACTACTAAAATGCCACCCTTTCACAGTGGAATCTAAAGGGTATCGAACCAAACGGTTCAGCACTTCATACTTTTGTCACTCAATTAAAGCCTGGAACTCTTTGCCAGCACATGTGTTCTCATCTAACTTTGGTTCTGGGTTTTTTTAAGCGGGGTGTAAAAGAGCATCTCTCTAAGCCATAGTGGCACCATACCAGTAATTTGGCTTT
Source organism: Parascotia fuliginaria (assembly GCA_963082885.1). Lineage (NCBI taxonomy): Eukaryota > Metazoa > Arthropoda > Insecta > Lepidoptera > Erebidae > Parascotia > Parascotia fuliginaria. The sequence continues at coordinate 5,525,359 of OY720179.1, forward strand.
TTGAATGGTGTCAGCCTTTTCTGGATGCCACTGACTGCTTACCGTCAGGCAGAGTGGAGTCACTTTGGTAGGCTAATAAAAAAAATTGTCTTCGTTATTTCAGTATTTGTAAATTACCCCGAGAAAGGCAGACATTTTCTAGTGGTCCTTGAAATGAAAACAAAACAATGATATAAAAATTATATTTTGTTGTATTTTAATATAATTAGATTACTCAAAAGTATTAATATTCTGTGACAAAACTGTGTATTTTGCGGAAAGGCGGTCAGTGACTGCGGGAGCCACGACTTCTTGACATGTAGCGCGCAGCGGGCGGAAAAGACAGAAAGCTCCGCCCATTTGTTAGAGGTCGTTCGATGACGATATCAGCCGCCTTAAAGATGATTTTATACGTTTTGTTTTAATATAGGTATATGCTATATGATGTATAAACCCGAAATTTAAACATCAAATAGTGACTATGCAAAAGCTTTAAATATGGGTGTAGAAAAATAATTAAGAAAGAAAGTAGCACATGTTAATCGTAAGACTTATTAAAACTATTGTATAACAAATATTTGAAATAATAGGTTTTAGAGCAGTATAAAATTATTTATACTGCTTTCATCTCGACGTGGCGATCGCTCATGTCCATTCCTCGTAATGCGAGTATATCGTCATGCAAGATTTTATACGTTTTATATGATCCTACTCGTATTTTACAACATCGGTAATGTCTGTACCTTTTTATTTAACTACTTTATAGGTATTCATTTTATTTACATATCTAGTGGGTGGAACACGTGCATTGTATGAACTTATACAAGGTATCTTCGAAGCAGTAATAATGATTGATGGCGTAGATTTTGTTGTAAAGGTTCTATGAGCAGTATAATTTTCATGCCTCTCTTCAATAGGAGTTAAAATTAATTTTAGAAATCCTTGAAGTTATGAGCATTTACGCCTTAAGAGTGGCAACGTCGTAATTTAGTGTCATATTTCGTGGTTTTTAATTTTTATCATTGAATCGGAGCTTTATTTTAAAAATATGTTCTGCTAACATTTTAGAATTAGGTGAAAGCTGTATAGAGGTGTTAACGCTTCTAAAACACACAATACGTGCACAGTCGCGTATTATCAATGTTGCTCATTCTTATATTTTTGTTGATTGTGTCGAGGTTATTTCATAATTACTTAGAAACTTGGTCTCAGATCAAATCTATTTAAAAACACTGTTCTTATAAAAATTTCGATATTGTTATTATTTTATAATGAACATCGAGGTTAAAATTAAAATTGATTGAATAATTGGTTTCTTATCCTTCGTCAGGATAAGAAACGCAGATTTAAGTATTTTTATTCTTTTTGTTAGCTTGGTTTTCTTAGTAAACATTATTTGGAATATCTTATCTGATCCTCTTTACATAGGCTAAACATGTTTTCTCTATTATTTGCAAATTTGCCAGAAATAACGAAAGCAAAACAGTTAAAATTTTATTCTTAGTAGTCTTCACCTAAATTTTTCTAAGTAATGTATCATGATTTTAAGAATTTAGGTTGGTAAACCTTTTAAATTTTCCATACTAAATTCATGAGTGGATATGTTCAATCTGTTAGCTGAGAGTAGGTAAACAATGTTAAATCTTTGCTTGATGGCTAATTAAGTAGGAGTATTTACGTATATTTTCGTTAAACATTCATCAAGATATGATTACGAACAATAAGAGCTTATAAGTCTAAAGTAAATTATAAAAGTTACATATAGGTACTCGTAATATTGGTTGTTTGAAAGGAGTACGTTTGTTTAGTTGTCGTCAACTCTGTGTAACTTTGTATGTTATTAATTGAATTGAGGTAGTATCTAATTTATGTTAAGCTTCAAATAAAGACAATAAAGTCAGTGATTAAATTATATTTTTTATATGATTAACGGGAAAGAAAAGTTCTGGAGTTTCGGCAACGAATCTGAAACATAGCGCAGGCATATCTAGACTATGGCAAAAATATGACACTAAATGCATAGTTTTACTACTAACAGATAAAAGCATTAAAAATATTAATAATTATGTTAATTCTTAAATACTATAAAATTTGAAAAAGAAGTTATAAAACTATAGCTTTCACTTTAACGGACACGCAGACGGAGTCGAAGTTGATTAACGTAAATAAATTAAATGTCAATAACTTAAAGTAGGTTCTGTAGCTTAAATAGTTTGTAGGTAGGTTATAATTAAATTCACACCAACTTTTATTTTGATTAGCTTCTAGATACTGTTAGCAAATGATTTTAATTGATAAGCTGGTACAATAAACTGTGATTGAATCATGTCAGGATTATCACTTTTACTACTGTGAAAAGAAAATATTGTTTCCGTAGCATAAAACACAAACTTAGCCCTGCTCCAAATCCGGAGCATTTCACAAAACATAAAAAACACAGCAGAGATAACGTTATTATTAGCTGTGTACTTCTCAGGCTTGGTAATTCAGAACGCCATAACTGTTACTTAAGACATGTCACATGTCTTAAGTACACACACTCACAATGACTTGTTTTTGAGAAGTGGATCTAAAATCTCATTAAAAGTGTTTTTTCAGTAGCTTCACCAGTCAACCAAGGTAATGCAGAGATGAGGCGAAGTAGGTGCATAGAAAGTCATAACATGGAAAGAAACATAAGGTTTATTAGTTATACGAAACGTTATAGAACCGTGAAGTATATTTAAATACAAAGTCCAACCCATAACTTACAAAACTGCAAGTCATCACTCTAAAGTTTAAACATTTTCTTTTAATGAAAAATATACTAATAATGATATTACTGTTGTCATAATTGTCCTCGCACCGTTTCTTGGAAGGAACAAATTTTGAAATTTGCTCTTTGTTGCTACGCTGCTAACTTTGTCATCAATTACAATTTATAAGTGTAACAAATAAAATTAGCAACGAAATTTGATCAGAACAAAACTTTTAACAAACTCTTACTATTGAAATTTGTACAATATTTCTTTACAGAACCTTGGAGATAAAAGGTTTTTATTTGTTTAATATTTTATATCAAAATATTCTTTATTATCACACAAAAGAGAAAAATTTATATTTATGTAATATTCAAAAACATTCCTTCAATACACTTTAGTGTAGCTTACATTTAACATTATTACGAAATAGAATATTTGGTTTTCTGACTGTTTTTATGTACCTATGTACATTAAGCGTAATTAAATTTAGACGTAAATCTATCTACAATTTAATTAATCCTCGTTATTCATAGTATTTCTTTACATATGACTAATAAAGTAAAGTTTCGGCAGACATGCTAAATAACGCCGGCTGTCACCTATACCTACACACTGGCTTGATGGCAATCGCAAAGAACTCACGTACACGTATCACGTTACGTATACATATTGTAGCACAATCGTTAAAACTGTTTCTGTGGCTATTTTAGTTTATTCTACTCCGTACCTTGAATTGTGCTAGCCAGAGCATTATTCCCTGTTGCCATGCTATCATACCTATGGGCATGGTAAGTACATGTGGTAAATTTTACATTTCTAGCGTCCCGCCCCGTCACGTAGGTGTTTTTATGACATGATTACAAATCTTTGAAATTTTTTTTGCATGTATACATATTATAAACCTTTTAGAAAAATGCTTGAATGAATGAATGAAATAAATGAATGAAATATATTTTATTTTCCAACACAATGTTTTCTTATGCTACGGCCAGACTTCAAGGCGAAGATTCGTGTTTGTGTTGTCACGATAAAAGTTCGTGTTCGATCCATGACGAAGTGCTTGGCCATACCAAAGAAAACCTTCGCTACGTGCGTCGCGTTTATCTAAAACATCGCGATAATTCATTTCGTGGCAAGCATAGAAGAGGCGGTTGGGCTGTATAACATGGCGGCTAATATTATTTACTGCATCTTTATTGTTTTATTATTTATGGTTGGTACTTGAACGAAAATAAAAAAGGGCAAAAGATTAATAGGCGATGGTGGATGTTCACATTCATAATTTTGTGAATGAAAACCATAACACAATCTGTTGCGTTGTTTAGATGAAGTTAATGAAGAAAGAGACAAAAGAAAATTACCTACAACTTTGTTTTACATATGCTATTCAGAAAAATTGGTGTAAAAAAAAAGAACAACTATGTTTACGATGTGAATAAATCTTCTCGTGCCGTTCTAAAAAGGTGTGTCTAACAAAGATACAAGTTTTGATTATAGGTATACAAGTTGAGAAAATTAGTAGGATACTCATTTTCTCGACTCGTATACCTACCTACACACAATAATCTAGGTACTATTCTAAAATCTCTTATACTTTTCAAACAAAACTTTGTGGCAGTGGGTCGTGCTTGAGACGGTGTAAAATGACTTTAAACATAATTATAAAATTACATCTTATAAAGCTCACCAACTAATGCTAAAACCATGAAGAATCTGCTTCAAACTTTACTCATAGTTTAGGTTTTCAAAAATATTTAAAATGCTAAAATAGTTTTTGATATATTAATTACTTGTTATACTTATATTTTGTAAAAATTTTGATTTTCGCGTAGAACGTTTTGTGCTACTTTCATAAATTTAAAAATATGCTTTAATAACCATAAATTATTCACAATGTAATGAAATAGTCTCAAAGTTAGTTTTGTTTTGCTTTTTACAATTTTATTGTAATTGAATCATATTATTAGACAGCTTCTAATCGTACTCATCAAGGAAACTTTTGATTATTTAATTTTAAAGTTATATACTAAGTCAGTTAGTAAGTTAGGTATTTAATTGGCTCGGGCGGCACTTTTTAATAAAATGTCTGTGCCACTTTTCAGTTAATATATTGAGATGGGATAGGATGAGTTTTAATAAAGTTTGAACTTGTATTGTGAAGATAAAAAAGGGAATAAACTATCTTAAATTTATTCCGTTGAATAATTGTCATCTATACTAATATTGATAGTTGATGAGGTATTTTTTATTTAAACGCGCTAACCTCTGCAACTACCATTGAAATTTAAAAAAAATCGAGAAACGAGAACGTGATGATGAAAAGTTTGGCGTACTTATTTATTAAATAATCACGATTTTAATATAGGAAATGCACCAGTAATGGACACTTTCAAGTTATATTTTTAATCAGCTTTTTGAAAAAAGTCAAGGATTCCGTTTTGCCTCTTGAGGTAGGTAACCCTAAGAAAGGGTACAATTAAATCACCATAAATTCAATGGTAATAATAAAAGAATTACACGAATAAATTGTAATCATAAATTCCTTTTCCATTCAGTGTTCTACAAATTTGTCAACTGGCGGAAAAATATTCAAAAGTCTCTCAGTAATCTATTTTTGTCGGAGGTCAAATCATTACTTTTAGAGGTCAACACTTAACTTAAATTTCGTTTATTAGGTTGTTTGTCTCATTAACTACTATTAAAATGTTTAAAAATCAACGGTTAAAATAAATACCATAAGATATTTAAATATAAATATTTGAAGTAATAACAATTTAAATAGAAATAATGGAAAACACAAATCGATTTTTATTATCATTTGACAAATGTCCATTGAGGGAACTTTGAACTTTTAGTAATTGTAATTTTAGTAATTACCAGTAATTGACATTGCCAAAAAACATGAAGAATAACCTTTCTAGAGTATTCAGTATAGTGTGCTTTCATCTTAATTGCATAGTTAATATCAGCAACAAGGAACCTTCTGTTTTAAATAAAGGTATAATAAATGCAAAGGCAAATACTACCCCTACTATACTAACAATTTCAGCAATAGCCGTGAAAACTATTTAATTAAAAGGCTAGATTTATTTATTTATTTTATTTTATTAGATGTACAAACAGTTTACATTCATCTTACAGCTAACTAGATTTAATGACAAATGTTCTTAGTCTAGAATGCAAACCTATAATAGTACACACAACATGCATGAGGTTGCTAAGCACAAACATCACTATATTACAAAAGCTATGTTGCCGTGCAGATCAACTAATAAAATTTAAATTCAAAATTTAGAAAAGTGTTTTTATATTATAAGCATTAACGTTATTAATGAATAGATAACATTTAAAAAAATTACTTAGTGCAGTCTATATATATCAGCAGTTATGTTTCCATCTCTACCAGCAGAAGTAACTAAGTCATTGTAAGCACGACACATACGGGTAAGAGGGTTATAGAAAGAGGTGTTGTTTGTATAAACGTTTAATACAAAGGGTTTTGGATATCTTGGATTGGGTTTAGCATTAAAGTCTAGACATGACAACAGCGGCGAAGAAGAAACTTGTGAGTGTATCAATTTGTGAACTGAGTGTGGAGGTTATGAAATATAATAGTCTTTCTTTATAGGAAGTCAGCTTGCGGCCAAGATGATTTCTGAATGATATAAATTTTAACGCTTTATTTTGCACTTGTTCAAGTCTGTCGTTATGCACTTTATAACAAGGCGAGAAAACAACACTGGCATATTCAAGAATGGTCCTTATGAGGGTGTTAAAAAGGTAGATAAAACTGGATGAGTTTTTAAAATCCTTGGTAGCTCTGAATATGAATCCAATAAGTTTATGTGCTCTATTAACTATGTCATCATAGTGGTCACGAAAAGAGAGTTTAGAGTCGAATCGAATACCCAAGTCCTTCACTACTGACATACGTTGTAGGATTGTACCCTCCAATTTGTAGTGGAAAATTTTTATGTTCCGTTTCTTAGTAAACGACATGATTAGACATTTATCGACTTTAAGGTACATACAGTTTGAAATGCACCAACTGGCTATAGTGAGGGCATCTTTTTGTAGAAATTTGCAATCACTTTTATTATAGTCACCGAGGTATACACCTTTAGGTCATCAGCATAAAGAAGACATGAACACTGTAACATGTCTACAAGGTCGTTTATGAATATGTTGAAGAGCAGTGGCCCTAGGTGTGATCCCTGAGGCACACCAGATCGAATAGACCTCGATAACGATTTGAAACCCTTCATTGCAACAATCTGACTGCAGTTAGACAGGTAAGACTGAATCCACCTTAGCAAATTACCATGAATACCATACCAGGAAAGCTTTCGACAAAGTATATGATGATTAACTTTGTCGAAGGCCTTCCGGAAATCGATGTAAATGGAATCCACCTGACCACCCCTTGCAAAAGCTGAGCATAAATATTGCTTGTACTCTAACAAGTTCGTAAGTGTTGACTTCTGCCTAACAAAACCATGTTGTCGCTCTGTTATAAAAGGGTTTACGTGAGTGTAAACACTATCGTATACAAGAGACTCAAATACCCTAGCTACGCTAGAGAGTATGCTAATGGGCCTGTAGTTCTCGCATAGCCCGGAGTCACCACCCTTCAGGATAAGTACGATGTTTGCAGACTTCCATAACGTGGGAAAAAGGCCTAATTTAAGGGAAAGGTTAAAAATAATATTTAAGGGAACGCACAGTTGTTCAGCACATTCCTCTAAGAATATGGGAGGCAATGAATCAGGACCGGTTCCTTTTTTGGCGTCAAGAGCTTTAAGTTTTCGACGAATATCTGAATCCGATAGTACCAAATTCGATAGTGTGCTATAAAGCGCTGTTCCTAAGGAATATCACATGGTGCTGGCGAGTCATCAAAAACAGACACAAAGTAATCAGAAAAGAGTTCGCAGATACCCTGACTACCTGAACAGGATTTATTACCAAGAGTAATAGTACTGGGAACGCCTGTTTTAGCTCTGCGATTATTGATGAAGTTCCAAAATAATTTAGGTGCACTACTAATTGAATGCTCAGTATACGCGATGTATGCATCATGACATGCTCCTAAAAGAGACTTCGATCTGTCCCGCAGCAGGCTAAACGTGTCGTAGTCTCTCGGATTACCAAATCGTTTGTATCGCTTGTGGTTTTTTTTCTTTTTAGCCAAGCATTACTTCAGTGCGGTAGAGAACCAAATGGGGTAAGTATCACTATTTAATATTTTAATCGGTACATGTTTAAATTATAGATTTATTTATTACACCATAAAAGCTGTCAACCGCAGCATCCACGTCATCTATATTCAAAATATCTAGCCAGTTCACTTTAGCTAAGTTATCCTGAATCTTTGAATAGTCACCTTTTAAGAAATTGAAACAACACTGGGAATTAGGTCTTAAGTGTCTAGAAGCAGGTATAGAGTGATTTGGATTTCGATCGAAGGATGATGGCAATCCTCACGGCAGAGGGGATGAGTCTGAGAAACTTTAATATTTAGCACAGAGGCCAAGACTAAATCGAGACAACGTCCAAGAGCATTGTGCACATGATTAAATTGTAATAGGTTGCATAATAATAAAGAATCACAGAGTAATCTGGCTCTTAAGTCAGAGGGCGAACTGAGTGTTAAGTACAGACCATTGGTGCTAAGGTGCCAGGTCAAGCTAGGTACATTGAAATCACCTAATACTATATTTATGTCTCTAGTATCCAAGTTATTAATTGTTAATTGCAGGTTATTATGGAGACTTGTAAGGTCAGACGCAGATAAATCCGGTGGCAGATAACAAAGACATAAGTTGATATTTCCAGAACGATTGGGGTGCTTAACATCAGGCAGGATGGATATTCATATAATTTTGAGCTTATTTTCCCATGAGTCGCGACGAATTACATTATAACTGTTTTTTATTGCAATTAAAACACCCCCACCCTCTGTTACATTAAGATATAATTCGGATATTTTTGACCTAATTCTGTTTACATTTTGGTACATAATACAAGTGATCCAGTTATAAGACCAACGGTTAAAGAGGACGCGTTATTTATATTATAATCGTATGTACTTCTTCAATTTATCTAGAACCGCAATATTTTTGACATGTATGGCTGGTGATTTCTCGTCCTTCCTGATACAAACACGATTATACTTGATCCAAACAAAGTCATATAAAGAGATTTTAGCAAATTGCCTGGCGGCAGCATGCAACTCTTTAGTAGCCGAAGAAACGTATTCAGAAAGGTAGATCGCACGGCTTTCCCCTTCGAATCCAAATAAACGTGTGTTTAGCTTGTTTTGTGGATGAGCTTTATTGTAACGCGTCGTAACGCTTTACAAGATACTCTTCGGTATAAATCTTCCTCGACATACCGCAACATTGATAATGATATCTATCGCGACAGCCAAAGCATATAAGTTTATCTTCGTCACCCGTAAAACCATTACATGCCATACAACTCATCCTATAAAGCGAATTAAATAATCCCCGTATCGTCTCTAAGTAGTTAATAAATAGTTATAGGTCGTAATACAATATTTAATTTGAATTAATAATCGGTAGAATTTATTTTGTAGTATGCTAACTGGCAACACCGGAAGTTGGTAGTGTATTGATTAAGATAGCAAATGTCAGAAATGTTATTGTCAATACTGTCACTGTCAGACGAACTAAAAAACAGTAGGTTCGATTGAAAACAACAAAGATACGAGTGCACGCATGCTTCGAGAACAAATACTCTTTTGGCACTATAGACACAATGTCAAACTCGTTTTTCACACACTGATTTTAGATGTTATTTCTTGTTTTACACCGAAATAACAATAACACAACGACTGTGAGCACTGCCCAACACTTTAACACTGTTTATGTTTATTATTCTGCTGTTTTGCACACGGAAACGATTTCTTTTACACTGGAGCGTAAATAGTGTTGTTGTTCGCTTGACAGTTCGAAAACGAGGTATTTTTAAAAAGGGAGATTTATGTAAAACTTCAAACATTGACAGCTTGACGATTTTTCTCTAAGGTCAAAATATACTCAACATATAAAAACTCATTCTATTCTTAATAAACAAGATTTAGTTTTTTTATCCATCACTGGTTCCATGTCTATTACTGGTGGGATTACGGGGATTACCTTATAAATATTTATAATTTCGTTTGACATTTTAATGATTCATATCTTAAATTAAATGTCATTATCAAAAATTTTAATTAAATACGGGACGATACAGGTAGAAATATGGAATAATAAAAAATACTGTCTACTTTAAAAAATAAAATTCTTCGGAGTAATGTAGCACGTGACCAAATACTGATGCTTAAAAGGAAAATTAAAAGTTCATTATATTACATCTGTTTCCGAACAAGGCTCAAGGGTCTTTAAATTCTACACGACCTTTTCAATTAGAACTCATCTAAAGACATACAAAGCGTAAACGATTTGTTAGATACCTACTTCTCTTTAGAGAAATTGCTGGTTTTTTATTCAATAAGTTTCTTGGTAAATAATACATTATTATGAGAATGTGAAAATTACAATAAGAATAAAGCATATAGCTGTTGCCCGCAGCTTCGCCCGCGTGAATGTCATTTGGTCGAGGTGAGAGCCTATGTTATTCCCCAAGGTCTATTCTATCTCTATGCTAAATTTCAAATGGCATATAGCACGAGAGCATACGTTGTTTACATTTAAAAATAAATACAGCGAACCCTTAATTTGATACGGTACCTACTATGCCCTAATTTGAAGGACTATAGGTAGCAAAGTTCATTGGGATTATACAGTGTAAGTCTTCCAGTGTATACATACAAATCTGAGTTATACTAGACGAAAGAATTTAAAAAAAATGTTAGCATAAATTTAAATTCGTGCGATAAAAAAATGTTAACTGAGTTGACTAACAAAAACGGGATGGATGTGACAATGAGGATGCAAAAAATAAGTGATAGTGAAACATTTAAAATTATTAAAACAATAAACACAAAGAAAAGCCCCGGTCTAGATAACATTCGCGCAGCTGACATTCAAAATATTAGCAAAGAGTTAATACCTGTAGTTACACACTTGATCAACAGATGCATTGTCACATCTAACTATCCGGATTACCTAAAGCAAGGTGTAGTACGACCCACTTATAAGAATGGCAAACACGATGACTGTAACAATTACCGGCCGATAACCATAATATCCTGTGTTGACAAGGTAATTGAGAGGTACTTAGGGGAAAAACTTAATCAATACTTATATACACATAATATAATACACAACAAACAATACGGGTTTCAAAAAAGAAAAAGTACATCTCAACTATTGTGTCAATTCACCGGCGAGGTCAACGAGCACTTGAATGAAAAACGTCACGTGCTGGTAGTCTTCGTTGACTTCAGCAAAACGTTTGATATGCTACAATATAATATACTATATGAGAGACTCGAGCAAACCGGAATACGGGGACCACTATTAGATTTCTTTAAAAATTATCATTTAAATAGAACTACAAAAGTCAAAGTAGGAGAAACATACAGTAAAAGCATAAGTACAGAAAAAGGCACCGCTCAAGGCTCCATAATTGGTCCGACTGAGTATATTATATACGTTAATCAAATGTGTAGTTTATTTGCTCATGGCTCCGTATACCAGTTTGCCGACGACACCTGTTTAGTAGTAGCAGACAACGACATAAAAATTGCTGAAGGGAGAATGCAGGAAAACTTTAACATAATGTGTCAATGGGCACATGACGTTGGCTTGGTTATAAATGCCCGAAAAACCAAACTTATGTGTATAGAATCTGCACATAATGTGGATAGCTACACGCCCAATATATTAGCACACGATCATTTATGTCTACATAACAACTTTATGTGCAACCAGAACAGCTGCTGCACTAGTATAGATAAAGTTAAAGAACACATGTACTTGGGCCTAGTAATAGATAACCGATTTAACTGCTCATATAGAACACGTGTGTAAGAAATTAAGAGCGGTACTCAGTAAACTGTACACATTGAAATACAAAATGCCTTATAAAACTCTTCGCCTATTGTATTTAGCTCTGGCAGACTCTGTAATTGGTTATGGACTATGTTGCTACGGCCGCTCATTTAAAACATACATTGAAAAAATATATAGGCTACAGATTAGAATGTTAAAAACTATTGTACCGCGAAATGTAAAGTTAAAATATAGTAATAACTACAATGACTTGTTCAAATATTGTAAAATACTACCTATTAAATGTAAAATTAACATAGCTGTGATGAATGAAGAAATAAAAAACATAAATAAACTTTGTACACAGACACGTAAGAGTGCTTTAAGACAATTGTCAAATTTGGATAGATTTAGTTTGCCTACTTATAATAATTTTTATGGAACTAGACTAGGTCAATACCTACTACCAAAAATATTAAATACGATTCCTGAAATAATAACTAATAAATATGTTGCATGTAAACCATATAAGAATGAGCTTAGAGCACATTACTTGAAAATATCTAGATTTAAGTATAAAATAATGTAATGAAAAATAACATAAATATAAACCTACCGTATTGATTGTCGCGAACTCCGCTTGCATAAAAACCTCTGCGGTTTAAGCGAGTGGCATAAATGTACTAACCTACAATGTAAAATATTTTGGCCAATAAAAAAAAAAAAAAAAGACAGTTTACCCAACAAAAATATTTAAAAGAATCTGGTAATTCTTTTCTTTTTAAGTTTAATTTATTTAAGTTTTATTTTAGGAACTAAAAACCTCAAGAAATGGATATAACTTTTGAACTAAGCGGTCTATTAAGTTAATACAAAAACAATAATGATTGTAAGACTAATCAGTAATAACAAAATTAAACTAAACGTAAAACGAATTACCAATAATTTACAAATATATATTACGATACATATTTAAAAAATTAAACCACTACAAACTTACGGCAATTAAAAAATCATCATCTTATCAGCTGAATTAGTCCACTGCTGGACTTAAGCCCCAATTTCAGCCACCGTGGCCGGTCGTGAGCCGTCCTTATCCATCGATTGTCCGCCTATTATATATATTTGTTTGGGGATACTACTATCAAAGTAGATAACACTCTTATCAATATTATTGACAAGGGGTGGCTTTAGAAGGGAGAAATTGGGGATGAAAGGTTGTATGGTAATATCGTTATTTTTGAAGTAAACGTCGTGCAAATTAGTATTTGTATACTAAAATTGATGTTTTAATTTTTTATTAAATGGGCAGGTTTAGGGGGTGAAATATTAAATAGACATTTCTTTCTTTTCGAAGTTACAGTTACGAAAAGTTAAATTAAGCTTAATATTTAGAAACAAATGTACGACTGAACTACGACACTACAGCGATAGACCGAACTACGACAATCCTAAACTTCGACGGGACTCAACTGCGACAACCTTTAACTTCGACGGGACTTATTACTTGCGATAGGACATACATATATTCGACACGACTTATCTGCGACAGTCAGATAATTTGACCACAGATATTTCTATTATAATTAAGTTACGGTTAATACTAGCCTACACCCTTATTAAGTGGGAAAATAAGAGTCCGGTGAATAGATTGAAATGGGATTCGCCATAGAGACGGAATATACTGATATTTATTACTGATACAATATTCTCATACAGGCACATCTGTATTTTCACGCGATCGAAGTCGCGGGCAACAGCTACTATAAGTATAAGATTGAAGAGAACTACACTTTTTTGTGTTTGTACACTTTTTTAACCGAATTAAAAAAAAAGGATTAGGTTTCTCAATTCGACCGTATTTAAATATATATTTTTTTATGTGTGTTCGCGGATAACTTCGTCGTGTATGAACCGATTTTGATGATTTATTTTTTGTTGGATAGGAAATTTGCACCGAAGAGATGGCACCAACTTTAAAATTATAAAATACTTATTTAATTATTTCTAATTAACTAAATCAAAATACAAATCACTTTGTGCTATGTAAATTTATTTTTTACTTTTTAGTTTCTTTCCTGTTTGAAGTCGGTTTTCTTTTTGTTAATTTTCTTTGTTATTTTACAATTTTTTGTTGTTTAATTTATAAAAGACATGACATATTATGTCTGATTTCCATTTGTCTGACGTCTCATTTTAATGTCTGGTAATCCCAAAATGGGAATATTAATAATAATGTTAAAATCAATCGAATCTCTTTTCGAAAGATGGTTGAAAAACCATGATTCAATGTTTTACAGAACTTTTAAATAAAAGAAATATGCTTTAATTTTAAACGACTGTAAAACATTGAATATAATATGTTTTCAACCGAAACATTAAATAGAGTGTGTTAATAACTCCTTCGGTGATGGAATATTTATCATGATCTTGTTTTATGACAGGTTAAATTTTTTCTAGTCAGGAGTCAAGCAAAACAAAGGAATGAATCCTGTGTGTTGGGGTTCTTAGAGAGTATGTATCTTGTATGTCTCTTATGTCTCTCGAGTATGTCTCTTGAGTGTATGTATAAACATCTTAATAACATGTCTTTTCATAGCCTAAAAAGTAATAAGACAGTTATGAATTATAACTTTGTCCGCGCATTTGTGGGGATTTAATTAAAGTTTTATTTGTTGTTTTCGTATGAGAGCTATTGTGAACCGGCAAAATATTGATTGATATCTGATCTTCTATAAATATAAGTTGTTTATCTGTTTGTGGTATTGTAGTTTTTTATAATAGAAACCATGTCAATGTATTTGTCTCTCAAATTCAGAACTGCTCTCTCTCTCTCTGAAAAAGATCTCGTTTCTCTCCAACTAGCCACATAGCTTGTCGAGGAAAATAGTAGGCTATATTTTACTGTTATTTAAGTGTATAAATCAATTTTCCTTTTACTTTTTGCTCACCTTCCGCAATTCTTTTACTTACCCTACTGCCTTCACGGTAGGCAGCGGCTTCGCAGAGTCCCTAGAATTGCAGGAGCAATGCTAGAGACTCTAGATCATCCATGAGCTACAGTTATCACTTACGATCACGTGGGCTGTTTGCTCGTCTGCCACTGACGGCATTAAAAAAATATTACTTATTTATGATAAGTTGTATCCCAAACAAAATTTTGATACATGTTTGACTACAAAATCCGAGTTAAATTATAGCTAAACCTTAGAAAATATATCGCCCTATTTAGTAACTCGTAACGTTCAGCAAATGGCAATCTTCTGACGAGTTAAAATTATTTTATTCAAAATTGAAACTTAGTGTCTTTAATTTTTTATTTTATTTACTTTGTAAATATTTTTGTTTGTAAGCATTTCTCGTAGCATTGGAAAATCTTTCAATTCTAATAATGTCACATATAGGTATAGTATTGCGACCCTTCTCACTAGCAAAAACCAATATACTTCGGCGGTTTTAGATCAGTACTTTTCCGCGAAAGTATTTGACTAGTCGAGTTGCCCAAGTAATTCCAGAAGTGTCATGATTGTGTATTAATATTAACAGTCTTTCGTCTCATACCAGTAGCGGCAAACTTACTGAATGCGGCTCTAATATTATATTAAAACTTCAGTTGGTACACATAGCAACACTAATATTAATATTGTTACGACGTTTACCTATTCTAGAACGTTCGCAAGTACCTACCTACTCGTGTACGACGAATACCTACTCTCTAGAACATTCGCAAGTACCTACCTACACTTATACGATGAATACCTACACTAGAACGTTCGCATGTACCTACCTACACGTATAACAATAGATCATCGGCGGTAGGCATACCTACGCGTCGCAGCTAAGTACCTACACTCATTGTTCTGTTTTCGAGAATTGTCGGCATCTTTGTGGTAATAACTGGAAGGTTCTAGAAGTCTATTGAAGGACTATAAAAAGGATTCGAACGTCGGCACTTCGTTCAGTTGTGAATACAGCGATCTCGAGCGAACATCTAAGCGATACGGAAGTTTACGAAGAGCGATATACGAAGCGTGATAGTGCAGTATAAGTGTTTGTTGCATTATTTTGTTACTGTTAGTGTATTGTGCGAGTCTTAAATAAACTGATCATCGCGTAACTGGCATTTTACCTCGAACCCCATCCTGACACGTAACAATATCATAAATAATCCAAAAATAATTTATGTCTAAAAATTCTAGTCTTGGTTTTGTACAGATCGTAATTCATATAATTTTAAATTGTCTGTCTGTATGTATTCATAAATTTAGTTATATTTACAAATAATTCATCGCTTACATACGCTGTCAGTATATTTGTAAACAAAATTTTTAATTTCTACTATTAAAATATCTAAAGGTATTTTTGGTGGTAAGCTTTGCTATTTAAGGTATGAAGGAAATGTGATATTATGTCTTTCCTGGAATATAATATTACTTCCCCATTTTGAAATAGAAAAGCAAATAAATAACTTTAACTATAACATTTATATTCATTGACGACTTGAATGAAAATGAATGAAATATTGTATTTCAAAACATTCAAAGCATAGGAAATAAGATAGATTTAATTGAACATTTTTTGCTAGATTTAAATGTGGATATACTATTGTTGTCAGAAATATCGAAAAACAGTTTTTTTTGTGAATCCATTATAATACCGGAATATAAAATAGCTTCAGTCTTCTGCCGTGAAACCTACAACGGAGGAGGAGTGTGCATACTAGTCAAAGATACATTAGAATATATAGAAAGAAAAGATATAAATAATCTCTCTATTGAATATATAACAGAATTTAGTGCTATTGAAATTCCAAAGATAAATTGTATTTTTATACTAGTATATAGAGCAGACCGTCACGTAAATACATTCTACGAACAAATAGAGAAAATTCTATATAAACTAAATACAAAAGATAAAAATAAATACATAATAATGGGAGGAGACTTCAATATAAATATATTTATTAAAAATAAACAAACAAAAGAGTTTATAAGCAAAATGAGTTCATATAATCTTAAACAAATAATAAATGACCCTACGAGAGTAACGAAAACCACCTCTACTTGTATAGACCTACTATTTACTAACTATTCACCCATCATAAAAGAAGAAAAGGTTCAAGAATATGGTCTATCTGATCATAAGGCTATAAAATTAAAACTAATTACAAAAAACATACATTCAGAAAAGAATAAACGATGGTACATACAAAAAAGAATATTTACTAAAAATAAAATTTCTTTATTCGAAAGTTCATTAAAAAATATAAATTGGGAACATATAATAGATATCCATTCCGATTTAAATACAAATTATAATTCATTCAGCAAAACTATAACACAACTTCTTGATAAATACATACCAATACAAAAAATAAAAATTAATAATAAACCAAAAAAACGATGGTTAACTAAAGGCCTTAGAAAATCATGTAAGCATAAAAGAATATTAAGAAAAATCTTAAACGAAACAAACAATGATATAATAAAAAAACATTACAAAATTTATTGTCAAATTCTTAAATGCAGCATAAATAAATCTAAAAAACTAGAGTATATAAAACAAATGAAAAATTCTGATAACAACAAAAACTATGTGGAATATGATAAATCAAAAAACAGGTAAATCCCAAAGAAACATATCACTAAAAGTAAATAATAAAACCATTGATTGCCAAGAAACTATTTCCAATATTTTTAATGATTATTTTGCAACTGTCGGGATAGATATCAATAAAAAAAATGACCCCAAAGGTCAACCTGTTCTAAACTCACCAATATGTTCAATGTATTTACGCCCCATAGACAAAAAAGAAATTATTAATATAATTAATTCAATAAAAAATAAACACAGTTACGGTATTGACGAATTTCCACCTATCTTACTAAAAAGATGTTCTGAAAGGCTTTCTATACCACTAACATATCTAGTTAACCAAAGCTTTCAAGATGGGAAGTTTCCTGATGCATTAAAAATATCTTTAATAAAACCGATTCATAAAAAAGGTGATGCCACTACCCCCAGAAACTATAGGCCCATAGCTTAATTACCAACATTTTCAAAAGTATTTGAAAAAGCCATGTGCAACAGATTATATACATTCTTAGAAAAATATAACATCCTTGATGATAGCCAAAATGGATTTAGAAAGTCACGGTCTACTACATTAGCAGTATATAGATACATTCAAACCGCGCTCCAATATATAAATGACAAAAAATATGTATTAGGGGTATTACTGGATATGACAAAAGCGTACGATAAAGTCTTATACAACATACTTCTCCTAAAATTGCACGGCTCAGGCATACGCGGGCCAGCATACTTGTGGTTTAAATCATATTTAGAAAATCGAATACAAATAGTTCAAATAGAAAATTATGATTCAAAAACAAATGAAATTAGCACAGTAAGATCCCGAGAAAGAAACATGGTATGCTCCATTCCACAAGGGAGTGTGTTAGGATGTATACTATTCTTAATATACATAAATGACCTACCAAAGATCTTAAATAAAGAAATTGCTTTACCTATTTTATTTGCAGATGACATATCCATTCTGATAAAATATGAAAAAAATGACACCCTTAATCCTATACTACAAGAAACCCTTCATATTGTTACGAAATGGCTTCATGAACATAACTTAGAGATAAACTATAGCAAGACGAAAACTATACAATTTAGATCATACAAACAACCAGCCTTAAATATAGATACAACTTTTCAAAACACAACCCTAGAAACAGTAGAGACATTTAATTTACTTGGAATAAACATTGATAAACACATAAATTGGAAAACTCACATAGAAAGCATTAAATCAAAACTATCCAAATTTACATACGCCCTTTTCCAATTAAAATATTGTACAGATGAAAAAACAGCGCTATCAGCATATTACGCCTACGCTTACTCATGGTTAAGGTATGGTGTCATGCTATGGGGAAATAGCGTAACTAGTCATGACTTATTTTTATTACAGAAAAAATGTGTTAGAATAATAGCTCACGTAGACAACGAATATAGTTGCAGACCTCTTTTTATTAAATACAAATTGTTAACTCTCGCCTCTATTTATATTTATGACATCAGTATATTTGTATTTAAAAATATAGATAACTTTACAAAAAAAAGAGACATACATAGTGTTACTACTCGCCATAAAGATAATTTACAATTACCACACTCCAGAATAAAAATGCTAAATGAAAGTCCATATTACATGGCAGTCAAAATATACAATAAACTACCAGAAGAAATAAAAAAAGAACAAAAATTAATACTATTTAACAAGAAGCTTAAAACATTCTTAGTAGAAAAATGCTTTTACTCAGTAAAAGAATATTTTGAATATAAATCATAATTACAATAAACAAATAAAATAAATATTAAATTATTAGAAATATAAAATTAATGAGACGATCTGCTTTTATAAAATATGTATTAATTTTGTATTAATGTTTGTATTAGTATTAGATAAGCTATCTAGATTTAAGACCCTGCTTTGCGACGCCTGAAAAAGGCGCTAAGTCATGTTCTAATATTATACATAAGACCTTTACTGTACACTTAGCTTGCAAATAAATATTTGAATTTGAATTTGAATTTGAATACATACCATTTGCAATTATAAAGGTATTTCTCCTCGTAATGTTATTTGCTCGTTCAGTAGCTATGGGCGTTTTCGTTATTTTTTGTCATCGATGCGCACCGGTGTCGTCCAACCGGCATCCGTTGCCAACACCGTTGATTTTGTCACCGGTGCCGGCCACCGGTATAGACTATAGAGTTGTGGTATTCTATGTTGTTACGGCGCACTGGATTGGCGTTGCCGACATCGATGACGCGATGCGCATCGTACATCGCAACTACTAGTTGAACGATACATAAACATCGATAATTTTTTGTAAGGTTAATCTAATACAATAAAAACAATTTAATTATAAGAAAATGAATTGTTCTAATTTAGATGTAAAATGACGTGTTCTGCGTTCATTTAAAATATCTACCCGTCTTTGGAAAATAGTTTAGTTTTTATTTCACATTTAGTTATTATTCTACAGATATATTATTAATAAGTATACTGTCTGTGTATTATTCTGAACAATCAAGGTGCCGGTGATACTCGCCATCGTTCGTGATACGTGTCGTTCCGTTGCCAGTTTTGAGTTTTGGTGGTTGGTGTCGATACCGTTGCCGGTGACGGTGTGCCATATAAGATATAAGAATAGCCGTTGTTGCCAGCATCCGTTGCTCGATGTTTTGACATCGGATGCAGTCAACGAATACTGACATCGGTGCTCAACAACGTTATTTTAAAAACGCCCATCTCTATTGTTCAGTAAAAATTTCTTCTCATACAGTATCTCGTATGATCACTACATTTGCAAAAAGTAGACCCTAGGTTTGTTAGTAAGTCCATTTTTGCTCATGATTCATTATTCGAGGTTTTGCATTCGATCTTATCAGCAACATAAACTCATTTCTCTTTAATTGTACTTTGATTAATATATATTCAACTAAAAACACTATATTATCTGTCAAATTTGTAGGCTCTGAATCTATAGACGTAGCTAAGGCATTGTTCGTAAATCGTACGCTTTAACGGGTTCATTCGTGTGGTTCGAATCCGGAATTACTGAGGCCCGAGACAAGTGGCAAAGATTTCTATTCTATTCATAGAATAGATTAAAAAATGTATTGGTTTGACATAAGCTAACGCCAACGCTTATGTCAATCTCATACATTTTTTATCTATTCTATGGATAGAATAGAAATCTTTGACACTTGTCTAGGGCCTCTGACAGTAAGCTCGTTCAAACCGGGTTGATGCTGATAAGCCTGAGTAGAACTTAAATACTTTAAATCTACGTTTAAATATAGGAGAATTACTTCCAATCCAACATAATTTGACCTAAATGCTGATCTGAATCCTGACAATATTATCTTACACCGAGTTAGTTATACCTATAGTATTGTGTGAGGTGTTTTCATTTTGTTAGTCTAAGATTATTATTGTTAATGTATGTATTTAATTTATATTTTCTAACTTTAATGCTCTATATTCTATAACAATATCTTTTATTTAAGTAAAAAACAAAGTCGATCGAAGCACACATCGATTTCCTTGAAAAGCGATTCTAATGTACTTTATCATATTTTAATGTAAGGAATTATTCTTAGAAATTCTATTTACCATTTATTTCTAAGAATTCAATTATCAATAATTTTATTTGTATTTAGAAAAGATCCTATTACAGTGCATGTATAGGGAAATTTACTAGAAACGAAAAGGTATAATAGACTATTATAAAGACCACGCTGGTATGCGCAATATTCGCTCAGGTAAGTGACGTATAGACTAGACTAAATAAGTAAACAGAAGCATAATAAAATTAACATTTTTCTGTGGCTGAATTAAAATAAATCAACCACAGAAAAATGTTAAGTTAATATTAATTTCGCATATCACCTTTGTAGCGATTCCCTTTGTTGTCATTTTTCGCTCGTCGCTAACGAGTCAGGGCCAGGACAGAATAATCTAGTATAAACTAAGAGAACTAACTAAATTTAAAAAAAAAACTGACGTTAAATTCTGGCAGACTGCTACAGTATCTATTAGAAAAAAAACGTAATAAAATTGAAAATCCATACGTATTATAAAAGACTTTGTCCTGACTGACTGACTGACATACAACGCACAGCCTAAACCGCTGGTCGTAGCGACTTGAAAATGTCTAGAGGTGAACTAGGAAAGGGTTTTTTAAAATTCAACCCCTAAGTGTGTGAAAAAGGGATGAAGGGATGGGGGAAATGGGAGGGAAGAAGCGGAAAGAGAGGAGTGGGGAAGAAGAGGAAGGGAAAGGAGGGGAAGGGGAAAGTTATTTAGTGAAAATATGCTTTTGTGTACTGTATATTTTTTTTTACGGAGGATATCTTTAGGTAGGTGAAAGAGGGTTAGTATGAATGGGAGATTAGGAATAATATGGAAAACTGTATTAAATAATATAAAAAATGTCTATTGGAAAAAACGATCTTCACGCGGGCAAAAGCTAGTATAATATAAATTTCAGTGACAAATAGAAATACATAGTATCATTATTTACCTATTTATTTTACATATTTAAATGAAACTTTAAAAATAAATAAATATTACCACAACAACCACACAACGCCATCTAGACCCAAAGTAAGCTAATAAGAAATAATATCTTGTGGGTTGTAAAATGCGGATAAACATACTTATGACTTTTTTTTGTAAATACATATATATTATATATAGAAACACCCAGACCAATGCAAATAGCCATGTCTATGCACACAAATATATGCACTGAACGGGAATCGAACCTGCGACCTCTACAGTCTATTCCAACTCCAATTTCGTACAATGTAAACAATCCGCTATATTGCCATTGTCTATGGTTTCATGAATTTACTAAAGTGATGGGGACAAGGATAATAAAAATAAAATTAATGACATCAATACATTGTTAAATAATATTTTTTCGTCCTTTTTCTTACATTTTTAAATAATTTTACGTTTACGAATACTCTATTTGCGTAATAGATTAATTCGATTTAATTTTTAACTCCAAATATTTGTATTTATGTTAAATATGGTTTGTATTTTATTGTAATCGTTGATTTATAAACATAAAGATAATAAGACAAACAATGTACGTAATCTAATAAATAAATGTAATTTAAACTAAGTAAGCATTGACCTCTAAATGCAACGATTTGACCACGGACTGAAATAGAATACTGAGATACTTTTGATTTTATTATAGGTACTATATTACAATAAAACAAATTAACAGACCTGCTAGGGCAAACCCAAAATAAATGATGAATTACAAATATTATGTTACCTATGATATGTAGGTATTCGTTAAACTTATTTCTTCTAATAAAATACAACATTGGTTTTCAAAGACAATAGAGAGTACAAAAAAAAATAAAACTGTCAATCAATTTGACGTCTTTATTCGACCGCAAAAAGTAATTTGTAATTTTATTAAATAATCTAGATTTGATTATTAACCATTAGTAAAAATAGTTACAAAATGAAATATATAGTGAACAGAATATGTATAAATTCATGTGTTATGGAGTTTTTGATAGAGAATATTTAAAAGACTGTTTGTTTACATTTTCCGAAAATGGATTTGGACAAGACTGTACGTGGCAGACCATACGCAGTACCACTGAACCACAGAGGTTTTCAAAAATAAACCTCTTTACATTTTGAAACATTCAAAGCGTCTGTTTGTCTCTATTGTGCCTACATCACTTAATTTTGTAAATGTTTTTATTGAATCTGAAATAAACTAAAAGGTTTTATTGTCCTGAAGTAGGTAAATAAAACTTTAGCTAATTGTTTTATTACGAATAATAATAAATATTAATATAATATCAGGGTATTCAATTTGTACATTATGTATAAGTTTTAAAATACATAAGCTTTTATTCAATTAAAAGTAAAAGGTAAAAAGTAGAACTTTAACATGTTAGCTGAAAATTGTGTGTTAGGGACAACATAATGTAATCAGTAAGTGTGTCGAGTATTTGTTTCACACAACGTAAGATATTTATATTAAAAATGAACAGTGCCCCTGATATTTACTTGGATAATTAGGTTTTTTGCACACATTTGAATGTCGCACGATCGCATTGATAGAGAACTAACTATAGTGAGAATATTAAATACTACTGTAGTAGATCCACGCTGGTTTCAGCATGAATGGGCCGGATCAACCGGGGAAGTACTACCTTTTCATAAAGATTGACGTAAGAGTAGTAGTATCCATACTACTGCGTTTCGTTCGGTGAGTGAGAGCACCGGAGGCCCAATTTCCCCCGTTTCCTCTTTCCTTACTTCCTTCATTC
Source organism: Parascotia fuliginaria (assembly GCA_963082885.1). Classification (NCBI taxonomy): domain Eukaryota; kingdom Metazoa; phylum Arthropoda; class Insecta; order Lepidoptera; family Erebidae; genus Parascotia; species Parascotia fuliginaria. The sequence continues at coordinate 5,548,934 of OY720179.1, forward strand.
CCTTCTCCTAACCCTATTCCCAGCCACCATATTGGAGGCCACCATACCAGCAGTTTAAGACGATGGCTTCTGGTATGGTAGCCACCACTTCTGGATTCCACTGACTGCTTACCATCAGGCAGGGTGGAGTGGAGTCACTTTGGTATGCTCAAATATAAAAAAAAATCTTAAAAGCACAAGACGTGATGTATCCGGTATTGCATGACGGGGTAAGGCAACCACTCACTATCGGGCGTTACTTAATTGCACCCTTAAGCAAACGGTTTATTTTTTGGTTTCAACACGTGGTAGTTCTAATTCTGTTCGGACGGTTTTGTGTTGTTTAAATGTTTTCTGTAACATTTCTTGAAGTTGGTATGGTATTGCAATTACTGTTAATAATGCAATGAATGAAATAGCTTGTACTTTGTGTTTTTGTGAAATTTCAATTATTTAAGTTGTCGGTGACAAATCGATTCTTCTACTTGGTTAAAAAGTTACATACATCATACAAATTCACGCATTTCTTCCATTAATATGATAAGCAGTACTAGGTACAAGAATTAAACACTTATTTACCATTTATTTTACTATCACTTACCTTATTGTTTGTATAATCATCCCCAACCCAATTACCCATACTGTTAAGTAGCATAAGTTTTAGAGTGCCACAATATAAACCTCGCAAGCTTATAACTATGTTGGTATCTCACCATAAACAGTTCAAAGCTTTAATCCGCTCGTACTAGGACTTTGCAGACCTCTTAATAATCACCTCGGATCAGTACACGTCCTGGTTTTAGCCAAATCGCATTTAAGGGACTAATAAAATTAAAAGTTTGATGTAGTTTGTTGAGGCAAAAGTATTTTGTTCTTAATTACTCAATGGATATATTTATATTTACGGATTATATTGACAAGTTAATTTGTTTGATTTCTTTGAGTCTGTGTGTGTGAAAAATAGAATATAAAATACGATTATATTTTTTAACTTTTTGTTATTTGTAATAGTCAAGTTATTTAGTAATTTATATAATTCCTACATAGAAACATTTATCACAGTTCACATGTTGCCTTTACCTTTTTGTAGCAATATGCAAATTGAGGCAGCCTGTAAAGCACACATTTTACTTTTTATTTTTTCTTTACAACATAGAAAGCTGTAAGTAATTAAGTATCTATAGAGTTAAGTGTATTGCCTGCGTCACTTTGCATGCTACTTGAATCTGTACCCAAATATCGTGGCTTGCTGGTAAACTCAGTTCCGCAGCCTTTGCGATAAGAAAGGTAAGACAGTTTACCGACATAGAAACAGCTAGACTTGTCTATTTCAGCTATTTCCATAGCGTGATGTCATACGGTATACTGCTCTGGGGCAAGTCTGCGGATATTGAGTCAATTTTTATAATTCAAAAACGAGCAGTGCGATCTATTTACAATTTGGGCCCTAGGGTTTCACTAAGAGAGATTTTTAAAGAAATAGGTATTCTGACGGTGGCGTCTCAGTATATCTTCGCCAATATTATGTTTATCAAGAAAAATATAGACTTGTATTCCAGAAACTGTGACATGCACTCTGTGAATACTCGAGGTAAACATAAATTAGTTGGTACATATTATCGCCTACATAAAGTAAACAACTCATTTGCGGGTCTAGGTGTACGTTTCTATAACAAATTACCCATTGAAATTATGAATCTACCCCTACAAAAATTCAAACAAGCTGTTAAAAACCGCCTTATTCTAAAGGGTTATTATACTATTAATGATTATTTAAATGATAAAGCAGCATGGGTATAGTTGCTCGTTTAATGCAAGATTAATGTTATATTGATTATTATTGTTGTAGCTATATTGACTATTATTATCATTAAGTATATTGATATTTTTATTATTGTACTTATATTGACTATTATTATCATTCAGTATATTGATTATTATTATAGTAATTATATTGACTATTATTGTAATTATGTTGACTATTGTAGTAAAAGTTTAATGTGAAGTGGATGCATATCATGATCATTACGAGTTCGTAAGGCATAATACATTTTATTAGGGTTCTTTTACCACCCATGCCCTGCATTGTCATGCTCACTAAAATGTCATTGCTTGTGGTGTCGTATTGGCCGGGTCATCACCTTCCCTCTAATATGGCGAGGGTGATAATGGCTGTCCCGTGCGTCATGCTCGTGAACGGGTGCTACTTGGGATGACTGGTCAATCTTGGCATGGCTTACATTTAATATTCAATCCAGTATTACCTTGTCGTTCAATGTGACCAGGGGGTCCATTTACCAGTTTAATTAAAATACGTAGTCAAATTACCATACTAGTTGAAACTAAATAATTGAATTCCTTGTTTTCTTTCTTTAATCTTAGTATTATATTAATTAGTTAATTTGTAATAATTACTTTGTATGGTTCTTTGGTTGCGTTGAGTGTTTAAATTGTAACTCATTCAAATAACTGTAATTATCTGGCGATTGAAAAGAGTGGCGTGAGTTTCTTGCCAGTTCTTCTCACAGCTCTACCTCGTCAGCGAACTGGCTGTAGGTCAATTGGCTGACAAAATGTAATGTTGACTTTTCATAAGCATCATACTTTATGATCTAAATGAAATAAATGCTTTGACTTTGACTTTGACTTTGTAACTTACAAAAATTGTAATAACCTGGCGATTAAAAAGAGTGGCCTGAGATTCTTGCCAGTTCTTCTCATGGCTCTACTTCGTCAGCGAACTGGCTGTAGGTTAATTTGCTGACATTTTGTAAACTCTGACGTTCATAAGTGTTAATTTAATTAACCTATATATTTTATTTCATTTCATTTCAATTGCTGATATTTAAAGCAAAGTTAATAATTTATTCATATATAGGTATTTAGAAATATTGCTATTAAAACTCTAATATTGTATCATAAGATATGTGCAAATCTAATATATAAAATTCTCGTGTCACGGTGTACGTTATTGAACTCCTCCGAAACAGCTCGACCGATTTTCGTGAAATTTTGTATGCATATCGGCTAGGGTTGAGAATCGGACAACATCTATTTTTTATCCCCCTAAATGTTAAGGGTGGTCTAAAAAGGGATGAAAACGATTGTATGAAACTTCTTCATAGTTTTGAAATTTTATTTGGAATACTTTTATTTCTTTTTTAATTTTGGTGGATTTAGAGGGACGGAATTAGGGATTAAATATTATATGGAAAGATATTTGCTTTTGAAGTTAGCGACTTGAAAATTGAAAAGAGGGGGAAGGGAGGGGGTGAAAGAGAAGTGAGGGGTAGGGAAGAAGAGGTGAGGGGAAGTGCGGAGGAAGTGAAGGGGAAGTGAGGGTAAAGCGAGGGGGAAGTGAGGGGGTAGTGAGGGGAAAATGAGATAAAGATGAGAAGGAAGTGAGTGGGAAGTATGGGGCAAGGTAGGGAAAGGGAGATGTAAGTGAGGGTGAAGCAAGGGGGAAATGAGGGTGAAGCCAGGGAAAGGGAGAGTGAAATGACGGGGAAAGGAGAGGGGAGGTAGGGGAAGGGGGAAGGGAGGGTAGAAGCGGAATGGGAGGAGTGGGGAAGAAGGGAGAGGGGAATAGGGGAAAGTAGTGAAAAGTTTACGGGGGATATCTGTAGGTAGGTGAAAGAGGGTTTGTAGAATGGGAGATTAGAAATATCTATTTATATAAAAATAAATCCCTATTTCCCTTGGTCACGGCATCACGCGTGAACGACTGGACCGATTCCGTTAATTCTTTTTTTGTTGTGTTTGTTATTGTCAGGAGAAGGTCCTGCGAAAAATTAGATAATAATTAAGACAGGACAACGTCTGTCGGGTCCGCTAGTAATAATCTAAAATTAATGCGCATCTTCCCCATAGACAATAAAATGAAAGTCTGTAACAACTGTCTCCTATCTGTAAATTGACGTTATACCATCCCTATGTTTTGGGTATGTCTAACATAAATGTAAATAATCGAGATATTTTGTTATCTTTCCAATCATCAAATCCATCCAAAGGTTGTCTGGAAGAGATCGCTCTAAGCGATAAGACCGCCCATTGTACCTACTTATATTTATGTTGTATTCTTGACTTGTATCTGATATGTGGTGTGTACAATAAAGAATATTATTATTATTATTATTATTATTATCTTATTCTTGAAATATTGAACTTCTATCTAAAGAGGTTGCTCATTTTTCTAAAATCTTTTTTTTCTAGCATGATTATAATAATTCAATTTAAGTACTTTTAAGTTTATACGTTACACGTACAAGATAGATTGAAGATCTGATTAATGGGGCGGTCAGCCAATGAATAAGGGTGGTCCAGAATAGGAAATATTTAATTATTTTCTTTTATAACAAGCTCTTTATTTAAATAAAAAATTAAACGTTTTCAATTTTTGCTTTATTAGTGAATTCTGTGTTTTAAAGTCAAATATAATGTAACAATGGTTTCTCATAATGGAAAGCCGTTGTTCTAATGAAATAATTTGATTGAGCCAAACTTTGAAACTTCAGAAGTTCTAGCTGTATTATATTGACGACATATTATTTATCGTAAGGCCGCAGGCACATACTAATGAAGGACTTGTAATTACCCTTTTGTGGCTGTCTTGAGCAAACGTGCATAATTGGTATTATTGACTTGATATTGATATTGACTTGGTATTGTTGTTACAATATGTAGACAACACATGTCATGTCATCTTTGTTTATGTGTATGTGTAGGCAGCCACGTACCATCGAGCAGTCCATATGCTTGTTTGCTACCTAAGTGAAGAAATCATCATATCAGCCGAAAGACGTCCACTGCTGGACATAGGCTTCCCCCAATTTTCCCCTTATTAAGTAGTCGGTCCACCTTGTGAGGGGTCTGCCCAGGCTGCGCCTGCCGAATCGTGGTCGCCACTCTAGAAACTTTCTGCACCAACGGACATCAGTTTTGCGAGCTATGTGTCCAGCCCATTGCCACTTCAGCGAAGCAATTTTGCGAACCACATCATTTATCTTGGTTCGTCTGCGGATTTCTTCGTTTCTAGATAGAGAGACCTCTAATAAGCCCGCTTCTGATAAGAGCCATAGTTAGCGACCACGTCTCTGCTCCGTATGTCATCACTGGCAACATGCACTGCTCAAAGACCGCAGTCCGCTAATAACCGGAGTGCCTCCGGTTATTAGCTATTATAAGGTATGTTGTACCTTTCCGAACGCTGCCCAGCCGAGTTGGATTAGACGAGTGACCTCTTTCTCGAAATCGGACTTACCTAATCGAACTGTCTTAGATAAAACTCATTACCGAATTTGAGCATCAAGCCTCCGAGCGTAATAGGAGTGGGTGTAACATAGACATGTGAAGGAGTACTAGCTATAAAACTTCAAAAAACGTCAAAAAGTTAGAGAAACTAACGGGCCACAACATAAACTCCTAAATCAGCATTCTCCTATAAATTATTGTAGGTTTTGAATAGCTCAGTGTCAGCATAATAGGTAAGGCATTTGTTATTAAATTAAATAGGTATTATTTATTTTAACCGGCTGTAGAATTAAAACCGTACAGAGTTCTGGAGGTATTTTGGCAGCTGTATTCAAAAATAGCAGAACATAGCTATTTTCATTGCTACGGTATTTTATTGCAGCTGCCATTCTATTTATCCAAGAAATAACGACACAGATTTAAGTTAACGAATCCCTAGTGTAACTTTAGTGTAATAAAGACGTAAAATGATACCCGTTTGTCTAGCTAGCTAAAATTCTCAAGAAAGATGGTAATAGTTTTCTATAAGTAGAAAAACGATTACCATCTTTCTTGAGATTACCATTAGGATTCTTTCTAGCTAGGTTGAAATTAAGTTTGATTAAATTTTAAAATATTACTATGTTACACTATATTTTTTTTAGGTTTTCGTGCTTCAGAAGAGAGTATTATTTTCTTACTAATAGAATGTACTTATTGTTTGCATGCAACATTGCAACCTGTTGACATTTGAAAATAACATTTGAATGGATTCTTTTTTCCTCTTTTATTCGACAACACGTGCAAGACTCAAATATCACGTGGATCTTGAACTTAACGATATTTCATACAATATTGTCTGACACCTGACACTATTGCCAGTATCAGAAATTTACAGGTGCTTCTAATTTAATGTTAGTTCATTCATGCGAAAATGGAAAAAGCGTCCCTCAAGCCTCTGTAGTGAAGGCTAGCATGCTTTCAAATAAAATCTTCAAATAAATTCTTTTCATACTACATTTCTTTAGATTTTTGTTAAGGCTATCTAACCTGAGGGCATAGACATGTGGCATATTTTTTTATTCTATGCATAGAATAGATAAAAAAAGTATGGGATTGACATAAGCTAACGCCAACATCTATGTCCCTTATGTAGGGCCTCTGGTCATGATTCTAGAAAACATCGGCTTTTACGTTAATGTCGCAAACCAATTAGCACATTTTCTTAATTAACTTGTGAGGTATTTTCTCGTGGTTTTTCACTTCAAAACAGTATTTTTATGACCTCATCAAGAAATTTAAGCTACAATAAAATACCTGACCGACAGACTGATCTGTCATGCGACTTTCAATTAGTAGACTTTCTATCTATTCCTGTCGTAACTATCCAGTTCAACGGTCGAAGATATTCAAGGAAACTGCTAATGAAAGTAATTCCGCTGATTAGTATTCTTACCAGACATTTAATTTTGTACAATTTGAGATTTTATTTCAATACTTAAGAAAAAGGAAAATAAAAAGAAACAATTTATAGGGTCTCTTTTAAACTTGTTCTAAGTTAAAAGTGAAAAAGAAAGTTATAACAAACTGTCAATTTATTTTTCAACTTTTTGTTTTTCTCACAAAGGCTGCTTTCGCACTAGGAGGCAAGCCCTGTGTAACGGCGGATTTTAAAACAATTGACGGATACAAAGTTTATTGAGATTTCCGAAACAAATATTAATGGGTTGCGAATATTTGTCTTGGGTAAGATTAAAACAACAATTTAACTTCAGGTTTCAGATTGACTTCGAATTATTCAAAAGTTTTATTATTTAAGTGAATGCATTTGAATTAACAATCAAAAAGTTTTCGCACTGTGTTAACTTGCGGCTATTGAATTTTATTTCGTTCTTATATAAACTCCTAAATCAACATTCTCTTAGTCTTACTTCATTTTTCAAACAAGCTTGAATTTATTAATTACTTAGGTACTGTTACTGACTTTTTTTTTATATTAGCCTACCAAAGTGACTCCGCCTGATGGTAAGCAGTCAGTGAAATCCAGAAGTCGTGGCCATCATACCAAAAGCCAAACTGCTGGTATGGTGGCCTCGACTATGGTGGCTGGGAATGGGGTTAGGGGAAGGGAATGAGGGAGGTGAGGAAAGAGGAAAGGGGAGAAATTGTTCCTCCGGCGCTCTCAAATTACTCAAATTACTCTAATTGCTGTTTTATTTTTATGTTGTTGTTGTTATTGTTTTATAGTTATTACTTAGTGTGGCTTATTAAGCAGAATAAACACGCTTTTAAATAACTGGTTTGATTTTATTAAGTCGGTTGTTGTTTTTTTTAATTCCTTTTTTTACTTGAGTTTTTTGTTGTTGTGAGTAATTGCACCTTTTATACTTTAATTACTTTTTGATTAAACATCGGGTAATAATAAGAATTGGTTAATGGGTAGGGGATTTCTATTCAATATACGAAGTCGTCCAATTTTTCACCCTTACAGGTTTCCAAATTGAGAGACCGTCCTTGATTTAAATCCTATTCAATAGAAAAAAAACAAATGTCCTTCTCTTTTAAAGTCGGATAAAATATTTACCAAGACTAAATTTAACGCAACAAAATTTTAAGCTAAATCAATACAGTTAACAAAATTTGTAAGGTATAAACATTTGACAAAAAATAATTGTACACATTAATTATAAATCAATTTTAAATAGGTGACGAGAAGACAAGTGAGTATTAATACCAAAGCGTAAGTGATTGTAAACATAGACATTATCTCTCATAATGTAGTTCGTGTAATTAATCAAGAATATACAACATCTAGTATCTACCTAAATACAAGTATTTTACAAGCAGAATCAAGTTTGACAATGCCGAGACAAATCCTTGATAGTCGACACTGATGCTTTGATAAAGGTCTAAAAACAAACATCTTTGTAATATTCAACGACAGCTGATTTACATTTTATTACGACTACGATTAATATTTAGCGACAGAAGTCTCTTACATTTTAGCCATTATAATTTGAATGATTCTAGTCTTAGTACAATCTTGTTAAAATTAAGTAAATACACTGATTGGTGCACGCATTCGGGTATTTTCAGTAGATGATAGATGTTACGTTTTATTATAAGTATGAAATTATCCATACTTATTACCGGTATTAACCAGTTATAGGTATTTTATTATATTTATCATGCACCTTCTCTACTTACGAAATCTATTTTAGTTTCATTGAATACTAATTTAGTGTGGCTCTAGATCAGAATATATCTAAATATAGAAAGTCTTCATGGAAATAAAGCAATCCTAATTTTGTCCTAATTGATAGATAGATAGATAGATAGAATATTCTTTATTGTACACCAATTACAAGTTTATAATAACATTACACGAGACATACACAGAAGATAGAAAGAAGTTGTACAATGGGCGGTTTTATCGCTAAAAGCGATCTCTTCCAGACAACTTTTGGATGGACTTCGGGGTTGAAATCGGCAGATTATGGTGTATGTTAAGATGGATTAGTATGTATGTATATTCTTATAGCAACATTCCAACATAAATATAATATAATAATATAATACATATAGTGTACATATACATAAATATACATATATATACTTACATATACTTACATAATAAACTATACCAATACAATAAATTAATAAATAAATATATATGTTTAATAATACATATTATATAAGAGGTTAATATGAATAGTTATGATGATGTCAAATAATGTTTTGTGATTTTATTTTTGAAAATATTTAACGATTGAGCTTGTCTCACTTCTAGTGGTAATGCATTCCATAAGCGAATAGCCAAAACAGTGAACGAATGGTCAAAAAAGACCGTAGAATGCATTGGCATTTTTAACTTTAGATTCTCCGACGATCGTAAGTTTCTCTTATGTGTGTCACAAAGGAACTCAAAACATTCTTTAAGATAGGAAGGTGTTGACGGGTTAAACAGTATATTGTATAATAGCGAAAGGATATGAGCATTCCGGCGAAGTCGTATTGGTAACCACTTGAGCTTTTTACGGAACTCGGAGACATGATCATATTTGCGTAGACCAAATATAAATCGTATACAAACATCTTGAAGTCGCTCAAGTTTATTTAATTGGTCCTCGGTAAGATCTGGATAGCTGGCGTCCGCATAATCAAGGATGGGAAGTAATAAGGAATTTGCAAGCGCAATTTTGGTGACAGTAGGAAGAAAATTTCGCAATCTCCTCAATGAGCCCGCAGCAGCAAAAATTTTGCGGCTCATTTCCTGCAACTGTGTGTTCCAAGATAGGTCAGTGTCAATATATAAGCCTAAATCTTTGACTTTGCTACTAAAGGGTATTACATTACCATCAAAAACAACTTGAGGTAGCTGCACATAATTAATTTTGCAAAGCTTCCTGGAGCTGCCAATAATAATGACCTGCGTTTTTACAATCAATGTCTAAATTCCTAGGGATGTTGCTATTACGAGACTTACCAACTCCTAATGTTTTAAGAAATTTCCAGACCTTTGCTGGATCACCATTTTGAACCGAATTGTGTATATGCTGGCGTTGTGCATCCCTACACACCCTGTTGCAGTGATTTCGAGCTGTGATGTACTTTTCAAAATTTGCCTCATTAGGCCTAGTTTTATATTTATATTTAGCGGCACCCTTCCTCGCCATTAGCAACCTTATTTCTTCTGTCAGCCACGGTGCCGGCGCATGTTTTAGTTTGACTGGTCGGACAGGTGCGTGTTTATCGTAAAGCTGTACTATGACCGTCGTTAAAAAATCCAACTTTTCGTCCACAGAGTCAGACAAAAAGAGAGGTTGCCACTCAATATTGTTGGCATCCTCACGAAGATCCTCAAGAACCATGCCACCAAAATTACGTTGCATGAGGATTTTAGACCTTGCCTTAGGTGGGCGAATTTTGTATGAAAGGTAGACTAAATCGTGATAAGAGAACACGTCGGCTGAACATTGACCATGTCTAGCGACATGCTCTCTTGATGAGACCAGCATAAGGTCTAAAAGTGAGGGAACGGAATTAGGAAAATGATGGGTGGCACTAAGTGGAAGGATTTGTAGGTTACAGGATTCTACTATGGAAGTAAGAGATGAGGACCGTGAATCATTTTTAAGCATACAAGTGTTGAAATCACCCATAATGATGCTATGACTGTAAGAGAGAATAAGGTTTTCAAGCAGGTTTTCAAAGGAGGAGAAGAAGTTTATGCGGAGTGAGGGACAGTAATATACACCGAGAAGGATTTTAGTATGATGAAGTTCCACCTCAATAAAAAGATGTTCGCCGGCATTTGCTGGTGGCGGCTGCGGTGACATATTGATGATGTTGTAAGAAATATGTGACCGAATATATATGGCAACACCGCCGCCTGCACCAGTGGCACGATCATTTCTTATAAGGTGGAACCCTGGGAGGGAATAACATGTGGAAGGGAGACATGGTTTCAGCCAAGACTCAGAAATAAGAACTGCATGTACGTTCTTACAGTCAAAGCTCGCCAGCATATCCGTGAAGTGGGCCGGAATACTTTGGGCATTGATGTGAACAACATTGAAATTCTTAGACCTGTCGGAGAACTGTGCTTCTAAAGTTTCAGACAGTGGCAGTATACTAACATAGCTACCGTCACTATCAGCAGAGAAAAAGCTTTCGTTGTCGCTATCTGTCATAACAACTTGACATAAAAAATAAAATAAGAAAATATGTCGAAAAATAATAATAATAAAAATTAATCGTACGTACAACAGGCCGTTGACTGGCCTGTTGGTCTAGTGGTTAGTGAACCTGACTGCTAAGCCGGAGGTCGTGGGTTCGATTCCCACCCAGAACAAACCTTTGTGTGATGAGCATGATTGTTATAATATGTACGTATTGACAAAAAAAAAAAAGTATATAAGTAGTATATCAGTTGTTTAGTACCCATAACACAAGCAAATATAATTGCTTAATTTGGGGCTAAATGGCGCTGTGTGCATGTGAAAAAAAAAAAAAAAAATTATATCATATTTGATACACTCAGGTTTATCTAATTTAACATTCATGTCTATAGGTGTGACCGCAGATTTACACTCACTCATATTAAATCGTTCTAACAATTTACCTATATATGAATATTGACTTAAGTACACTCTGTTTTCATCATCACGCCTAAATTCAATACCTAAACAAGTAGATATTTTGTCCATATCTTTCATTTCAAAGGCATTCGATAACTGTTCCTTTATATCTTGCATCCATACATCATCATTTGTGGATATAATTATATCATCAACATATATACCAATTAACATCATTCACTCACCTTTATGTGCAATAAATACACAAGGATCCTGCGGCAACGCTTCAAAACCAATATCACGCAACTTTCTCACTAACTCTTTATGCCATGGCAAACCAGATTGACGCAAGCCATATAAAGATTTTTTTAACAGACACACATTATCCACACATTCATCAAGAGCTTTATTCCAGCGTTTAGCTGTCTGAAGTATGTTCTTTTCTGTTATTATTTTCTTCTGTGTACCAATCTTACTACTTCTTTAGCAAGTACTCTCTAGAACATCGCTTATCTGATCTGGAATTTCTATAGAGACCTCTTCATCAAGTGAACCGTTCAAGTACGCTGTTACTACGTCCATTTGGTGGATTTCTAATCCAAATTCAGCCGACAAGGCAGCTATAAGCCTGATTGACGACGATTTCACAACAGGGGATGAGGTCTCGTGAAAATCCTCCCCTGGCCGTTGTGAACACCCTTTTGCGACGAGGCGCACTTTCTTGCCAGTACTTTTCGTACTAAACACAAATCTACTTCCAATAACCTTTCGTTGTTTTGGTCTTGGTACAATTTCCCATGTTTTATTCTTTATTTGCGATAAATACTCATCTTCTAGAGCAAATTTCCACAAATTCACGTCACTTCTCTTCTCGACATCTTTCCACATCATTGGTTCAATCATTGCTATTCCTGCACTTATCTCTTCATTCGGTATATCTGATTCATTTTCATTTTCACTATCTGTAGTATGCTGTTTTATAATATGATATTCTTTTCGCGGTCTACCCGCCATCCCAGTGCGAATTAGACGAGGTCTTCCTCTTCCTCTTTTAGAAGGTTCTATTAAATTTTCCCACGAAACAGTTGAGTTCCTTTTTCTCTGTAATTGACCTCTATCTTTATTTACCTCTGGTTCATGAACTCTTTCGATCGATCTTCTTGGTCTACTACCATCTCTAATAGTTTTCAGTATCCTCCGGTTATTTTCCTTTCTGTCATTATTCGCGTTAGACCCCTGTAGTTCGACTCTTATTTGTTCTTCATCAGCGTCTTCATCTTCATCAAATATCTCTTTATATTCATGTCTAAATGCTGTCTCATTCATGAACTTCACACGACTCACAATAATCTTTTTTGTTGTAGGATCGTGTATCTTATATGCTTTAGATTGAATATCATAGCCCACAAATATTCCTAGCTGAGAAGTAGACTCAAATTTCCCTTTCGGTTTTCCTTTGTCTTTGTAATAAGCTTTCGAACCAAACACGTGCATATATATTACAGTGGGTTTCTTCATTTTCCATACCGTAAACGGTATTTGACCATTTAACGCTGTAGTTGGGCACCGGTTTCTTATATAATTGGCAGTGTTAATTGCTTCTGCCCAAAATGAAGGAGGACTGCCCGCTTGGCGCATCATACAACGTGCTATCTCAATTAATGTCCTGTTTTTTCTTTCAGCGATCCCATTTTGTTGGGGCGTATACGGCGCTGTCAATCTTCTTCTGATTCCAGCCTTATTCAATAAGTCATCAAATTCATTATTCACGTACTCACGTCCGTTATCAGACTGAAGGTACTTTATCTTCTTTCCTGTTAAATTCTCTGCATAGGCTTTGTAAGTTTTAAATACACTTAGGACATCACTTTTATTTGCTATAAAGTAGACTTCACACCATCTAGATTTGTCGTCGATGAAAGTTACAAAATATTTTTTACCACCATAAGACTGATGTTTCATGGGGCCACAAACATCGCTGTGTACAATTTATAGTAACTCGCTTGTTCGACCTTCTGTCTTTTTTGGAAAAGGCGCGCAAGTCTGTTTTTCACTTATACATATCTCACATTCAGATAACTTTTCATCATCCTTTAATGTTAGCCCGTGTACTAAATTACTCTTCACCATAGCCTTCAAGTCACGTTCATTAAGATGTCCGAGGCGTTGATGCCACATGTCTAGTGAATTATTCACAGCTTCAACATTATTTGCAGAGTTCTGACTCATCCTAACATGGTATAGGTTACCAACACGGTCCGCACTCATATGAACTTTATCATCATTATCAACCACTATTGCATAATTTTTTCTGAAGCGAACTTCGAACCCGCGATCTGTCATCTTGGCCACTGATAGTAAGTTTGTTCGTAAATCAGATACATAGAACACTTTTTCTATATCAATCTGGCGTTCTTCACAGCCAGTGTGGTAGAATGTGGTAGAATATTATATTATATATGACCCATACATCCACTGTCAATGCACCAGATAGGATTTAGTTTTTCACCCAACATAACCTCTTCGGTAGTACTCAATAACATCGTTGTCCTTTGCTCGTTATCTTTACTACATTTTAATTTTTGTGCGCTTTGCTTAGGCTTGTTAATGTTCTTAGTCTTGCAATCTCTCGCTAAATGCCCGCGACGACCACAACGATAACATTCAAAATTTGTTTTATGACTTTGATTATCATTATTCTTCTTCAGATTAGAATTTTTATTTTTATTGATACGTTTGACAAACATAGCCCCTTGGTCTATAGTCTTGGACTTCCGAGCTTCGTAATCTTCAATAACCTTGACTTTTAACGTTTCCGTTGATGGCAAATTATCGCGCGATTCCATTGCCGTTCTAAACATGGCAAACGAATCCGGCAAACTGTACAACAACAATATGGCTAAAAGTTCGTCAATAACAATCAAACCGATTTCTTTCAGTTTTTTAACTGCATCAAAAAAATCCGCAATATGCTTCTTCAAGTCATCATCTTCCTGCATACGGGTAAGCACCAGCTTCTTCAACAACGAGGCCTTTCTGGCCGGCCCGCTCGACTGGTACATAGATTTCAGCTTACCCCATATGGCCCTGGAACTTTCCAAACCATCTAGTGCGGCTAACTCACTTGGACTTACCGCCAACAATATGTCTGACTCGGCTTTTCTATCCATTTTTAGCCATTCTGCATACTTCGAGTCGCCTAAAGGTGGTTTTGGTAATGCTCCTGATACATATTCCCATAGATCATTTTTGATCAAAATTGCTCGCATATGTACCTTCCATCTATCGTAGTTATCACCAGTAAGTCGATCAATCTTAATAGATGTAGCCATAACGAAGTTTCTTCAACTCCAAAACAACAATAATGCAGTTATAAAAATACTTCGTAACAAGTTAATTAGTAATAGTAAACAAACGTCGAACGTAACTTGCAAGTCTACGTTACACTAATACCTTCGCTAAACCTTAACGTGCGTCGACGCGTTTATTACTTTAATTACGACAAACTGTTTTAGTTCAAATCACTGCAGTTATTCACTTTTCAGTTTTGATTTCACTCACTGGTATAGTCTGGGCCCATAACCTGAAGGGTTATGGAAGAATAAAGCACCTTTTACAATAATAACGTATATTTTAGTGACACAATGTTTACAACGATGTTAGCGGCGCAACTACGTAACCGAACTCACCGTACTCGGATAACATAAGATAGGTGGCACTACTCACGCACTTCGTATTACTATAACAGTTTTGACAGGCTTCTCAATATCCGAGCACTTGATTTTACCCAAATCGCCGAGAGAAGTAACACGATGCCGGTTGCCATCCTCGTCTATTACATATATGGCACCCTCCTTTGTCCAGCATTTCGTCACTCCATACTTCTCCCGCGCTGCCATGAACGTATTGTGGCGCGACCGAGTCAGGAACTCCGATATTGTAATACCCGTGCCTTTCAGTTTGGTCTTACCAAACCAGACACTGTCACGCACAGTGACACTCTGGAATTTGACTAGAATGGGACGGGGCTTCTGTGTAGAACTTTGCCGGCCCATTCTATGACAGCGCTGAACATCACCAGGCATGAAATTATTTATTTTGAGGCGCTCCTTGACCGCTGCAGTGACCACTTCAACAGTTTGCTCATCTTGATAATAATTGGTTCTTACTGGAGAGTTGTTAGGGTTCCGTAACATAAAAAGAAGAAAACGGCACCCTTAAAAGATCACTTTGTTGTCCGTTCGTCTGTCTGTCAAGACCCTTTATCTCGGGAGCGCGTGCAGGTATCGAGTTGAATTTAAAACGATATAGGTACTCAAGTCTACAGTGTCGCAAAAAACATATATTTCGACACTCTCAAGGGTTCTCAAGGCATTCAAAATTCATAAGGTATTTTCCGTTGACCTAGAACTATAAAATTTGGCAAGTAATAAAGAAAAATCTGAAAACTATACATTGATATTTAAATCATCAAACAGGGTCTTTATGCCAGGAACGGCGCGGCGCGGCGGCGGTCCAAATTTTTAATCGAGTTAACCATGTCATGCGGGGTATCGTATGAAAGGACTACATTGGTCCAAACTTAAACAGATTTTTTATTATATTTATGGTGTGTATAGTTTTCGATTTATGACAAAGAATGATAAAAAACCTCACGCCTTTTTTATAAGTATAGATATGTACCTAATAATTTTGGTGTATGTAGTACTTAACAGTTTGTACGGTAATATGGAACCCAGCGAAGAAATTATCTGAATTGCACATAATTTTGTCTTGTATGGGCATCAAACCCATAACCTCGTGTAATACACAATTCAACTGCGCCAGATTTCGTGCTTAGCAATTTTATTCTCAGTTACTGCTGTGATCAATCATATTTTAAAATACCATGTGCACGATCTCAAATACTTGAGACTTGTAAACAATAGACCTACATATGAATAGTATTATGTATGTAAAAGTAAACAATAAAAGCTGAGATCGAATACAATGTAAATCGCTCAATTCTGACAGCTAATCGCCATTTTACTGTCGCAATACATATTCTTGAATACCTACATTTCAAGTTCACATCCAATTTAGTCAGTGTATTTTATAGCAATTTAAGTAAAATTATAAATTTTAAATATATAATGTCATTAATTTATTTTATATACATATGGAGTCGCCTTTATTTTTATCTTTAAAGTCCACGAGAAATGTATGACTTATAATGATAGATAGAACAGCAAGCTAGCTTGATGCAGAATAGTTGATGCGTCTCATAGGATTATAAATTTCAATATTCTAATACTGCTTTAAATACTAATAAGCAATGATCTAAGTAGAGATATCACAAATCTTTAATTACAAGACGTGGTTAGGTTGCCATGCATTTTATCATCATCAAATCAGCTGAAACACGTTCCCTGTTGGATTTAGGCCTCCCCCAAATTTCCCCATCTTCGCCAGTCGTGAGCCGCCCTTATCAATCGGTTGCCCACCACCCTTATCAACTACATTCAAAATATCTAATAGTTGCTAGTATTGTGTCAATAATATCATACAAGTAGGTCACTCTAACCGGTTAAATACATAGCACTCAAATAACTCCTTACTGAAACATAAAAATTTTGCGTATTTTTAGCTAACTATAATTTTTATTGAAACAACATTATTTACTGTGTTGCTATGCGTATTTTTATACAAACTAAAATATTTGCTTGTAATATTAAAACCGCGTTTTCCGCCGTGAGGTTTCCGTTGGGTGTTATATTTCTGGGCGAGACAGCCCCATATAATACAACTTACGGTTACGAATGAGCCCTACAGCTTTCATCGTATATCTCTCTTCTGTAAAAGTATAAAAGTTTGTGCCGAAAATTTATGACACAGCCATAACGTTAAAGTAATCTGCCGCCTGTTGTTCGCTTTAAAATTGTTCACAATTTGTTTACCAGAGGTTTGGAATCATTTGCTGTAATATAGAACAGTAATTTACCGCAAGCAAATGTAGTCTCTCTAGAATGATAGCGTAAAATATTGGTTTTAGACATGAATATTGCCTCTAGAGTGTGGTCTAAATTTTTTATTACAATTTTTACTCCGTCGCGTAAGAATTCGTGTTAATATGGTTTTGGTTAAACCCTATAATAGCAATACTTATACAGACACATACTGAGTGAACAAAGTCACTTAACGCCTGCTCCTTAAAAAAAAATCATAAAATGTCGTTTCAAACTGAGCTTTTGCTGACCGGTGAAGTACGTATTTCACCGGTCAGCAGAAGCTCAGCTAATTAATCCCTGAGTAATGTTGTGTTGCTATAAATGCATACTGGAAGTTTATTGAGGAAAGAGCCAATTTAGTATATCAATTTACCATAGCTAATTTTAGTATTAACTTGTACTGCAATATTACATTCAATCTTCTTTAAACTCGGGTAAACCACCGGTTTAATACAATGTTTCAACTTGTATAAGATCGAAACTTTCTAAGTAGGTCAGTTTAGCAGCCAACTGTGCACTTTTAAAACAATTTTAAAAGTGGTTAGGTAAGGTGGCTCATCAATCAAGATCGGTGTGTTCAGTATGGGTGAGAAATGATGTTATCAAATCAAATAAAATAATTTATTTTGCGAATATGGGTATACAAAGGTCACAGTACATAAAAAGTTCTTCCATATCCTGCCACATGACATGCAAATGTAATTACTATAGTAACATTTAAAAAACAAAAAAAAACAAAATCTTTAAAAACATCATCAACTCACAAATATTATCCCTCATAAACTCATCAGTAGAGTAGTACGCTTTTCCATCCAAATACGATCGTAGTTTATTTTTAAATATGTTTATACATGCTGCTGACTTAATATGCTGAGGTATTTTGTTATATATTAGAGGCGCCATACAGAATATACTCGAATGAAGTAGTTCGGTACTGCAAGGTAGTGATCGCAAAGTACCCTCGCGACGACCTCCTTTAGGAAAAGCAGTGAAGAGTTTTAAATTGGTTTTCACAAATACTCAAAAAAAATTTTAGTCCTATAATGGATCGTATGCAACGTTTTTGAGCTATCGGTACCCGCAACTTGTCAGTCGAGTTGCCCCAGAATATTATTCCGTATCTTAAAATCGATTCCACATGCCCGTAATATGCGGTCATAACCGTCGATAAACTTGCAATGTTGGACAATTTATTCAAAGCATAAGAAAATTGATATAGCCGTTTACAGATAATTTCAATATGCGATTTCCATTTTAATTTTGAATCAATTGTAAGTCCTAAGAAACGTGTCATCTCTGCTTTGGCTATTTTTATGTTAGAAAATTTAATATTAATTGCTCATTGTCTTTTTGTTTGAAGTCCATAACATGGGTTTTGGTCAAGTTTATTTTGAGATTATTAAGTAATAACCAGTCATTTATATTCGTCAGATTCTTAATTATGTCAATTTCCAAATTTTCATTTCTATCACTTATAAATAATACAGTACTATCGTCCGCAAAAAGTGTCATTGAATAATCAGATTCATTTATACAAATTAGAAATAGTATTGGTCCCAACACACTCCCTTGAGGAACCCCTTGTGTTATTAAATTTGAATTTGACATGTATACTGTGTCTATATGTTATGTCTTAGAACATATTTTGTTGATAGTTGTGACTTGTGTTCTGTTACTTAAATACGATTGGATTAATATATGTGCATTACCTCTCACTCCATATGAGAAAAGCTTCTGCATAAGAATTTAATGATTTACATGATCAAAAGCTTTTGTCATGTTCATGTACAAAGCTATTGCCCTTTTCTTTTTATCAACAGCAGTTATAACATTATATAGAAAATCGTATACTGCCATATTTATCGTTTTATTTTTTCTAAACCCATATTGTTTATCGGTAAATACCTCATTCTTTTCAAAGTAGTCATAGAGTCTATTGTATATAACCTTTTCAAATACTTTTGATATTACCGGTATCAATGCAACAGGACGGTAATTATTAATTTTGTGAGTACTCCCTTTCTTAAATAATGGCTTAATAATTGTAGGTTTTAGTTTGTCTGGGTACACTCCTTAGTCCATACATAGATTTATGATATGACTAATGACAGGTGAAATTATCATTGCAACATATTTAATAACCTTGGTGGATATATTATCGTATCCAACACTGCTAGTATTTTTGAAAGAAGCTATTATTTTAAGAATATCAAAGGGTATAGTTGGACGCAGAAAAATTGAATTACATTTGTCATATCTCACATTAGTATAAGGTATGTCATTATTATTATTATTATTCAATTCCATATTGTCAGTAAAATAGTCATTAAATACATTTGCTAAGTCCATTGGTTCAGTTATATTTTTATTATCATAAGTTAAATTTGAAACAGTTTCGTTAGGATTATTGTGCAGACAATTATTTATTATATTCCACGAGGCTTTAGCTTTGTTATTAGCCATCTTTACATGATAATCATTTTGAGATTTCTGTGTAAGTGTGATGATTTTTTTATATCTGGCTGAATATCTCTTGAAGTTCATTTTATTAGATGAAGTTGGTGACCGTCTGTATTTCCATAGTAGTTCTCTTTTTACTTTACTGCATCTTTTCAGCCCTTTAGAGACCCATTTTGGTTTTTTGTATATGGTTATTTTAACCTTTTTTAAAGAAAAATACAGATCGTAAAGCAAAATGAAAATGTCATAGAACTTATCAAAAGAATCCTTGGCAGATTCAGCCTCGAATGCAGATTGAAAACTGAGTTCCCACAAACGTAGACATGTTTTCAATGCTGTAATTACCTTGTATTTTAAACCAGTGTGTCAGTTTAGGATATTTTTTTACCGAAAATTTAAGTAATTGCGCAGTTCAATGATTTCACCACTGACTCCCCTGATATGTATAACTTTATCTAAATTTGTTCCGCTACTGATTCTGGTGGCTTGTTTGAATTGGAATTTTAAATTATAAGAATATACTACATTATGAAATTCCATTGATGCTCCAGTATTTTTTAGAGTGTCAATATATATTATTAACTTGCATTGATTTGAGTAGCCAAACTTTATAAAAACCTCTTCAAGTTTTTCAAAAAAAGTGTCCAGCAATTGTGTCCGGCATCGAGGTGACCTATATATACACACTACATATATTTTTTGATAAGTCAACTTAATGGCTGAACATTCTACGATGTTTGGAATTGATAATTCCACAATCTCATTGATGTTTTCAAAGCTATGACAGTTACGTACCATGACGCAAGAGCCACCGCGGCGTTCAGGCCTACAAAAACACGAAGCTATCCTAAAGTTTGCCATCGCGAGCAAGTTGACGTCATTCTTTGTCATATTATGTTCTGTAATACACAGTATATCTATATGTTCGCCCAGTCCATCTACCTCACATACATAGATTGGCATATAAAATATCAGCTTTATTAATTAGACCGTTAACGTTTTGATGAATTAAGTGCATGTAGGTATTTATTCAAGAAAAAGCTTACCACTAGCAGTACTTTTCTCACTTGTTACAAGGGTGGAAAATTGTTCTGTTATTTATATCATCATATCACCTAAAAGACGTCCACTGCTGGACATAGGCCGCTAATACGCTACTGGTTTCCCGAGTTTCTTTGTTTTTTGTTATAAAAATGAATGAGCAAGCATTTTTTTTACAAATAAAAGGAGATATTAACTGTACCAAATTTAAATAGCTATCTTTGGACATTCTATAGAATCCCAAAAAATTTTTATCTGTTTCACGCAGATCTCTTGCTGCAACTGATAATCTGCAGTTAACATTATTTCGAATATACGGATGAACCAAAACCTGCGAATATTCCTTCGATGTCTATTATGATAATAGTATAATACAATATCGTCGTCATCCTCGCTCGATCCAGTTGACATGTTTACCACTTGTTAACCGTGTGCTTTTGTAAACAGAAATAACAGAAGTGACTGAAACCTTACAACTTGAGTAGCGTCGTGTGCGAGATACAATTTCTAACTGGTTTGTAATCGTAATTACTGATTAGTTCAGTCATTTTTGAGTAGCTCCATGTGCAAAGGGCCTAAGTCTTATGAATCCATGATCACTTGTCTATTAACAGTGGCTTTCTATATACAATCTTTAATAAAAATCCGATTTTATGCAAGCGCTGAAACGCTTTTACAATATGTCAATATGTCTATTATTGACAGCGCTTCGAAAAAAATTACAATAAAAGTCACGATCCTTAGCAGCTAGGCAACGATCAACGGGCGCCGAACGAAGAGCTTCAGCGCCGAACGAAAAATCTGAATTTTCAGCAATCTTGGATTAAAGTATGTTTATTTAAAGCCACTGTAAATCATGAAATCTTTTGATTTCTCTGACGATTGCTTTTATTGACGCAGCGTTCTAATCGATGGCTGTTGAAATAAAAAAAAGGTAATCGCGTACGTACATAAGTCGCAAACAGATTATTAAGATTTATGAATCTATATGCATAATAGTGTTACACATCAAATGATGTCTACGATGATGTTAAATAAATTCTTATGTTTGTTTTATTACAAGAAGATAAGGTTTAAATTTGTATAATTTAGGATGATGATAATATTTTTGACATCCATCTAATGATATATGTAGAAATTTGTTATTTTATTTAGTTACAAAAGATGGGAATAGAAATAGTTGATGTATGAGTGGCTTTTCATCAATATTATATATTTTACAGAGATACATCTGTTGGCCTTGCACGTAGCCGTTGTATTGTCATATTTTACATACATTATTAAATATTTCAAATTTTAAATAAAGAGCTCACTGAAGTTTAGAGTTCAGAGAACTCACTGTAAAATAAACAGAAGCAGACTATGGTTTTTTATTTTTTATTATTGCCATTTATGTTTGCGATTTATTATTTATTTGATATTTATCTTTGGGTTTTGTTTATATTGCTAAGAAAATATTTATAATCCTAACTAAAATATTGTGTCTAATTTATCAAGATATTGTTCTTTAATTGTGGTTTAGCATTAATTACAATCTCTAACTAGAAAGCTAAGCTTAATTTCACTTCTACAATGTAATTTGTGTGACTTAAGCTATTCTAAGGGTAAGTATAGAGCCAATTATGTTACAAACTTACGAAGTAATTTCCGCCCGCTTCTGCGTACGATTGTCAGTTACTTACATTAGTACAATGTTGTAGAACAAAAAAAGGATAAGTCGTAAATGGGTGTCATTTTTGTGATTTTGTAGAGTTCGCTGTGCCTTAGTAGTGTTAATAGTGGTAGTAGGAGTCGGTTTACGTAGTACGGGATCTTACTACGGGTGTAGGTGCACTGTTTTTCTTTCTCATTCTGGCCGCCCACCATCTATGATCAACGTAACCGTCACGTTTTCATAGACCAGAGGCCCTAGACAAGTGTCAAACATTTCTATTCTATTCATAGAATAGATATAAAAATGTATGAGATTGACTTATGCGTTGGCGTTAGTTTATGTCAATCCAATACATTTTTAATCTATTCTATGAATAGAATAGAAATCTTTGCCACTTGTCTAGGGCCTCAGGACTAATATGAGATATGCGTATCGCAAAAATTAGCTTGATTATCGTTAGATATAAAATTGATTGCAAAGATGAACTGATGGCAAACTAAAAGTGGTTTAATGTGCTTTTGAATAATTAACAAAGTTTAATTATGTAATAAACTCTCTATTCGATGAACGGCTATAAAACTGTTTATTGCAAACTAATTATTTTTTACACTATTAGGTAGGTACCTGAGATATTTGCAATCTTTGTATTGAGGTTATGTAACTATTTTAATTTAATTTTTTTATTAATTACAATTGTCAACAAATTATTAAAAAAATATAGTTATATGAAGATCTATTAATTAAACTTAATTTTAAAACGTTTAGGAAAAGCAATGTTTGAATAAAGTAAAGTGAACAAAATGAACAATTTTCAAATAATTAAAACTGAAACCTAATTATCAGCTTTCACGGCGATGAGGCACTCATAATAGGCTTGATTATACAGGGAAGTTCAAAAGTAATATTGTGATCAAAAATGAAGGCATTCAATATGTATCGTAGATTGACGTGCTGGAATTACTAATGACTGATCTTAATTAACCAGATAATTAAATTAATTTAATTTAATAATGCATTTTTAGTCTAGTTTTTAGTTACATCCTTATAGTATTATATATTGTATGTATCTATTTGTGTGTTTGTTTGTTACCACTCGGCGCCTAAACGGCTGCTACAACGGATTCATACATATTCATACATAGGCTACTTTTTATTCTGAAAACCGGTCTGGTTCCCGAGGGATACAACAAAACATATTTTACGCGCAGGCGAAGCTGTGGGGCGCAGCTAGTTATTTATAGTTTAGGGCTGTTTCTCAATGGTTAAGGTATTTAAGTATTTTTGATCGATTTGATAAAAAGTCATCCAGTCAGTGCATATTAGGTATGTTAAATAAAAATATTTATAAAAGTAGTAAATACATTTTTTTCGTAGCATATGCCAGCATTCGTATCATACAATTCTTGGTTATAATATATTCCGTTAAATATAAAAAGCTTAATAAAAAAATACCGAACAGTAAATTGAAATTTGAAACTCGATGTGCGACCGTTAAAGACAACAATAGTGTATTAATTTGATCCAAACCAGATTATGGAAATTTCTTATGGGCGTTGAAAATGTCCATTTTTATTCTTTAATAAGTGATAAATATTTTTCTTGTAACTTGTAATTTACCGAGTTATTAATATATTTTTACAATATAATCACAATTTCTGAAATTCGCTTCATTGTTCCCTCTTCCATACTTTAATATGCAAGTAATATATATAAAAGGCCGCTAGACATTTTCTGAACCTAGAAAATTGTATCAAAATCCGTTGCGTAGTTTAGAAGTTTAGAAGAGAAGAAACAGGAAGCAGGAAACTTTGGTTTATGCTGTTTAGAAATAAATAATGTATTGACTATCTTTCGATTAACTACAATAACTTAAATTATTTTGTTATTGCATAAAATGTTTACGAAAATCGAACATACGAATGAGTTTGTGAAGCTGTTTACGGCATGTAGGGCACTATTAAATTTTAAGCGAGGTTTGACACCTTGAGTGACTTGAAGTTCTAGTACGATAGATATAGATCAAGTATTTGTCTATAAATTGTATATCTGCGATTTTATAATTGTAGAATAATTTGTTATGTCTTTTTACCGAAGGAGCAGTATAACAGCCTATAATATTCACGTTTCCGATAGAGATTTTCTGTTCCGTGTTTATGGGGGTGAACCTTTTAATAATTATTGGATAGAATTTCAAACACCGTGCTAACAGGTAAGTACTGGAATATTTGCAAACTCCCTTATCACTTTACACGACCTGGCGGGAGACGAACACCAAAACTTTCCATACACGTGCTAAATCATCGAGACAGTTACTTACTTTTTTATCTTAAATCAAAGCACTAGGCATGTCACGAGGTACTTAATAAGACAATTATAGTAAAAATATTAAAAAAATATTTAAATTATTTTAACGTTAAAGTTATGTTTTCACATTACATCTTATTTTTACAGAATTTATTTGAAGGAATAACAATCGTATTATCGTCCAAAGTTATTACATAAAATATAGTTATAAGAAGCTTTATGTTGCTGCAAGTTGTTAACATTGTGTTTACTCGTAAAATATTTTTATATGTATAATCTTTTTTTCTCTTTCGTACATTAATAATTGACGATCTTACTACTAAAGTATACACAACTCAGCGATCGTAATACTTTACCAACGTACTCAGCCATCTGAACAATAGTGTACACAAGCCGTCATATAAAAATACGACAAGAGCAGCATCTTGTAATTATATTCTTCTCGACACTGCAATTTGCCAATCAACAAACATGCAAAATTGTCGATCAAACTTACTCTGTACTTTTTTCAAACTACCTATCTGCAGATCGCCGTTTTATTAGACATATTTTACGCGCGGCAAGCTAGTATCAAATATGTCGCTATTCTAATCCACAGATTGTCCGCGACTCTTAAGCTAAAGGTTTAAAACCTATCAATGTGTAATTAACCACCCCTTAATAACCAAATCAAAGTTTTGTCAAAATTTTCCTTGTACGCGTCTAAAGCACATATCTATGGGCTGGCACTCGAGTGTCAGGTTGGCAATTAACTTCAAGCACTTTACCCTTGTTATATGTTCCGAAAGGTTCATATTCTAATGGTCCACTCAGCGGCTTTTATTTCTATTATTTATTTACAAGTACACTTCTTTTACGCAATCTACCAGCTGGAATAATTATGCGAGAATAAAAAATGACGAATATTTTTCAAGACTTCGCTTTAGAAATAATAATAATAATTATTATTATTGTTTCTGAGGAGTCACATAGATATAAGCTAGGTGTTAGTTACTTGATAATACAACTTGTCTCTGCGCTCGAACTAATCATAGCTTGAATTTCGAGTTACAGGAGCAAATCCGTTATATATTTGTAAAGGTAGTCCATTAGTCAAAGTTAGCCAGTTTGACTGATACTATGTTAAAGTTGTCGAATGCTACTATCTAAGTAATAGATTGGTCTATCGAATCATGAAGGATGAACGGTCCAAGCTCTGTATCGAATCGCAGTCTATACTAGCTTGCATAAACACACACAGCCTTAGACGTCTAAAATAATAAAAAATTGCAATAATAATAACAAAAGGATTAAATGTGTGTAGGTATATTATGGCAAAAAAATTCTAGTATATTAGTACTATATTTAGTTTTTTATTTAAAGTAACAAATAACGACACAACATGTTACAATTTATTTTACGAGTAGAACAAGTAGCAATGAACTTGATGAACTGCCTTCAGGTTAGTGTTAATCCTTGTACCTACAAGATATAAATAGACAACAAACTAAACTTCACTTAAATTATTTTTAATCGGTGTCGGGGTGGTATCTTATTTCAGTAACCATAACAAAGCAATTTTCAATCAAAACTACATGTATGGTTAACCATTACTGGCAATACAGGAGCGCAATTAAGCGTCGGCAGCTCAATTACCTCCTCGGTCTTTTTCTTCCTCATCTCCTACATGATCGACAACGGTTTAGTTGTGTTTTCTGAGCATTATTTTTGCAATGCTTAGAAAACATAGCTATTCATAGGTTATGGTAAGTGGCAACACTTACCATCAGGTGGGCTGTATGCTTGCCGTCAAAGTTAAATACAAAAACTGGTAATCTTCTAGCCTCTTGTTACAATACCCATGATAAGAAATGGAGTGGTTTTATTAAACCGACAAATGTACAATCCTATTACTATTATAAATGCAAACGTTTGTGTGTGTGGGTGTGTGTGTCTGTTACCACTCAACGACTAAACAGCTGAACCGATTTAAAAAAAAATTGGTATGTTGATAGATTCGGTGCCGGAGACGGACATAGGCTAAAAAAGGCCGAAAATCGGTCTGGTTGCCGAGGGATACAACTAAACATTTTAACGCGCGGGCGAAGGCAAAGGCATCTTCTCACATAGAGAAGGAATGAGCATTAATCACCACGCTTGCTCAAGGCGGATTGGCAATTTCAGACTTTTTAAGTCCAGGTTTCCTCACGATGTTATCCTTCACCGTCAGTCAGAAATGTCCAAGATAAACTTAGAAAGTTTATTTCTTTACCCGGATTCGAACCCACTACCTCGTGTTTACGAATCGGGTGCCTTATCCACAGGGCCATTTCGACTAAACTATATATACCTATATTTTTGTATTTTTTTGTTTACAATAAATATCTCGTGGAGATACGCGGATTATCTGTAAGTAATAATATTGTAACAGTCAAAAGATTAAGTGCTTAGTTGCGCAACTCTCATGCTACGGTATTTCCTTGTTTCGGGTGATAAATTATCACGAACAGGGAGGCGTTTCTGAAAATATGTGTAAATAAGTTACTCCGTGGGCTCAAACCTTTCCGTCCGCTTCCGTGGGTGTCGTACAAGACGACTGATGTATAAATACATTAATCCTTTAGAAAGGACTTAATATAGCCACTATACGTGGAAGTAATACACCTCAAATTACCTCTTTCGAGGCAATAGCGATGAGTTAACGTCAAACAGAACGAAGATGAAGAGATCACTATGACCGAAGTCGTTGAGGAATGAAGGAGGAGTACGAATGTGTATGTAAATTGCGGTACTGCAATTCCTTACATGAAGAAACTTACATACATAATTATTTACAAACATAACTTCACGCCTCTCTGTATAAGCTAAATCTGTGTGTACTAGTGACTATAGAACGTCATTTGCTACGATCCAAACATACCTCCTTTGCCTTTTTAACACTTTTCACACACACACAGGTGCTTGTAATTGTGCCCTTTGTCAAAACATCTCCTATTTGGTCCTTGTAAGACCGTTTTCCTAGGCCTAATTTTAGTGACGATACCATCATGCAAACCACATTCTTCTTTTATCACGCTATTCCTTACTCTATCTGTAACATTGTTACCATACATGCTCTCATCTCACTTATTCTGTTTTCATGATTTTCTGCCATACCCAAGATTCTCTACCATACATAATTTTTGGCGCTAGTACTACCTGAGGTTTATTCGGTGTTATTTTGCTCGCCATAACCGAATTTGAGGCGCCATTCACCGTATTACCCTCTTTTACTCTCCTTTCAATATCCCCTTCACAAGAAGGAAGAAACTTGTTGGCGTTAATTACTCGATCGTGTTTTAAATTATAATAATTTAAGGAATTATATATCCCCTTTACTCTAATCAAAGACGATGGTGTTTTGTGCATCATTTTCACGATCGTGACATTACTTAGGGTGAAAGGATAATCTATTAAAGCTTGCTTACTGTAAATAAAATTTAGATCATTATAATAATTTGTTTTTCAATACGATCACAAAATCACAAAACGTTGTACAGAGAGGCATAGAGCTTTTTTAAAATTGCTTAAAACATGCTTCAAAACCTAAAAATACCTGCATTATCTCTTAATGCGGTCATTAATCTACCTGCCACGTGTAGTGACTGTGGCAAATCTCTTCCTTGAGCTATATCCTGCAGTGAATGCCTTCTGGATAATGATGATGTGATGTGGATAAATTTGTAAGCTAAAAATAGCTTTTAACCTCATTTAAATAAGTGCTACAACTCGACAACGGCTCTTTCCGCCCAGTTTCTAGACATAATGTATAAAAGTAATCTTAATTTTTTTATTTCTTTACGTAGTGTAAGTGGATCTTGAAACGAAAGCACTTGAGGCTTTCAAGTAATGGCAACTTTTTAATTAATTAAAGAAACGGTAATAATCTAGTTAAGGATTTTTACTTAAAAATTATAAAAATAAGAAAAGCGTTGAGATATATTTGTTTAGCGGAGACCAGTACCAACGGCGGGTTTATTCAATTTGCTTGCGACATATACTTAAACTTTATGTTTATGTATATGTCGCAGGCAAATTGAATAAACCCGCCGTTTACATACTGCCTCGGCATTTTGTAAACGCTCGTTGTCATCGGCGTTATGTAATACGCCGAAGGCAGATTGGGTTAGGTTAGGTTAGAACTGTGACCCCCTGTGCACGAGCCGAGAAAGGGAAGCGAGCGTGCCGCGGCAGCGGCCGACGAGTGCTATATACGAATTTTATTTGTTGTCAAACTAGTTTAAACATCCCAAATAGGTATACACATTGCTGACCTAACATATCCGGCGTTATGTAATATGCCGAGTAAATTGTATTAATCGGCCGTTTGTATATTATACACAACATGATACACAAACCGGGTTGCTATAATTGCAGCTAATTGCCTATCGTCCTGTCTTTTTCAGGTCGTCATTTTCCGACTCTCCATTCCCTTTAGTTTTTACCTATATTAATTTCTTATTACAAGTTTTAGACATTGTAGTACTTACAAGACATTTCTTGTCATGGCAAAATTTATTGCACTAATTAGAACGGGCCGTCAGGCAAAATAATAATAATAATAATGAGCTCTAAAGAGTGTTATTTTCACAAGCATAACTACGCATAAAATCGCGTTATTTAATGATTCACATCTTCATCTTGAAGACGACCATATAAAAAATGAACCTCTCCTAAAGATAGTCACGTTAAAGAAGAAGTAGGAGACTAGTAACGTTACAGCCTGCTATATTTGGAATTTTCGGTAATAAGGTAGCTTCAGAGTATATATATAACAGATAATGTGCATTCATGTTCTATAGCGTTCTAAAACAGGCTCAAAAACTGTAAGTATAAAGTAGAGTAGCTTTTTACCTACAAGCTGATCAATAAAATTTGTAATTTCGACGAGTGATGCCTATGCCTACATAACTAACTTTGAATCAAACAGAAGCATTTTAATTTACTGAGCTTTTGTTTCGTTACCTTTACCTTTTCAATAAGATAAAAGGCAAACGTTTGTTTCCACTAAATGCACATCCTTATTTTTTCCTTTGCATCAAATCAAGGTAGATTACGACTGAGAATGCCTGTATTAAGACAGACAGTTTTTTTGTACAATGACTTTGTGCAAGAAATAGTAGTAAACAAATAAAGATAATGAATAGATGAATGGGGTATAAAAAATATTTACCCGATTTTGTATCTTACACCAGGTAACAAAAAAATATTGTCATGTTTTATAATAAGCACACTTTAGCCACATAATGGCAAGCTAAAAATCCTTCTATAAAAATAAATCCCTATTTGCCTTGGTCACGGCATCCCGCGTGAACGGCTGGACCGATTTCGTTAATTCTTTTTTTGTTGTGTTTGTTATTATCAGAAGGTTTTTATGAAAGAAAAATTAAGAAAATTGCGCGGAAAATTAAAAACTTTAAGAATAATTAACCACCATATTAAATTTTTCTTCGCTTAGTTTCTGACTTCTTTTTTTATAATTATACCGATTCGAAATAGATATAAATCAGACAGGACAACGTCTGTCAGGTCTACTAGTTTTTTATAAAAAGCTTTAGCCAGAAAAACAGAATCATTGCGTGTTTTAGGTCGTGAGATATTTGTTTAAAAAATGGACAACGTCTCTAATGTTTACTCTAAGAACGAAATTTTAACTTTAGCTATTTTAATTTCATGGTAGAACTAATACACAAAACAATAGGTCAATAGGAAATTATACTGTAATCTTTGTTAGTGTCACTATAACAAACTAACACAAGCTAATTTGAGATAGGTAACACGACTTTTAGACAATTTTTTTTTATTTTGTTTTTATTTTTTTTTTATTTTTTTTTATATTTTTTTTTATATTATTGCCTACCAAAGTGACTCCACCCCGCCTGATAGTAAGCAGTCAGTGGAATCCAGAAGTGGCGGCCACTATACTAAAAGCCATCGTCTTAAACTGCTGTTATGGTGGTCTCCACTATGGCGGCTGGGAATGGGGTTAGGGCAAGGGAATGAGGGAGGTGAGGAAAGAGGAAAGGGGGAAATTGGGCCTCCGGCGCTCTCACTCACCGAACGAAACGCCGTAGTACGGATACTACTACTCTTAAGTCGATCTTCTATGAGAGGGTAGTACTTCCCCGGACGATCGTGCCCATTCATGCTGAAATCAGCGTGGATCTACTACCGCATATTTTTCATTCAAATAACATTTATTTTTTTACAAGTACCTAAAAGTAAAATTGTTACAAAAATACGATTACTCTCTTATTCCACGACAGTAAATCATTTATCATATTTCCTCGCTACCATTTTCTTGAAAATTTATATGTGCAATTGAAGCGCGCGACGGGATCGTCTCGAAATACATACATCCTACTGTGCATGACATGAAATCTAACTTTACGACACTCGAACTGTGATTATTGGAAAATTCCCGAACGAAATAAATCTTTTGACTTTTAATATGGTTTGTGGCTACTATTTGATATATTAAAAAATACTCTGCAGAGATCAAAAAGATCACTTTTCTATATTATTCTCAATTATGGCGGCAAACCAATTTTGTTTTGGAGCATTTTCCTTTCATGTAGTAAGGCAATAAACTTGGTCTGTTAGTTTGCATGAGCGTGATACATGTATGCCTTTAGGGAGAAAACGCGTGATTGATGATGTTAAATGTGTCATAATCCATACTAATATTATAAATTCGACTGCACCGTTGGTCTAGTGGTTAGTGTAACTGACTGCGACACCGGGTGTCGTGGGTTCGATTCCCGCGGCAGGCCAATATTTGTGTAATGAAAATTTTTATTTGCCTTCTGTCTGGGTGTTTGCTATGTATTATTTACAAAAAAAGTATGTATATGAATTATATTTCAGTTATCCAGTACCCATAACACAAGCTCTACTTAGCTTGGGACTAGATCACGGCGTGTGAACTAACACACACTAGTAAAATATACACTAGCAAAAAAAATGAAAAAAATATGAAAAAGTCTGTCTGTAACGCTTTCATGCCTATACCACTGAACCGATTTTGATGAAATTCGTGTAGAGATAGATTTAGACCTTGGTGAACAACATGACTATCTTTTATCGCAAAAAATGGATGGAAGGGGTAGGGGTCGCGGATTAATGCGTGAGCTTCTCCCGTGAGTCGGGGTCACGGGAGAAGCACGGGTCACTCTGGCCGTCTGGAGGAACACCGTGGGTTTTAGTCGGTATGCCGGCCGCGCTTTGAGTGCGGTCGGAGAGTCCGACATAACCCCCCGCCTCGCCCGGGCGGGTGCGTATGCGTAATGCATTTCACACGAAAAAAAAGGAGATTAGGGGATGAAAGTTTGTATGAAAAATAGTCAACGTATAAACAGAGATATGTTCATGTGCGATAATAACCGACATTCACACAGGCTGAGCTGCGGGCAGCAGCTAGTAACAGATATAACTATATTTGAATCGTGTAAAGTATTGAATAGATGCTTGTTAAAATCGCTATTAAGATTATAAACGGCATTGTTTTAACGTCGAGAATGCATTACCAGACTGGATAAATTGATAATATTGATTGTTGAATTTCACTACCAGAAAGCTATAAATTTTATAGCACTTTCCATCGTAGTAGCTACTCGTAACTTAATATATATATGTTGAAATTATTATTTAATAATTTCAACATATATATATTAAGTATTTATGATATTAGTGTGATTTCACACTAATATCATAAATACTTTGAAGAAAGGTTTTAATCAAGCTACGGCAAAAACGCTTCTAAAGTACCTGATATTATATGTGCTTGCCCAAATCTTTTTTATGCAGCTTAGGAAGTTCTTCATTAATAAGACAAAATACTTTTTTTTTCAAGTTTAATTAAACGCTACTTGTTTGCAACGCGTCAAGTATTGACAAGTTTAAAATTAAGGAGTCGTGAGGCGTATGGACTCCGCTCTTGAAGATGGAACCACCCGCCTAATCTGTTTCTGTGAAAAACATTGTGTCTACAGAATTATTACAGAGTTATCTTTATTTTAAATGGCATGGCGATTGCGACGTCACCTACTTTTGAAGCATAAACAACGTTTGTTGTGTCTGCAATCTCATGTTTTTAGATCAAAGTTATTTGGATGTACCATTAAGTGGTTGCTATTTCATGGATCTTTTAGGTCTTTAATCCTATACATATATAAATTAGTGCATTCATTTTATGCTTAGGATAGGAGTTTAATTTGAGTCAGCAATTTTCAAATTTAACTAACCCACGAAACTGAAGATGGCGCTAGAATATATAAAATACTATTTTGTTTCTTTTTTCTTCTATAATCGTCAATCTTGTGATTGACTTCTGTGCAAAAGTTTAATTTGCACATGGGGCAAAGAGACAGTTAATATTATAGACTACACACAACTAGTATATTAAAACAAAATAAGCAAAATAAAATAAAAAAATCAATAAAATGATCAAATTGTACGAGACGTAATACTTTTCTTAGTTATATGTCCTCGATAAAATCATTAACGACAAATCAAAGCGGTTCCTTGATCGCATTCATCAAGTTGATCTTACAATGTTTGCAACATCAAAAAACTTGTAATTGATTAGTACCTTTTTGTTAAACTTTCTTTGTGAAAATTTATTTTTGTTTTTGTAAGAGCCAACGCATAATTTTAATTATATAAAAGTTTTTTACGAGGCTGTTTTTATTTGTTACTTTAGTTTTTGTACTCAAAATTACCGATAACTTTGTGTAAAAATCAGAATTACTCAATGACGAGCCCTCTGTCGTTTTGCTAAAATTGATAAAAGCCACTTACGACAAAAACAGGAAAAGTTCAATAAGAAAATCGGCCAATTTCCTTCTTCCTGCCTGTCTTTTGTTACGATTCTGTTTTGATAAGTTTGTTAGAAACAGCAATGTTGTATAATGTGGTATAAGAATTCTGAAAAGGTTGCCTGCACCGTGATGACAGAGGGTGTTCAAATGGCGATGAGACGAAGGGACCGGATGTTTCGCAAATATAAGAAAAACCGTATTGATGACAACTGGAACCTCTTTAAAGCTGCAAGGAACCGGTGTAATCAAATGATTCGCAATGCAAAACGCCGCCATATTCTCGATAATATTGCAACTTCGTCTCCTGCCAACATTTGGAAGTTCCTTGTAACTTTAGGCATAGGTAAGCAGCGTCAGTTAGACCTGGGTGAGACAATTGGTTTGGATGATACCAACTGTCACTTCAATTCTTCAATTTTGATTAATCACCAAACCAGATGTCGCACTCTGGAATATGTTGCTAGTTTGCCACGCCCTAGCACAGATCCCTTTAAATTTTCTCCAGTTGCTTCGGGGGAGATCAAGAAAATACTCCTGTTCATTAAATCAAATGCAGTCGGTTGCGATAATATTAGTCGCCGCATGGTATTACTCATCCTTGAACATTTTCTTCCTGCTATCACCCACATTATTAACTTTTCTTTCCTCACAGGTAGTTTTTCATCCTTGTGGCGGAAAGCCTATGTTATTCCCTTACCCAAGACACAGAATCCTACACAACCCAATCATTTCCGTCCCATTTCGATTCTACCGTTCCTCTGCAAGGTACTGGAGGCCTGTGCCCACAAACAGTTGGCATACTTTGTAAACCACCATAACCTGTTAAGTCCTTTACAAGCTGGTTTCAGGCCAGGCCACAGTACAATCTCTGCACTCCTAAAAGTGACCGGCGATGTGAGGGAGGCTATGGAAAACACTAAAGTTACTGTTCTGGTTTTAATTGATTTTACAAATGCCTTCAACACCATCGGTTACGATAACCTACTGTCCGTCCTTTCCTATTTTATGATCTCAACCGAAGCACTAGAATGGTTCTCGAATTTTCTTCAGGGACGCCAGCAATCTGTTCGCATTGGTGAATCTTCATCAAACTGGCGGAATCTCTGCTCAGGCGTTCCACAAGGCGGTATTCTCTCTCCTTTACTGTTTTCAATGTTTATAAATCTTTCAACCCTAAACCTTTAGTGCTCGTATCATTTGTACGCCGACGACTTGCAGCTTTACGCACAAGAGAGTGTTGATAGGGTACACCTGGCTATTAGCAAAATAAACAGTGACTTAAATACCATCAAAGCCTGGTCGGATAGGTTTGGCTTGATGGTTAATCCTAATAAATGTCAGGCTATCATTGTTGGCAGCCAACGCATGATTGGTAGACTAGATTTATCTACAAATCCACCTGTAGTATTTGACAGTTCAGTAATAGCACTGAGTCCAGCGGTCAAAAACCTTGGTCTGTAGATTGACTCGACACTGAACTGGCAAGCGCATATAACAAATGTTAGCCAACGAGTCACCGGTACCCTTCGTGCTCTCTATCGCTTGAAAAACTTCCTTCCAATCAAAATCAAGGTTATGCTTGTACAAGCAAAGTTTTACCAATAATTGACTATGGTGATGTGTGCTATCTTGACCTGAATGCAGACCTTCTCAATAAGCTAGATCGTCTTCTTAATAACTGCATTCGATTCATTTTCAACATTCGCAAGTACGACCATGTGTCTACATTTCGCTCACAAATTAAATTGGTTGCCTATACGTCAGCCTCGTTGTTTACGTACTCTTACTACTCTCTTTTCATTTCTTAAGTCTTCCTATTATCCTTCATACTTAATGCACTATTTTGAATATTTACATATGACCCACGATCGCAATCTTCGCTCTTCAAGTAATCGAATACTCCTATGCCCTTCACATAACTCTAATTTCGTTGGTTCCTCCTTCCGTGTTCAATCTGTTCCTCTATGGAATGCGCTCCCTCCCGAGATCAGGATGTCCATAAACCGTTTGACATTCAAGATGAAGGTAAAACAGCTCCTTGCAAAAAATTTGGCAGAATCATCACAATAGCTTAGTAAGTATTTATTTATGTATGTATATATTGATAGATATTTATTTATTCTGCGTTATGATTATGTATTTATTAACTTCCTTTATATATGCAGCGTCGCATAAAATAGTCAGCACGTTTGTATTATTTTTACCATACCAGCCCGTTATGATCCCACTAAGAGGAAAATGTCTTTTAAGCCATCGTTTATAAATTTATTGTTTACAGTTTGATTAGCTTATTGTTGATAAAATAACATTCTAGTTAAATACTAAGAAACAAGACCGGACATGTCTGTCTATGTGCAAACGATCTGGCATTTTTAGCAAATGTAATTGAGAACGTTTTCTTTGATGTGATTGAGTATAAATTCTTGATAAAGAAGAAATGTTGTTTTAGCAGATTTTATTATTTGGTTAAAATCCAATATATATAAAAATGATTATTGGGACTAACAACAAAATTTTGTTTTGCATGTGTTATGCAATATAGAATATTCTATTTTATTCTAACAATGAAGGTGTAAATTAACATTTTTTTTGTGAAGGTGCTAAACAATCAAATGGCTCATATGTTTTCGCGCAACAGAGGTATATTTTAAAAATATTAAACATAAAATAAAGATTTAGAAGAAAACTTATAAAGAAAATGCTTTATTCGACGTCTGTCATTCATATCTTTATTACGCGAGAATAGCTTTCTCATCTACTCATGATATTTGCGATCACATATGTTTCAGACATAGTAGGTATACAGGGTCAACCTTTGAGATATTTCATTCTTAATATTGACATAAGTACTTTAGTGCTTTAATTTTTTTTTAAAACCACGTCAACAAAAGTTGGAATCTCTGTCTTGCAAGTGACTTTTCAAACATTATTATTAATCACCACCGACACCTATCAGATTCTAAAAATGATAATATAAATATGTATGGTATAGCTAGGTATATTAAGTTCTTATTATAATATACTAACTGCACCTTGCGGCTTCACCCGCGCGGAAATTGGTAGGTATGTGTTAAATAATGTATGACTCGGTAGCCAGAGCGATTTTCAGGATTCTGATGAAAATTGGTATGTAGGTTATTTTAGCCTACATACCAATTTTCATTAAAAATCGGTTCAGCTGTTTAGGCGCTAAATGGTAACAAACACACACACACACATACACAACAGTACCACTGAACCACAGAGGCTGTCAAAGTATATTTTTTCTAATTTGCAGATTTCCATTAGAAGTTTATTTTCAAGTAAGCGAAACGGTATAAATTCTTGCCAAAATGCAAACTTTAAAACATTCGATCATTTTCAATTTTTATTGAGATGTATACCCGGAATAGAATGATATAATTAGACTACTCAATAAAACTTTTAGCATTGACTGACAGACAACACACAGCTGGAAGCTACCAATTTGCACAAAAGTTACGAGAACGGAAAATAATAAATGATTTCAGAAAAAAAATCCTCTTAAAAAGTTAGAGGGTAGCCATTAATTACTACCTAGCATATTTGTTGCTTTTGTAACTTTAATTGGTTTTATTTACTTTTCAGGCTTGTTTTTGCATTTAGTTTATTACGCATTTTTTTAAAACAACTCACGCACTATCTAATCAATCGCGTTTATGAATGCACAATAGGTACTAATTTATATAAACATAATTCTTGCTCCTTCTGAGCGAAGTGCAACGTTACAAGGTCCTAATAGTTTAATAATCGAAAACGTGCCTAATCAGAAATGATCACTAAGCCTTATCACGAGTTTTTCATTTAGTCAATCAAAATTAAACTGTAAATAACTGACAGGTGGGTCGCAGAGTTGCTTTACTGAAGTGACTATGGGCGGGACACATAGCTTGTAAAATTGACTTCCGTTGGGGCAGGACGGTTCTAGAGTGGCGACTCTAGAACTGACTCCCCCACCCAGACAAGGTAGACCGTCGACCATATAGAGGTGGTGGGAAGCCATCTTTCGGCTGTTACGAAGATGAATCAAAATGTTGATTTATTCAGTCAAGATGTAATAGCATCAGAAAGAGGTTCGTCTTTTTGATAATTCATTAGTTTGAGATGAATCAATAAAACTAGCCAGCAACTTACATTTTTCATCACCCAAGATTTTGATAAAAGTCAAAGATATATGTTGATAGAATTGATTTCGGGCGAATGAAATTAGTGTCAATAGTTCCCTGAAGGTGAACTGTTTTTGCGGAACTGGGTTAGTTAATGTCAGTTCAGAAGTTTTATGAATCCATTTTTATTCAAAAACAAATACTTATTTTCTAATAAGGATACGATTTCCTGCAAATTTTTTCCGATCGATGATTGAAGCTGAAGATGGCACGGACCTATTATATTTATTTGAATAAATCAGATTAAATGTAACAGTGAAAACAACTGGGTAACACTACCCAAAAACATATTGCAACCTCATTTAATGTAGAAATGGAGCATATACTGCTAAGTCTTTAATTTTATTTATCGGTACAAAATGGACAATTATTTGGTTTTGCCTAGTAATTATGAGGCTACAAAAATGTTTATGTATAATAATAACAGGTGGCAAATTTATTACACATAAATATACACTTAATGTAAAAAAAATTCTTGAGTCTGTTGATGTTTATAAAATTAAAAAGTTTGTTGACATTGTTATTAATTTAATGATATCCGTTGTAGGTACGTGAAATTTAATACTAATATAATAGAGCGGAAGAGTATGATTGTTTAGATACGCTGATCTATGGAACTATCAATCAGACTTGAATTTTTTTTTGCATTTGATAGCCCAATTCTTGAGAAAGGTAGGCGACGGCTAGTACGAAGTTATACCTACGTGCATGAGTCAGCTAGTGTATCTGAAGTTTATAACAACATCGTTCTCTATTTATGAGTGGGGAGCTATATTTAGTTTCATGTAGCTCTTGTGGCGTGATATTGCATCTCTGATTGGTTGTTGATAATAAATTGAATATTATATTTATAAACAGAGAAATGTAATGAATGTAAACTGGTATTGCAAAGTTAGAACAGCTTTGCAATACTAAATAAGTCATATTAATTCCCTTCTTCTGTTAGAGCCTTTGCACAAGAACTATTTTTACAATTTTCCTGTAATGTTCAATTTTACATATAAAATGAATTAAAGACATATTATTATTATAAATCAAAGACAAAACTCATTTTTAAATAGAAAAATTCATGCATCAATATTCAATTTCTCCTTCTTTAAAATGAATAGGTATGTACAGTATATTGCTATTAAAATTCATACAAGGTATAAAGTTTAAGTTTCCCAAGACGATATCAGTTTACCATCTACGACAATAATGGTGATACATTAAGCTCAAGAGTGTGTCGAGACATTTGATACAACGTAGACCGTTATATTATATTTATTGGTCTTTCCGATCTATTTCTCTATTTACAGAGTGTACTAAGGTCTGTTCCGATGGCTAGCCAGCCTAACAGGTTACCCATAAATAATAGAATAAGTAAGCTTTTGTCACAAATTTACAGTTCATAATGAAACTCAAGAGTTCCTTTGTTTTTGTCTTCGATCATATTATATTGCAAGTTGCAAAGTAAATACGGATGTTAATAGCTATGTTTCGGTGAATATTTGATGACTTGTTTCTTGATTACAAGTTTTTGATGGATGGTATAATCTGCTATTAAAGATTAATGTTGGTGTTTCGGGTAAGCTTGTGATGCCTCTTTCCGCTGTTTTGCAAACAGAATTGCACTGAAAACGCCTTCCTAATTCATGAAACTTTCTGCTGTCTTTTCTTAAAATATATAGAAATAGGCTATTATCACAATCTGCTGCAGTAGTGCAAGCAATGTTTAGTGAGTAAAGCCCACGTGGAAATATCACGGAGGAATTGAATAAATATAATCTGTCGGTATGTCACGCAAATATCGCTTCACTTGCATTTTGGAAATATCTAAATGAAATATTTATATGACAAAAATAGAATGAAATACAAAAAACACGGCACACTTGCGTTTACCAAAATCAGTTGTGTATGTATGGGAAGGAAAAATTGACTTATTTGTCAACTGGCAAACGACATCTACAGAGATGTTAAAAGGTCGTAATGTTTTACGTGACCTGATGGTCCTAATTTAATGGAAGGTTTTCGGCACTCCCAAGTAGATATATTACCTTGATATGTAACTTATTAGATGTTTGATACGTTATTATTAGATTTTGCTGGGTTTTAAGTATCGAAATGAACTAAGCATTTCGATATTTAAAACCTTTGTGTTTTGTTTATTAACAGACTTCAAAAAAAGGAGGGGATTTCTCAAATCGACCGTGTATATTTTAATAGCTCAGAGGCCCTAGACAAGTGTCAAACATTTCTATTCTATTCATAGAATAGATATAAAAATGTATGAGATTGACATAAGCGTTGGCGTTAGCTTATGTCAATCCAATAGATTTTTTAATCTATTCTATGAATAGAATAGAAATCTTTGCCACTTGTCTAGGGCCTCAGGTTTTCTTACGTTGCTCTCACACAGTGTATTTCTAGTATCTAAGCAGTCATTTTCATTTGTTTGTTTCTTCGCTAACTGGTAGGTATCTTTAAATGATTGAAAACGTCACATTAGTACTTAGCGGGTATTAAACTAATAAAGGCGTGCATAAAGGGCATGTAATCTTTAGATCATCACGACAATTAGATTTGTCAGTTAGTACTTAAGTGATAATATTAAGTTGGTATTATATTACGATAATAAGCATTTCAAACTTTGCGGAATTGTTGAAATTTTGATGAAGTTACAATAATTTGGTGCCGAGGTACAATGATGGGAGTTAAAAAGTGCCTTAGGGGACTGTTTAAAGATTTATAATCATAATATTAATCTGTTTAACTCAAAATTAAGATTAATTCATTTATTTGTAATACAATGTAACTCAAGAGAAAGTTTTAACAGTCAAGTTAAAACAATAACGGTAAATTTATTTAATTGTGTATATTCAGGCTGTTTCTGGGATTACAATTAGGAATTTCCTCGCCTTTTCCTTTGGCATCATAAAATAAGTGTTGCCAGCTTAATAAATATCCTTTTACTGTGGGCACTGATCCGATAGCCAAGCGAACTAACTGTAGCATAACCTTTCTTTGAAAGAGACCTACCTATATTTAGCAGCAGACGTCTTCAGTCAGGCTGCTGTTGTTACGGCTTTCTTATCGCCTACTGGAGAAGTATGTACAATCACAGAAATGGTACGTAAGGTACCAGGTACTTAGCGGGCGTACACAGGGTACATTCTAACTAAGTACATCAAAAGACAAATCATCATACTAAACACGGATGGACAGCGTATGACTAAGACTGTCTACGATTCTGTGTGACTATCTTAAAAAAATCTTACTTATACAAGATTGATGCTAAATTAATTTAAGTAATTTGCAATCATTACACAATGCTCATATTAGAAATAGATTAGACAATAGGTACTAATAATAAAGACAGAATTATGTTCATTCTAAAGCAAAATGTATGTAAATTAATAATTCACTCCTACGCGGTTGCAATGGACGACACGTTTATAAAATGAATATTCAACAAAGTCCGCTGTAGAGTGCACTAGCGGAAAATCTCTAAAATAATCCACTCTATAAAACTTCGGACTTAATTTTTTATCTTAAATTTTGAGCGCTTTGCAGTCTAGTAAGTTTTTATTTTTTATTCATTTATTGCTTCAACATCACTATTTTGCAACAAAATATAATATTTTAGTAAGCTTTGATTACTAATATGCATAGAATCCCACAGTCTATGCAAATTAGTAATCTTTTTTCTCTCTTTACGTAAGGTGTGCAGTGTCCAACGCTATATATTTATGCCAGTGTGATAGTGTGAAGTTTATTTTAATTACGTACCAATCCCTTTGCTCGCTAACTTTGCTTTGTATTTCAAAGCTTAAACTCATTTATTAATTAAGATCACATGAGCGTGAAGATAACTTTTAGTAACGTCCTTTTATTCAACCACTGTTACATGTTTCCTGTAACCTCGCATTTTCTCGGTCATATGTTACTGTCAACTACATCCTACGACATAGTTTCGATTTAAGTACGTCCTTCCTTTAAAATAGATCAAAGTAAAAGGCGTCACTCAGAATGGAACAAGTGTTAAAGAATCGTTTTATTTACGTCTACCCATGTCAAGGGTTATTCGCTTGTAATGTTCTGAATTAAGGTCAAGTTAATGTAATATTTTGTATATGCATAGAGGAACAGCTGTATAACGGTAAAGTATTTTGTGTGGATTAATAAATGGTACTTAAATATCATTATATTTTTGGTATAGTATATTCTCACTGTACATGAAAATTTGCGGTAGCACAAGTAATTTCTGACATAATTCTGACTATGCTTTCAGAGATAACTCAATAATTGGTGTATATATAAATAATATAATATATATATATAATTATGTATAATACATACTTTGCTAGTGAACGTTAATGTCAGTGCAAAATGTTACCTGCCCTCGACCTTTGTCTCCGTGAGTTTGCAATTTGTTAATTCAAATTAGAAATTCAGAAATTCTCGACACTAAGTTTGGCTTTTGTTTGCAGAAGCATTGTCCTTCTTGTGACCATAGTCAAGTATTTTATTTGACTACGACAAAGTAGCTGCCTTGTTTCTTGCTCATTTACGAATTTTAGTAGATAATGACTACTGCACACGCGTGTATAAAAGCCTGAGTTAAGAGAGATAAAACATAACAAAAAAATTCGCTATTGTCGAGTAAACTTAAAAGACCGCGTCGAGATAAGATCAGAATAAGATGGAGACGGAGATGTAAGGTAAACATATTCTGGATAAATACATCCAAAAGTATTGTCGAGCGAAATAATTTATTGTAACCATTGTTTTCTCACTTATTTTGCAATACACAATGTGCAATTGTTTACGGAGGGAATACTCAAACTTTTTCCAGACAAAACCTACTTTTAAGTGACGAACATTCATTGTTACAGTAATCAATAAAAAGTGGAGAAAAGAGAGAGTTCCTGTCAATTTCGAAATCAGTTATCAAAGTTAAAAATAATTAAAAATTTTTGTTTGAAAGTTAAACATGTTACCGTGTTGATGCAGTATTTGAAATATCTCTCTACGAAAATTTATACCGTGAAAATAGGTTTACTTTGCTTATTTAAACTAAGTATAGATAAAGTTAAACATTTTGTTCCATTTGATCTTCATAAATAATATTTATATCTAGTAAGATGAAAAAAAAGTAATAAGCCGTGGCTATAATGTTAAAATACAAAAGCTTAGTTGGTGTCTTGTGTGATATAGTCGTGTATACTATTATCATGTCATGCATACTGAGTAGGTAATTGAGTTGAGGAAGACGACGACGAAAGTTAGCGACACATTATTATTTTGTCGAACAATTTATGATTATTTCTATATCCGCTGAAGGAATATTCCTGTTTTTACCATATAAACGTATGTTCTATATGATATAGGAATATAAATAATTGTGTAATACAAAGTAATGATTAGAATACTTCTTTGTTTCTCAGTGAACTTCGAAAGATTAAATTGTGAATAAGCTTACTTGTATTTATCTTAAGTACAGCCAAAATTGTTTTGAATCAGAAATTGGCTTCAATCACCAATAAGTATATTGTTACGACATTACCGAGAGAGTAAGCCGGCACTTTTAAACAATATGACAAAAGATGCTATGGCTATAGAAAGTAAACCACACGTGTACAGCTTCGACATCAGTAAATTATTTAAAAAAAAAAAATAAAAAAAAAAAAATAACTTTTCTGTTACAAAAGTAGCAAAGTTTATAAACGAGAGGAAATGTTTTAAATTAAAATTAATGATGGAGATTATTACAATAATTAACCAATGACACTGTTGGTGAAATATAGCTCTAGAATTTTAGTTTTTGATGATCTGCCACGGCCTCGCACGTATACCTACGTACATTGAATGCAAAGTCATTTAACTTGGATTTTAATTATTCTTTTTGATTGCATATCATGTACTCGTATGTTGTATCTGTTTTATAGAATAAAAATATTCATTCGAGAATAATGTAGCTTTATTCATTAAAAAATTCAAAATTAATTAATTAACTAATTCTTCAGTTTACCAACTTGCTGC
Organism: Parascotia fuliginaria; assembly: GCA_963082885.1. Classification (NCBI taxonomy): domain Eukaryota; kingdom Metazoa; phylum Arthropoda; class Insecta; order Lepidoptera; family Erebidae; genus Parascotia; species Parascotia fuliginaria. The sequence continues at coordinate 5,592,710 of OY720179.1, forward strand.
AAAGTTTATAGAAACAAATTTTACTGTTCCTTTTTGTGTAGTTATTAGTCAATATTTGGAGCAATAGCTATGTTGACATTCACAAAAACGTCATTAATAATGTTTGAAGGCTCGAGAGCACAAAGTTTCCTTCAATATTGGTAACCGATACCAACAACTTTTTTTTTAGTTAGTGGTGATTTCATTTGCTGTCGCCGAATTTCTTCTAACATTGTCCTTTAAGTAATCACATCAAACATAGTGATCCAAATCCAAATCACATTAATATTATTTCATTCGATCTTTACTAATGCATGACTTTTCTCTTACATTTGATTCAGTGTTTTTAACGGGGTGCGAGTTTAGATATAATATTACAATTGAAATCATCTAGACAGTAAATCTTTTGAATTGAAATGACCGATATTGGTAGTGCACTGTATTGTTTTCATAAAAAATATTTACACAGCCTAGGTATAAATTCGTGAACGGAAGCATGAAAGCTGATGACTGACATTATTATCTTACGTCAATACGGAAGCTTAATTTTTCTAAGAATATTTTATACCTTTAACGCTACTATCTGAAAACCTATACATATTATATTATTTTGCCATTTCATATTGAATGATAAAGCGTAATACCTAATTGTATCCAAGATACAACTATTTCCCCCTGGGTATCATAAAAATACTTTACCTAATCATTTATTAGAACGTAGATTAGATATCATAGTATGAATTCTATTATCAACATAATTATTTTCCCAACTGTAATTTGTATGTGGGGCAATTACTTTTTTTATTAAAGTCCATCAATCAATTTGGTCCAATCATTATCTTGGTGTCATGGGAGCTTTATAAACATTGAAAAGACGGGTATAAATATTGGTAGGTATTATGTACACTAATTATATTCAGCAGCTTAAATTTCCGGTGGCTTTGTCGTTGGCTTTGCCAAGATATTATAAGCTTCGTAATTAAAAAAAATACTTAAAAAAACGATGAAGGTGCTGATGCGACTATAAAAGGCTATTTACTACGATCCATTTCTGTCTATATACATTAGCTGCAGGACATAGACATAGACCCAAGTTTACTTTATGAATAATTAGTAGGTTGATGCTCAATTATGTGTAACAGTCTGACAACGTTTTGCCACACTCATCAATCACTAACTATCGATATAAAGTTGCTCATCTATTACCACAAAGTTTTGCAAGTCAACATAACCTATCGAACTTAGCGACGTGAAACATTTTGTTTTTATATGCATTCTTGTGAATTAAAATATTATTATATTTCATAAATTACTATTATTTTAAAAAGATCTTATAATTTATTCGTTAAACTCAATGTAGAAAAATTCAAACCCCTTTGCTTTATAAAAGAGCTACATCGAGGTCTGCAAAATGGTAAGACAATATTTAAAATTATAAATAAGTATATAAAAAATTGTAAAACATTGAAAAGTATTTGCAACATAATAAAATCATGAGAAAAATCCTATTTAAATATTCAGGTTAGATCACTGGCATTAAATGAAATAAATCACGAATATTTGAATGAATCTCGAATAAAGATAGATTAAGTATAGAATCTACAACAGTAATTTATCAGACGAATGATTTGACGGAATTAAGATGTGACGCGGAAGCATTTCTAATCATACTTATATTTTGTTATATACTTCTGACAAAAATAAAATAGCGATCCAATTTAAGTCATTCGTTATTCAATATTCTGTAGTATTTACTTAATAGATCAATTATAGACAAAGGTTGATGAAATCTATTTTTAACAATGAACATCGGTAACTTGAATTGAACGTTGTGATATCTGTTGAAATCTATTTCTTACTAGCCACAATAAAAACAAAATAATTCACAATTGAAATATTTATTTTAAAATTGCCTGAATAGTATTAATAATAATTTCTTTTTTTGAGGACGCTTTACGAAAATGTTTTTAATTTTGACCAAGGTCTTACTTCTGAGTACTCTTGTATTGGAAACACTGCCTGTTTGCGACATTTACAACAAGTACCGGCATTCTATTTATTATTCTTGTTCCTTCTAATGCCAACGCCCTAAACTATAATTAGTTTGGAATATGTAATGGTAATCCATCAGATTTGCCATTTACCTAGTCATAACATAAAAAGTTACATTTGTTTAAATTGACTTCTAACTTTCGGTTGGATTTAAAATTTGAAGAATTTTAAATGTTTTAAAATTTATTTCATAACATATCCGTGTGTATTATCATATAAAAACCATTTACAATGTCCTACAGTCACATTATTTATGACCTCATATTTCATATGCGGGACTTGGACTCGGGTGAATGCTTTCTATCTAAATATATTCCCTTTTTTATTTATATTTTTTTTCTATGAATCCGCTCTGCCTGGTGGTATCATGAGATCCAAGGGCGGTGGATGTCAAAAGCCAAAATGACAAACTGTTGGTACGGCCAAAATAAGCGAAGTGTGAAAAAGCATTAAAATCGTATAGCTTTGCTTAATTTGGGATAGTTTTCTACTATGTTTATGAATGCTTTTGATCTAATTTGTCTAAGTTAACTTAACTTTACATTTGCAATGAACAACATTAGGTATTCTGTTTATTTAATTTTCTCTGTAAGTACCTACCACATTTACATAGGGTTTATTTAATTTAAGGAAGCTCTTAGTCACGTAGCAGTCGAATGGATTTATTATTATATTATCCAATATTGATTGAGGGAATATAGGTACATACTGAATGAGGGGATATAGATGTGACATGTAAATTTTATAGCTGCCTAAATATAATCACCTTTATTTGAAGAATGCCCCAATATACAAAACTCAGATAGTTTGAATTAGGAATTGCTATAATGATAAAAATATAATTATAAGTATAAATTTTTGGCTATTTCATTGCAGAATGAAACATTTAAAGTGAGTACTCGTGACTTCATCTGTCTTTAAGCTCATAGAATAAAGTATGAGCGATTCATTCTACAAAAATTACGTTATTCGTACGTTCGTAATGTCAATGTTAATATTCGTAGCTTGATTACACTTCTCATCACGTCTACCATGAGATCACAGGCTACAAAGGCTACGCTTTTCACTGATTGTGAAGGTAACGACATTAATGTCGGATCTAATGGAACTAATATACGCTGAAGCCTTTCATGCGTATGATTACATCTGTATAGTTTAAAGCAATGTTGCTGTTTTTTTTTTGTGTTTTTCCCCGCAAACTTTTTCGAAACTACGCAACAGGTTTTGATTTTGGTTTTACTGTCATTTAGAACATTTATTTGGTAGGTTTATGTTTAAGTAATTATATATTATTGAGTTGAGAATTCAAAAATTTGTTATGATGTCGTAAGTTGAACGACACGATAAGTAACTCTTAGTTAATCTGTCGTTACTAAGTAGCAGCGACCTGGAACGGATAGTTCGGCGGATATTAACTGCTTTTATCCAGTGATTAACTACTGTCCTCTGAAATACTGACGAGCTAGGAATTTGAAAATCTTCATGAACAGCGGCTGAAAAGTTCAAGGTCTAAAGATAGAGTAGAAGTAGAAGTTCGAGATCAGGTGACAGTCTTCGGAATAATTGTTGTTCCTATTAGAATATTAAATACCTGGCTGAGTTAAAGGTGGTGATCAGATTTTATAATATTATTTCATTAAGGGTAAGTTAGATCGAATCTCATAGTAGCTTGATAGAAAGTATAATTCAATGTTGCCGCATGTATACACTAGCGACCCACTGATATTTTGCACGTAGGTACTTTTATAAGTTTTGTCACATAATTTCAGATCGTTGAAATTCTGACTTTTTTCGGGGCAGTGCCCTTTAAGTACTTGTTATTTGTTAGTAAGCTCGTTGTCCGCAATTGGACCTCTTGGTCCTTGGTAAGTTCGGTTCAGCTGGATTACTTCCTCCAGCCCAGTTCCGCCCAGAAGCGCAGAAGTTTCTTGGAATCTTCGCAGGCTTTGCTTAGCGACTTTGGTTTGTCGAGAATTTGTGCCCGATGTATCATCACTCCCTCGCATTCCAGTCTCCTCTACTATAACATGCATTGTATTTATTAAACTTTCAAATGAAATTCGTTGCGTGGTTTGGAAGAAATTAGCGTAGAAACATACATTTGCTAAATCTGGACAAATATAGTAACCACTATATTCGCATCTATCTAGATTGATAAACTACGCGTTCTTCAAATAGATTATGCTAGCTTGTTTACGTCTGCAATTCTTTGTACTCTTTATTTAATGTAGAAGCTTTTATGCTGTTTACTGTTGCAAGTAAACTGGCAAAAGAAGGAATGTACAGGAATTAGTTTTAATATACAAATTGCTTACTTCTGTGTTTCAGTTTGAAGATATCTAACACTATCTATCTACAGTAAGAATTCCTTGGCAAGTGCAAGTTAGAATTTATGAATAACGTCTCCGAGGTCACGATATAATGAGTTCTGACTTTAATAAAAATCCAAAGTTGCTATAAGCTTATTATCAAATGGGCTTTAGATTAATTTGCCTATCTTGACAACGAAATAAATTAAAGACGTAGAAGTTTAGAGTAACGTAGTGTAAATAATATTCTATAAAAATGGCAAGTATGGTTTATATATGAAGTTTCATACAAAATGTTTAACAGGTTACGAGTGATTGAACATTCAAACACTGACATATTTTCAGATTCAGTTTACATATTTAAAAAAATTTTAAATGCAGATTATCCTTTATTTGTAATTATAAATTAATTTATATCTACGTATTTATCTGTACATACAATTAGGATTACTTACAATACAATATTATTTATTTATATTCGAGATGTACAAAAATATTTCAGTATTCAGAAACTACCAATTACAAAACTACGAAGTACCATTGTCACTATCAGGAACTGTGTTTACCAATATAGAAGCTCCCGTTCATTGGTTGATTTATGTAAAACTAACGTGTAAAAATAGTAGGTAGGGTACCTATTGTAACAAATAATATATGAGACGAGACTTATAACTTATAACAGCTTTTCTAGAATGCAGATATACATATTTAAATAGTTTTTTTTTGTAAAACACTCAGACCAATGCAAATATTCATATTTTTTTCATTCATACACAGTACCACCGAATCACTGAGGTAGTCCAATTTGTCAAAATATATCATGCAGATAATAATTTTGTTACCAATTACATAACTTACCATTATTAATAAGCTCAAACTTTTATCCTTGACGTCCTCTTACTTGATAGTAAAAAACATTGTAAAGTTTTAATATACTGCAATATTATGCTCGGCTGTTATTGTAAGACCGAGCATGATGCGTATCACGTGTAGGCCGAATACCAACCTTAACGTTCAGACTCATAAAGTGAAGAAATTACGAGTAGTTTGACTGACATAGTTTACGCAAAAGCACACATTTGGCCACGAAAGAATGCTTCTCCTAATAAATTTACTGTCGGGTTTATTAACGCTCTTGGTTCTTTGTACACAAATGCAAATGTATAGTGCTATTTAGGTATTATGAGCCTACTTTTCGTCTGTACTTCACAGCAATAACACAATAAGCCACAGTAATCAATCGAATCGCCTGTCAATTCTAATGTAGGTATCACTCTAATGATTAACGTATTAAATATCTTATGTAGTTAATAAATATTGTGTCCGCGTCGGTCTCGACCCAACGATGGTGAAATGCTACCATTTCAGATAGACAGCATAGTGATATTTGATCAGAGCGTCTCCGTGCTTCGGAGGGTTAAATGTTGTTCCCGGTTATTACTAAGTTGATAACTGTCGCTGGATTAAGTCAGATATCTCTATGGGTGACCTAAACAAATCCCGACACTAGGATACTAACCACTAGATATTTGATTGACGAGTGGTAAAATAAAACACTTATCACCACCGGTAGGCGGTATCGGTGAACTACCGTGTTATTTGGCCACTGGTAGTCAGTTGGGAAATAGCAGTGCCAAATCACCACTGGTGGAGAAGTTTGGTGGCCAGATGGTCCGCAGAATATCTGTAAGTGTAGTAAAATGCGATCAGTAATGGGTAGCAGTGTTAATTGTAACTGATAGTAATAGGTACGTATGTCTATTTATTTGTCATGCTCTACGGCCTAAATGGCTTAATAAATTTTAACATGTGAGGTGTCATTAGATTCGTAATAATTTTGGGATTTACTGTTTGATTGTAGTATGTCTTGTAATATTACAATGTAGGTTGGATTTTTGTTTTTAATAATATATTTTGCTTGTTAGAAATGATTTTTATTTAACAGTTTTATTATATTATATTCTATTATTTGCAATGCAATATCACCAAGCTCAAAACAACTTGAGGTGACATTTTAGAACGATAACTTTATATAAGTTGATTTGAAAAGTTCCTCCTATTAAGAAACTTTTAATAACCGTGAAGTCACGTGTTTGCTCACGCTATACTCGTAACAACTAAATTTCTATTCGTATATGAAATCTGTATCGTAATAACGTACCCTACTCTGTACATTGAAATGAACAAACTATATATATTATTAAAAAGAAAAAGCCTGCATAAAACAAAGTGTAAAGAAAGAAACCCATTTTTTTGTACTCTACATTGAAATATTATGTACCATATGTCACTTCCACAATTAATACGAATCTAATGACACCTCATATATTAAAATTCATCAAGCCATTTAGACTGTAGAGCGTACCAAAGAAATAGACATACATACACACATACATTCATACATACACTAGGAAAAAAATATCCTCCTTGACTTCGGCAGACAATGGTGCTTGATAGGTTCTTATAGTATGTAGATATTAAGTATTTACTTGGCACCAACTTCAAAATTATAAAATACTTGTTTAATTATTTCTGATTAACTAAATCTAAATACGAATTACTTTGTGCTATGACAATTTATTTTTTACTTTTTAGTTTTCTTCCTGTTTGAAGTCGGTTTTCTTTTTGTTGAAAATTATTTATGTTGCAGTTCTTTAGCATGAATGTCGTTATTATATACTAGACATCCGCGCTTCGCTTCGGTATCAAAAGCTTGATTCGGTCTCCCAACAACCGCCTACGCAAAATACCATAGCAATAGTGACGTATTACATCATTCAGATTTAAGAAGGTGCTTAAAATATTGACATTTTGAAAATGACTGAAAAATATTTAATTAATTTGTTTATTAAACTACATGCACATAGGTATAGAGGCAGACCTAATGCTATATGCATTCTCTACCAGTCAACCTTAGGTGATGCAGAGATAAACGAATTAGGTGCAGTTAATGAAGAAAAAAAGCTAAGATTGCGATTTAAATTAAGAATATAAAATTTTAAACATAATATCGGAAATAAGTATGTTAAACATAATAAAATATAGCCATGTTACACGGGTAACATAGGATATATTTTATTATGTTTAACAAAAATAGGACGGATCATTTGTAGCTTTCTAAAGATAAATGAATTTTTTAAATCGGTTAAGTAGATCTTGAGTTAAATCGTTGCAAACAAACAAATAAACAAATAAACAAAATACAAAAAATCAAATCTTTTTTCTTTATATTAGTTTAGATTTAAATTTAGATTGTTAGACCTAATAGTCCATAACGAAAATCAAGATATCAGCCTGAAGGCGGCTATTGCTGGACACATGTAAAGCTACTACTCGATTTCTAATGTTTCCTACTCGGCTACTCGGCTTTTATTTATTTATTTATTTAAATTTCATATACAGAACATATGTATAAAGGCGGACTTAATGCCTGAGGCATTCTCTACCGGGCTTTTACTCGGCTATCTACAATATTATTGCCAACAACTACATAATAACATACCTAATATTTTACCACGACGTTGATTTTTTTGTCAGATGTAATAAACTAATGGCAAAAGGTAACTCTTTAAATAAATCAAAATACATTTCGTGAAATTGCGGTTTTTATTCGGATTTACCTGGGAATGCCTATTTCGTCTGATCCAATAATATTGAAAAGGCAAAGGCAATTGAGCATTGCCCTACTGCTAAATGGAGAAAAAACGGGCGGCTGGCAGAAAGTGATTGCAAACAGCCGTAAATCGGGCAAGATGACGCGCCTTGAAAACAGTTTATGTCCAACCGTGGACTGCCGTAGGCTGATGATGATGATGAGGAATTAAGCATTAATAAATCTCACGTTGAGCGTAATTTATTTTATGAATATTTTTTTAATAAAAACTATATATATTCTCAAATCTGAAGCGTACCGATGGATGAGGGCGGAGAACGACCGGCCACGGTGGCAAAAATTAGGGGAGGCTTATGTTCAGCAGTCGACGTTTTTGGCTGACATGATGAAGTCTGAAGCGTATTTTATTAACTGTAAAAACATAACCTGTTGTACTAATTGTATACCGTTGAATAAACCTTTAAAGCTACAATATTTGTTCAAGTTAATTGATATCCGAGGAAGCTTCTCAATCTAGTAGACAACTAAAATAAGAGCAAGAATAACGTCTAAAGCAATAAAAAAGACGTAATTAAAACACACAACATAAAATAATTGAGTTTGTTTCTTTTCAGATATGTTTTGGCACTGGAACGGGACGTTGTCTTTGAAGATGTGGGAATAAAACACGCTGGCCCAGAATGTTAGATACCAATGAGGTGGAATATGAAACTAGTACCCTTTACGACGCTCTGGAAACATACAGTAATAGACTTGAAGAACAAAATGCGAATACGTCGTCCACGAATACAACATGGCCAAATTACGACGTTTGTTATCTGAGTGCATCCTCAGGAGACTTTTTAACTTCTTCAATTTTTCAAAGTTGTATCTACTTTATGTACTCAACTGTGTTTCTTATTGCATTGGTAGGAAACGGACTAGTGTGCTTTGTGGTGAAAACTTCGCCGCGTATGAAGACAGTAACGAATTACTTTATAGTGAACTTAGCTGTAGGTGATATTCTAATGACACTGTTTTGTGTGCCATTTTCATTTGTGTCAATGTTGGTACTGAGGTACTGGCCGTTTGGGTTATTAATGTGTAAGATAGTTAACTATACGCAAGCTGTATCAGTACTAGTCAGCGCGTATACATTGCTAGCGATATCTATAGATAGGTATATGGCTATTATGCGGCCACTTAAACCTCGACTGGGTAAGGCAGCAGCTAAGACGGTAGTGACTGCAGTATGGGGCGGTGCCTTGGCAACAGCAGCGCCAATCGCTGTGGTATCAAAACTTGAGAGACCAACACCGTGGCATCAATTTTGTCAAGCGTAAGTATTAAGAAAATTTAATGCAGATTTATATGGACAACATTCTTTACAGTTACAGGCACTGTATTTATATTAGTGCTATAATAGCTGGTGTGATAAGTTTGAATGTTGCGAGCTCTATGATAATATTATCATGGTGTTCAGGCTATTGTTAGAGATTGTATTTGTGTACATCTGCCTCAATTTACGTCACAACGTAATTTGCTTGTTAGACGGTTGTCAGGCATGGTACAACATGGATAGATTTATTAATTCTGATGTGTCACATCGTAATTAATTATTGTTTGAGTCTGCGTTACGAGTAGGTATATTTATTAGGTTACTCACACAGAGAAGGCATGAGCATTGATCACCGTGTTTGTTCGCGGCGGATTGGCGGTTTCAGACTTATTTTTATAGGTGTCTCTAAATAGTATAAAGCAAAGTCATTTATTCGTATGTTTTTTTTTCGTGGGAAACGCATTACGCGTACGCACCCGCCTGGGCGAGGCGGGGGTTATGTCGGACTCGCCGGCCACAATGAAAAAGCGGCCGGCATACCGACTAAAACCCACGTTGTTGGTCCAGACGGCCAGAGTGTCGGGGTCACGGGAGACGCTAGTGATGCTCCTGGTGTTGCAAGCGTCCATAGGCTACGGTAACTGCTTACCATCAGGCGGGCCGTATGCTTGTTTGTCACCTTTGTCGTATAAAAATAAAAAAAAATTAAAAACTTCTGAAATCTCGTCTGTATTGTATTATATTTTATTTTTAAACATTTACATTCAAGTATAAAATTTAAATTAGAAATGCGGAATGTTCACAGAGATATTTGCCTCGAACAGTGGGAGCACGCGGGCCAGAGTGCTCAGTACACCTGCGCGTTGCTTGTGCTGCAGTTTGCCTTGCCGCTAGCTGCACTCATAGCAACTTATGCCCGCATTGCCTGTGCAGTGTGGGGAGGACGACCCCCGGGAGAAGCACAAGATGCCCGAGATACACGGCTACAAAGATCTAAAAGAAAGGTTTGTATATAAATTACTATCTGTTGTACGCAGCTCCCCCCGCTCGAATGTCGGTTATCGCATTTTTTATACAAACTTTCATCCCCTATTTCAACCTCTTTATGATATTTTTTCGCGACAAAATAAGATAGCCTATGTTATTCCCAAAGGTCATTATATTTCTATAACAAATTTCGGCGGTCGTGAATAAGAAAATGTTACATTGTCAAAACTAGTTAAGGACATTCATAATTTAAATCTAGTGAACCTCTAAAGGAGAGGTTGATTTGTTATATAAATTGTTTTATTTTTAAAAGATGAAAGTAATAAATCTAAACACTCTACATACACAAAGCACATGTAATTCGTGACCATTTCTTACTTATCTGAATCTTGAAATAGACCACTAAACTCACCAAACAAATGTCAGCGTTGATTCATAAATAATGATAAGCAATAATACGGAACCAAGAACTGTAAATTATGTGTTGTAAGACGTAAGTTCATATTTTAGTACATAATTTATTTCGGAAGGCAGCAACTACGAGTACCTAAGTGACTAAATGCAGTAACATTAAACATAATCTATCGAATACATCATTTTGAGTCGAAAGTTGGTTGCGCATATTAGTTTTTGTAGTATAATAAGTGAATGCAACATGCATTCACTACAAACACAACTAAACTCGGACAAAGAAACAGGTATTTTTTTAAAGTTATGGTTTTCTTTTTCAATATTTTCAATCTCTTCCATGATTCTCAACACCTCTCGGTTAGATAACAACTAAATCCAGTAAAATTACGTGAATTAATCTACAGGTGTCCGCATAGGCATCTAGATTATCCCATCAACGCATCCTAGATATCCAATCATAAACCAAAATCTTTTTCAAAGCTACAGCCTGTATAGTGGCAAGACTCCAGAAGAGCGAAGTCAGTTAGAAGCTAGTGTGCAATAAATTTTATTGTTAATATTTTTGTTTTAGATGATCAAGATGATGGTGATCGTGGTGACAGTGTTCACGATATGCTGGCTGCCTCTCAACATGTTTATTGCAAGTACTCATTCAAAATACATACAAATTTTATAATTTTACTTTTGAGAACGCAAAGGGCTTTTGTACTGTGTGATTTGCGTTTATTAGCCGACGTGCCGCCATTAAAAAAGATGATGTAAAATGTAGCAATTTATAAAACTACGTTTCACCCTTAGGTTTAAACTTAATTTGTGAAAGACCTTAGAACCACTTAAGTTAGTGTTTCATAAGTTAGTGTAGCTGTAGATTCATAAAATCAATTTATTTATAGAAACCCAAAACAACAAATAAACCTCACAATGTTGCATTCTGCATAAAGTTAACAGGTAGATTTAAGATATTGTACAATTCTGATAACTAACGTGTTTTGTCACTCGGCTTGTTACCGGTGTACTCGGTGTGTGATAATAAACAAAAGATTAGTAGGTATGTGATAAATAATATTATTAGTAGAATCGTTAGGTATATGTTAAAAACAACTCTTAATATTACTAAACTAGCTGACCTGGCGAACTTCGTTCCGCCTAACAGTCAATCAACATTACTTTATTTTTATAAAATAAAAGAATTTTCAAAAAAACGTAGTCTAAGTTACTTATTATATCAGCTACCTGCCAACAAAATCGGTCCAGCCATTTCAGATATTAACAGACAGACAGACAAAAGATGTAAAAAATGTTATTTTAGTGTATGTTCCGTATATATATTCATATACATGTAGTAAAAAACGGTTATTTCAATATTACAAACAGACACTCCAATTTATTATTTATTTTATAATTAATATCGTCACTGATACAATTTTGATAACATTTTGTTACACAATTAATTTATCTTAATTCTATTCTAAATTAGTTGTTCATTGCTACTTGTTTATAGAACTGCAATGATTAGATCTCGTTTATTTTTTCGTGATTAATGATAGTTACTTTGTTTTGGAAAATATATCTGGAATTAATATTTTTCTATGCGATACAGGTTTTATGGACAATACACGAACACGACGAGAGCTGGGGGCTGTGGCCTGGCATGCCTTATGTGTGGTTTGCGAGCCATTGGCTGGCAATGTCCCATTCCTGCTACAACCCAATTATATACTGCTACATGAACGCTAGATACAGACGTGGCTTTAAACAGGTAATTTTTAGAAACCATTTTTTGATTATTATAAATATATATTTTTTTTGGATAATACAACTTTAAATGTTTGCACATTAATTTATTCATAATTTGTTTATTTCTTAACAAACATACATTTGTGTAGAAGTTTACAAATATGGACAGAGTATTACAAACACCCATTGCATGCATTTGGATTGTTAATGTCATCGGATAAAATTTAAATAACATAGAAAAATAAAATTAGATTATAAAATAACAATAAATAAATAACAAGAACAACAATAATATAATTAATTAAATACCGGGTTAAACAGGATGATTAGGGATGCAGGGGTAAATAGAGACAAATCGGCAATTTTTTGTCCCCCTTGCATACCTACTTATCGAGAATTTATTGATTAAGATTTATTTTAAAACATTTATATTCTACATACGGGCAATGTCAAGTGCCTTAGACTCAATATGACAGTAAAAAAACTAGTCAAAGTGAAGCTGTGAAAAGCACCAATATTTGGTTACGTAAATTTTTAACATGGTAGGTTAGGCTAATAATTATAATAAATATTTAAGCCCCTCTATGCTCGATATCGGACATCGGGTAAGTTAGGTACGGACGATCCTACCTTGTATTATTGTTTTTTACGTCAGACAAAAATCAAGTAAAAGACAACCCTAGCTGAATTACTATTTTATTCATCTTGACCCCAACCACGAAGTGACAAGGAACAGACCACATTTTTGAGATCTCCTCTTAAAATCAGTCAATAAAAAATCTTAACGCAGTGAAAAGTAGATTTTAGTACAATTTTTGTCACCGGAAGAGTTATTAGAGTAGTTTTGAATAATACAATAGCGAATAAAATAGTTGAACCCTACTCTAAACTTTGAAATCGTTCCTATACACCCCGTTTTACAGTAATTAATTTGTAATAATATGTTAGTTAATTGTATTTTACTTTATATGCATAAATTGTGATATTATAGTTTATTTTCATAAACTCATCTATACTGTAATAATACTTCTTTAATAAATTAGATTTTAGTTTATTTTTAAATAGGTACTTATATTTTGATTTAATATAACTTTGAATTTCGACGATAGCTTATTAAATATCGAGAAAGCTTATACTCTGGTGCTGTGATTAAGAACCGCATCAAGCTTAGGTATAGGTAATTCTTTTCTAATTTGTCTCAGCATGTCAGTCAAAAATGTATCTAAATTTTTGATTTGGTTAATCAATATTACTAAAGTTAATTAACTTTTAATTAGTTTTATATACGTTATTATGTTGGTCAATAAAAAAAAAAACATTTGTAACGTTTAATTTTTTTTGCACACTTAGCACCAATATGTTTAAAAAATTAATAGATTTTATATCATCTCCATAATTTCCGTTAAGCAATACAAAGTAATAAGGAAATTGCGTTAAAAAATTGTTGATGACTTATAATTATTAATGTAGACATCGTAAGGTTTCTCGTTGTTTAGTCTCAAAGCCGCCGGACCATTTGTATTATTAACAAGTACCATTGATGGTACAATTGGCACTGTTTATTTTGGCTGGGTCACTTGTAGTACAATTGGTACTAATTTTCCCAGTAGTACTATTCATGGTACTATAAGGACTAAATTGTCCTACTAGTACCATTAATGGTATAATTGCCACAAATTACGTAATGGCGTCTCAAACTCGTAGTAATATTCACTTTACTAGCATTGTTTGGACTCTTTAGTACCTATATTGGACATTATAGGACACTAAACATCACAGTCAGCCGGAACGGTTATTACGCTTGTCATGATTCTCAGGTAAACCAAATTAGGAGTTAAGTCCAGTCACAAGGTAGATTGTGTGCCTATTGCAGTCCTACAAGATTATGTCTTGGTGTTAATATTAAAGCATCGCATCTCCAGCCGCAACATAGCGCTCCCAAAGCACCTGGAAATCATTGTTTCACTCTGATAAGACTCTTTTGCTCTGCAAATTTACCTAAGTCTTAAGCATTAAAGTTTGAAATGCATTGGTAAAGTTGATTGTGTATTAAATAACGTGGTCACGTCTTAGTCGCTTGCTTCTGAGCATGTCTTGCTTGTGTTTACCCAACTTATTTTTTGAACGATTATTTAATTCATCAGCTTGAAGTGAGAATCTATTGAAGCTTTGATTGTACGGTGGTCTAGCTGTCAAGAGTAGACTTTGATTTCGACCTAAGACAAATATTTGTATCATCTTCAAATATTTATTGCTAAAGTCTAGATATACTCTATAGACTAGTCATTAGTGCGTGAGTTTCGACAAAGAAAACAAAAATGTAGAGAGGGAATTGAATCTAGTTAGACCAACTGATAGAATATCAAATAGTCAGATTGTGTTTTTTAAAATCTAGAATACAAATACAAATTCAATATTTCAACAACTACACACAACGCCATCTAGACCCAAAGTAAGCATATTAAGCTACAGTCCTATAATAAAATTTCCATATTCTATATCAGCTTCGGTTGCTGGAAATCGACACACTATTCAATTGTCTTCTTCACATATTCCCCCATGTCCATTTAATACTACTTTTATCCCAATGTCCCCGGGGCATTTCTAATGCCAATCTTTATTTCCATAAATTGATCAGTTTTTGATTCGGATTTAGTAAAGTTGGTGCTGTGTTTATTGAATAACACGGATATAAATAAGAAATTTGATGTTTGTTTATTTATTCAGAAACTTTATTGTTTTGGTTTGTTGTTCAGTATGCAGTCACGACAGAGTTATTAAAAAAAATTGTTTTATCTTTGCAGGAGACTTATTAGTAATTATTAACAGACTTTAAAAAGGAGGAGGTTCACAATTCGTCGGGACCTTTTTGTTATTTTTATTTTTTTATGTATGTTTTCCGTTTAGTCAAAGATGACTGAACCGATTTAGACTTTTTATTTGTTGTGGTCCCATGATCATTAAGTCAGGATTTGATGATGTGATCCTAGAGAAATAGAGAAAACTCTTCAAACTTTATAGACAAACTTGAAGCGATTTGGGTAGTGTTATAAGAATACTTTCTTGAAGTGGTCCTATTTCAATTTGGTGAAGATCTGATAATAAACTTCGGAGATCGGCAATGGAACTTTTCAATAAATGATAGCAAATGTACTAGTATTGCTGAAATCTCATATCTGTCTTTTGTTTACATCAGTTCCTATATAACATCACGCCGGTATGCTGTGAAGGGGTAAGCACATGTAATATTTTTTTTTTCACCAAATTTCCAGGTCATTTATTTTTGATTTCTATATTGGTTTTCGTCTTAACAAAGTTTTTATCTTTTGTTTCTTACGAATTACTTTTCTCACTAATTGGATTTACCTTTTAATTTCCTAAATAATTCTACTTCTTGTGTTATTGTTCACAAATAGCAATATTGTTTATCTTATTTCGAATTCCTTTTTACTATTTATAATTTTGTATAGCTTACGTTTGGATCTAAAACTATTCTCCATTAGATTAACTTATTATTATTAGCTTATTGTAGCTTGCTAAAAATGTGAGAATTTTTTATAAGTGTAATATTGCAGATATTTGCAGAGAAAATTAATAAAATGCATAAAGATGAACATAAACTGTTTGTAAAACATCTTAACGATACGCCTAACGTGTAGTTAAAACTTGAAATACATAAATTTTATTGTTCTCGTTGTAACAATCCCAGGTTATGCAAACGATATCATGTATTACATTTGATACTTAAAGATAACGACGGTCAAATAGAATTTATTGCCTGTATATTATTACCTTTTATATAAAATTCAAAGGCAATAAACTAAAACTCCAGCGTTCGTTTTACGTTTGGAGTGAGTGTGTAAAATAGATGGTACCACCAAATAGCCTAACAATTTCTCAAAAGCGCTATAAGTTACATGTAATATGAACAAAAACATTTTTAGGGTTACCGCAAGAGGCAAAACTGATTCCTTATAGGATCACTTTGTTTACTTTTAACACATTTTGTATCAAGCTGACATTTATATGGTATATTCTTTTTTACTGTAGGTTAATTTGCTGACATTTTGTAAACTTTGACGTTCATAAGTGTTAAATTAACCTATATGAAGAAACATATATTTCATTTCATTTCATTTCATTTCATTCCAACCTTCTGAAGTTGTGAAAAATGAAAGTTATATTTCAACGCATTTAAAAGATATAATTGGTCATCCATGCTATTTTCCATACCTTACTTTGTACGGGACCCTCGGTGTGCGAGTCCGACTAGCACTTGACCGGTTTTTATTCTTATCCTTAGTTTAAAATTTTACTCGTGGGCTTAGGCCGCGTTCGTAAAGTTTTACAGTTTTGAAATAGTTTTGATGATAGGTAGTTCTCTCGACTGTTTTATTTATGTTCGTATTATTTTGAGTTCTCAGCTTTGTTGTAAGCTACTTGTTTTGGATTTCGGATTCGGATGGTATTTGCTTACCTACTGTTTTGAGAAATTTATTTACTTAATTTTGAACTTTGCGCATACCAGTGGAAGATAGGTAGATATTCCAGAAGGCGCATTTTGTGAATAATCTATACATATAATAAAATTGAAGTGTCTGTTTGTAATATTGAAATAACCGTTTTTTACTACATGTATATGAGTATATATACGGTACATACACCAAAATAACATTTTCTAAAATTTTTGTCTGTCTGTCTGTCTGTTTGTTCCGGCAAATCTCTGAAATGGCTGGTCCGATATTGACGGGATTTTTATTGGCAGTTAGCTGATGTAATAAGGAGTAACTTAGGCTACGTTTATTTTAGAAAAATTATTTTATTTTAGAAAAATAAAGTAATGTTGAAACGAAATGAGTTACAAGGTACATTCAAATAAAGTGAATTAAGCTATAAAAAGAAGGTCAGACTAGCTCCATATAATGCCTATAGAATTCTGTTTGATCTAGTACACGACGACACGGGTACTAGATTTTCTCGCGATCATTTGCGTCGGCTAAGCAACCCTGCATAATAAGATAATATCCCTCATTATGCAAATTCATCCCTTAATAGTTTTAACATTAGCCACTTCGTAATTAAGTAATGAGTAGATACTTATTTTAAGGCGGCATGTATGACTCTTTAGATGAGCTCTTTGAATATTACAAATTAACATACCCGTACAGAAATCAACAATATTTTCATTTAAATAAGTAAAGTTTTATTTATATAGATATACTAGCTGTTGCCCGCGACTTCGTTCGCGTGAAAATTCAGATGGGAATTCCTATATGAGAATATAACGTGCCTGATTTTATGGCAATCGTACATTGTATCAGTCATAAATATCAGAACTATCCGTCTTTATGGCGAATCCAGTTTAAACCCGCTACCGCTAAAACTGACAAACCACTTTCACACAAACTTGCGACTCTTATTTGCCCACTTAATAAGGGTGGTTTCTGAATATTAAGAAAAGAGTATTTTCTAGTAATTTGGTAATCCTACTATAAAAACTATATAAGTTTCATACAAACTTTGCCACACCTTTATACCCCCTTAGGGGCTGGATTTCGCAAAATTCCGTCTAAGTGAGCACCTATATTCTAATAGGAATGACCATGCAAAGTTTGAGATTCCTAGCACTTGTTGTTTCTGAGATTTCGTGATAAGTGAGTGAGTGCCTTTTGCCCGCGGCTTCGTTCGCGTGAATGTCGTTTTTTCCAATAGACATTTTTATATTGTTTAAATACTGTTTTTCATACTATTTTTAATCTTCCATTCATACAAATCCTCTTTCACCTACCTAAAGATATCCCTTGTAAAAACAATATACAATACACAAAGGCAAATTTTTACTACAATAACTTTCTCCTTCCCCGTCTTCCCTATCGCCCTTTTTCTCCACTCTCTACAGTTTCCCCCTTCCTCTCCTCCCCTTCCCCTTCTCCTCTTCACCTCCTTCAGCATTCCTTGCCCCTCCTCCAGCATCTCTTGCCCTTTCCTCCACTTCTCTCTACCTTGCCTCCTCTCTTTACCCTTCCTTCTCCTTCCATTTCCTCCTTTCCTCCCCTTCCTATCCCTTCCCTCTCCCTTTTCCCACCATTAGAGAACTCCTTTCTTTCCTCGTCCCTTCCCCCCTCCCTTCCTCTCCCGTCTCCCTCACTTTCCTCTCACTTTCCTCTCATTTCCCCCTAACTCCCCCTCACCCCCCCTCACTTCCCTCTCACTGCCCCCTCACTCCCCCCTCACTTCTCCCTCACTTTCCCCTAACTTCCCCCTCACTTCCCCGTCACTTGCCCTCACTTTCCTCTCACTTTCCTCTCACTTTCCTCTAAAATTCTCTCACTTTCCCCTCACTTCTCCTTGGCCTTCCCCTGACTTCCCTCTGACTTCTCCTTGACTTTACCCTCACTTCCCCCGCCTTTCCCCCACACTTCCCCGTTACTTCCCCTCACTTTCCTCTAACATTCCCCTCCCTTCCTCCTTCTCCTCAATTTCCCCTTTTGCTCCCTCCCCCTCCCTGCAAATTTCAAGTCGCTACCTTCAAAAGCTAAAGATTTTTGTATAGAATATTTCATCCCTAATTTCACCCCTCTAAATCCACCCCTGTTAAAATAAAATTATAAGGCTATTTTTTATTTAAATAGAAGTATTCCAAAACAAAATTTCAAAACTGTAAGTTAAAAAATGAAGAAGATTCATACAATCGTTTTCATCCCTTTTCACACACTTAGGAGTTAAATTTTAAAAAACCCTTTCTTAGTACAACCTCTAGACATTTAGACAAACACACCCTCCAAATTTCAAGTCACTACGACCAGCAGTTTAGGCTGTGCGTTGTCTGTTAGTCAGTCAGTCAGGACAAAGCCTTATATAATATGTATGGGTGTATGGATGTATGGATTAGACGTATAGCCATCAGGGATCAAAGCATACAGGCTGCTAGTAATGCTAACACGTGATAGAGCCACATAAAGCTGACCAAAAACAGCTAATACTTAGATCCACACCCACAACTTTTAGTGTCTTACCTTTACTTTAATTACTTAATTAATTAATTACTTTAATTAGTCATCGCAAAACATAGGCTCACTGGAAACTGGACTCGTTTAAAACTAAATGAAAGACTGTTTAGAATGACAGGATACCGAAAAATAAAAACGCTATCAGCTATTCCGTAACCGTGTTAAAGTCTCTGTTTCTATCAGGTTTCGTAGTAAATTAACAAATGTTCGACGTGATTCTTTAAATTGGCATAACTTTTTTATTTATAAACCGATTGACATGAAACAAACACTAAATGTTAAGTGAAGCTTACCACAATGTATTAGTGAAAACCATATCTAAATCGGATATGCCGTTTCTGAGATTAGCGTGAACAAACACACAGACAAACAGACAAACAGACTAACAGACAAACAGACAAAAATTTTAACAATCATTGTTTTGGGTTCTATTTGCGTTTATAAAGGTCCCAATAATAGTTTTTCTCATATATCTTCCATGTACAGACAGCGACCGGTTACATTTTTATTATATGTATAGATGATAATGAACTTATAGCGATAAAAGATTTAAGTAGCCTGCAAAATCAAGTGAAATGGCGACGAAAATAATTTAATCCACAAAAGAAAGTATGAACAATAATAATATGGCTTTGTTAAGTTCCCCAAAAAACCTTTGAATATGAAACCATTTAGAAACAAAAAGGAATAAAACTATGTTTATTAATTAGATTATTACTGTGTACGTATTGCGACAAATGCCTTTCCATCAAACGTTTAAAACTTCTCTTCCTTTTATATTTTATGATACTACAATGCTATTTAAAAGTTCAAGAAATTTTTTAAATTCAAAATATTTTTAAATCACGTTTTATTATGCTTAGTCGACTTTCACAAACAATAAATACTAGCATTTGTAATAATCATAATGAGGTATGAAATTATAATTATTTATTAACCCACATAAATAAATAACTATCGTCGATCAAAAAATAAAAATTCGTATAATAAAAGTTTTATGTTGTTAAATCTCTTAAAAAAAAAGTAGTCTACTAGTATACTAATCTTAAAAATTCGAATTTGGACAATGCAATATTAACAAAATTGGAAAGTGAGTTCTAAAGTTGTTAAAATTGACGTATGAGGTCACTAATGGACGTTGATTTCATAAAAAATCCAATGCCGGTCTAATTTTTGTTTGCTGATGTTTAGATAACTTAACTAAGTCCCTTTAGATAACTTCTGAATAATTATCATTTCTTTCTTGTCATGTATGCAAGTTTATGTAAATTCGGCTTTGTTTCATTTTAGGCGTTCGCGTGCTTATTTCGCATCCGACTGGATACGCCGTCCCGACATCGGTCTAGTGTTTGCGAAGGAGTTCAAATGTCTGGTAAGTGTCCTACATATGAAATATAATATTACCATTTATATTAACATTTATATTATATAATCTATACATATAATAAAAATGTAACCGATCGCTGTCTGTACATGGAAGATATATGAGAAAAAATACTATTAGGACCTATATCAACGCAAATAGAACCCAAAACAACGATTTTTAAAATTTTTGTCTGTTTGTCTGTTTGTCTGTTTGTCTGTGCGTTTGTGCACGCTAATCTCAGAAACGACTTATCCGATTTAAATATGGATTTCACTAATATATTGTGGTAAGCTTCACCTAACATTTAGTGTTTGTTTCATGTCAATCGGTTCATAAATAAAAAAGTTATGCCAATTTAAAGAATCACATCGAACATTCGTTAATTTACTACGAAAACTTATAGAAGCAGATATTTTAACAGGTTGCAAAATAGCTGATAGTGTTTTTATTCCTCGGATTCCTGTCATTCTAAACAGTCTTTCATTTAGTTTTAAACGAGTCCAGTTTCCAGTGAGCCTATGTTTTGCGATGACTAATTAAAGTAATTAATTAATTAAGTAATTAAAGTAAAGGTAAGACACTAAAAGTTGTGGGTGTGGATCTAAGTATTAGCTGTTTTTGGTCAGCTTTATGTGGCTCTATCACGTGTTAGCATTACTAGCAGCCTGTATGCTTTGATCCCTGATGGCTATACGTCTAATCCATACATCCATACATATTATAAAAGGCTTTGTCCTGACTGACTGACTGACTGACAGACAACGTAAAGCCTAAACCGCTGGTCGTAGCGACTTGAAATTTAGAGTGTGTGTTTGTTTTAATGTCTAGAAGTGTACAAAGAAAGGGTTATTAAAAATTCAACCCTTAAGTGTATGAAAAGGGATGAAATCGATTGTATGAAACGTCTTCATATTTTAAGTTACAGCTTTGAAATTTTTTGTTTTGGAATGCTTTTATTTAAATAAAAAATAAGCTCATAATTTTTTTTTTACTGTGGTGGATTTATAGGAGTGAAATAAGGGATGAAATATTGTATGGAAAGATCTTTGCTTTTGAAGTTGGCGACTTGAAATTTGGAGGGATGGGGAACGGAGGGGGAGGAAGAGGAAAGGAAGAGAGAAGTGAGGGAAAAGTGCGAGGGTAGTGAGGGGGAAGTCAGGAGAAGGGAGGGGAAAGTCAGGGGGAAATCGACTGCCTCTGTATTTCGGTGGTACTGTGTATGGACTGTGAGGTCGCGGGTTCGATTCCCGCTCAGTGCAAATATTTGTAGCATGAACATGTCTATTTGCATTGGTCTGGGTGTTTATATGTATAATATGCATCTATTTACAAAAATAAAAGTATTTAAGTATGTTTATCCGTATTCTAGAACCCATAATACAAGCATATAATATGCTTACTTTGGGTCTAGATGGCGTTGACCTCGCAGCATGTGTGGGACCAGCTGAGTATCCGCGGAGTCATTGTGTGGGTGGTGTGGGTCAACCCGCCGGCCAGGGAGACCCGTATAAACGGTGGTGCCGCTGGCCGCCCGCGGCATTGTGCCCAATTAGACCTAACCAAAAAAAAAGAGACTGCCCCACCAGGTTGCGCATAATCCCGGAGTGGTTCGTCGTGCAGGTTGGTGACCGGATAGTGGGACCCGGCGACCATTTTCGAGACGGTACGGCGGCCTTTTGCGAGCAGTCCGTATCATGGAAGCCTGGAGGCCTAAGACCCTTGAGCCTTTACAGCTGCGAAGAGACATCGCCTCCTCAACGGCAGTCTTCTATCGCCTTTACCACGGAGAGTCTTCTCAACAGCTCTTTAAATTAATTCTACCCTCTTCCTTTTTATCCAGAACGACACGTGCGGGACTGAAGTGCTACCCTTTCACAGTGCAATCTAAAGGGTCTCGAACCAAACGGTTCAGCACTTTATACTTTTGTCGCTCAATTAAAGCCTGGAACTCTTTACCAGCGCATGTGTTACCACCTAACTTTCATCCTGGGACTTTTAAGCGAGGCGTGAAGAAGCATCTCACTAAGCCGCCATAGTGGAGGCCACCATACCAGTAGTTTGGCTTTTGGAATGGTGTCCACTACTTCTGAATTCCACTGACTGCTTACCATCAGCCAGAGTAGAGTAACTTTTGGCAGGCTAATATAAAAAAAAAAACTTATACTTTATAAAAAAACTTTTATTCCTCGGATTCCTTTCATTCCAAACAATTTCCCGTTTAGTTTTAAACGAGTTCAGTTTCCAGTGAGCCTATGTTTCGCGATGACAATTAATGAGTGTGGATCTAAATATTAACTGTTTTTCGCATGGTCAGCTTTATGTGGATTTGCTACGTGTAAGTAATTCTAGCAGCCTGTATGGCTTTGATCCGCGATGGCTATACGTCTAATATCGTATATAGAGAAGCATTTACTGTAAAGATTTTTCTTATTCACCTAAACGAAGATGTTTATAATTCAAAACAAACCAAAAGATATATCCAAAAAATGCTGCCCAAAATCACTATTCCACGCAGACGAAGTCGCGGGCACAGCTAGTAATAGTATGTAAATGAAAGATTACAAGGTAGAGACTGAGTCACTTTGACGATGAAGTTATTTGAGTCATTGTCCCATAGCTTCGTGCTTTGAGCGGTGAAATACATTCGTGATTTTGCAAAAGTGATAACACTGCCAAGTTTAACTAAAAATCTTTAAATCGAAGCTTCATTTGACTGATTGGTATAGTATTGTCTTTTCAACGAGAAGATCCTTAGGTAGATTTGCAGTAGATAAAGAGGAATTTTATGACGGCTATAAATAAGCGGTCTTAGGTTTACGGTTCGCTTGATATGATCGTTGTATAAAGAAACTTGTGCAAGCATCACTAGTGCCTTGTAAAAAAAACAAATGAGTGGGACGAGCCTAAGCTATAGTCTTGCCTACTGCCAGAACAGTAGTTGATAAATGAAGTCTTGACGGTTGATGACGTGTAGATTTTTATTACTCACCAGGAGAAGCAGCTGATTGATTAGGTGTTAGCAAACGCCAGTATTTTCGTCTAAATTAAAGAAATAAAAGTAAATAATGTATGAAGTAACCATGAATAATATTTGTTCAAAGCAGAAAATGGTGTGTCTAAGAATAATTTAATGTTGTTTACTTATCATAAAAAGTTTCAAACATGGTTGTCGTGGATCGTGGCAATTGCTTCATTAAATCAAGTTCAAAGAGGGTTACTGCCGCAGCAATATTTACATAAGTCGGTCTCATTTAAACGTGAATTTGAAAAAAAGATAGGGTATTTTTTTATAATACTGAGGTAACTGGCAAGCATGCGATGTGGTGGTAGGCTGGTAAGCTAATTCTTCAATAAACAAGATTCAACATTAAATTCATCTGACTCGACAAAATATTCATTTTCTCTTCGTCTACAGAATGCTTTTCATCGCAGTCAAATGTATTATTGAACTAGTCTTTGATGTAAGCCATTCTCGAAATAACTGAATGATTATCTACATCTAATGGCCCTCTGTGTCTTGGCCTTTCAACATATTGGTTTATTTGATCGAACGGACTAAGGAACAAGTCTGTCAAAGATACGCAATGAAATGAAAAATAAACTGAGTTGATATGTTGTAAATTATTCTGATAATTTTGTAGTAATGTCACTATCGTAACGATGTGAGTGACATTTTTAAGTTTATGTAAGTAGGTAGGTACTTTGTAAGTTTGCCTTAGACAGGGAATCAATGACTTTATAGTCGAAACAAAATTGAACAGTAAATATAGGTCTAAAATGATTTATCTGTCGTGAACAAGAGTAGTAAACTGTGTATGAGAAGAGGCTCTTGCCATGCAATGGAAGAAAATGGAACACATTTTAATTATACTTAAATATTTGAACAGCTATTCACGAACTGCTAACATATTGCTTACAATATGTTAGCAGTTCGTGAATAGCTGTTTTCTAATCAAACCCACTTAAATGCCTCTGTGTCTCACGAAACTAATACAAACATCTATTAAATCATATAGAGTATTCATTAATTAAGCTTAGATAAGCTGATCTAACCATCAAACATAGACATTGTTTAGTGAATAAATACTAAGGTCAGATCGAAGTCACTCCATAGAGTGTATATCATAATATACACTGTTACGCAATCGATAACAAGGTCGATGTAGTAAACCCGAATATAGCTGGATGCGATATGATAAATGATATAACGGACATTGCTCCTGCAATACGAGTATAATAAGACGGTAGTAGATTCACGCTGGTTTCAGCATGAGTGGGCCGGATCGTCCGGGGAAGTACTACCCTCTCATAGAAGATCGACGTAAAAGTAGTAGTATCCGTACTACTGCGTTTCGCTCGGTGAGTGAGAGCGCCGGAGACCCAATTGCCCTCCTTTCCTCTTTCCTTACCTTCCTCATTCCCTTCCCCTGACCCTATTGCCAGCCGCCATAGTGGAGGCCAACATACCAGAAGTTTAAGAAGATGGTATGGTGGACACCACTTCTTCAGGCGGGGTGGAGTCACTTTGGTAAGCTAACATAAAAAAAATAATAATAATGCCAGGGACTCTGCGAAGTAGCTGTCAACCGTTAAGAAAGTGGAGTAGGTGAAGGGATTAAGGGAAGTGAGGGCCTATGGCGCTCTCACAAACTGAACGAAACGCAATAGTACGGATACTACTACTCTTACGTCGATGTTCTATGAGAGGGTAGTACTTTCCCAGTCGATCCTGCCAATTCATGCTTAAACCAGCGTGGATCTTTTGGTATAGTGGCCACCACTTCTGGATTCCATTGACTGCTTACCATCAGGCGGAGTGGAGTCACTTTGGTAGGCTTATATAAAAAAAAAGCATTCTTACTTGAACCATATCAAACATTTCGGTCATTTTAGTAATAATAGTGCTCATCTCAAATTATTTCTTTACGTAGTTTGTAGTAAAATTCAATATAACATGGCCTCTTCTTTTGTGCAATATATTGTAGTTCAATTAATTATCGTTTGGTAAAATTTGGTCAACAATTTACGTTTTCTGTTCACTTGTTCATTGGGTGTTGTACTATATTTAATGATAATTTAATGATCGATCGATATCTATTTTTGGTAGCAAAGTGTTCTACCGCTGCTGTAATCAGACACTGAAAGGAAATTAGAAGAAATTACTTTAAACGGGTAATTAACAAAGATGTACGGAGAGATTTCTCTTAGATACCTAATTTCTTGTTGAAATTAGCTCGTCCGAGAAGGTTCTTCAATTTTACAAAAGGTTTACGCTACTCCCAAGGGTAGCAGGATTGATATAGTAAAATATTTTCATTTTATATAAGTCTGCGCTACAGAGAGACATTAACACAGCTTACTGTGTCCGTAAAGCTTTAGACATTCACAAGTCGGGGTTCTAAGTAATTATTATAATTAATACCGGTTTTAGTAATTACATGAATTATATCGAGTAGGTACAACAAAATTAACAGAGAACACGTGCATCATTACTAATGGTTATAACAAAGTAAAAATATATAACGTTGCTAAATGTCTAGTAAGGATAAAATCTCAGTACTATTCGAAATCGTGATCAAAAACCACGGAAATAGCTCCAAAATCATCAATAACTTATAAGTAACTCTTAAATATCTGGGATATATAATCGGTCACTTAACCCTCAAAAGGTTTCAACTTTGAACTAATAAAAATATTAACGTTAATTAATCTTTGAAGAATAACGTTATTTTGATAAAATTTTACTTATAGAATAAAAAACACGAGTAACAAATATAATAGGTACAAGATGAACAGTCAAACAGTAAAGAAATGTTAAAATAAGTGGCAGGAGGAACACAAAGCACATTGAGACATGTAGGGAGACGTAAGAGATTTTGTTCAACAACATTACCTACTTCAGATTTACTTGTAAGATGTATGTTTATTTTGATCATATAGACGGTTTTCGATACACATGTCTATACGATGTAAAAATGATACAATACTTTTGCTATTTGAAAAATGTTTGTTGTAGTGTTGGAGTAAAGATTTTTAAAAACTAAAACAAACTAAAAAATAAAATTAGAACTTTCTGATTATTTCATTTTTATATGAAGACTAAGGCTATGGTCTCCTATTTTATGCTGTACGCGGCGTCTCGTTACGTCGTACGCTGCGTTACAATGCTTACTATAGAGATGTACTGTTGTGGTCTCTTTCACACGTCGACGTTGGCGTCTTGACGTCGTACGCGGCATCTAAACGCTATCCGCCGCGTCTCTAGTCATTTCGAACCATTGCAACGTGAAGGTCGTCTCTCGCGTCACACAAAATGATGAGGTTTAATAAAGAAAAGACGAATTGTTGATAGAATCAGTTAAATCTTTTAATGCAGTGTACGATAAAAGTGACAAGAATCATAAAAACAATATTTATAAGCATCAATCTTGGGAAAAAATTAGTGATACAGTCGGATCTCCTGGTAAGTTTTAATTTTACCTTTTAATTATTTAGCCATGTTAATCGTCCTTGCGACGAGCATATGTATGTCTTAAGTTCATTTCGAATATTTACAGCTGATGTAATTTCTGCACCTCTCGCTCTTCTGAGGGGTCTAAAATTATCAGACGGTAATGGTATTTCGTTTAGGTCGTATCTCAATTGATGATTTTTCCCATCTATTAAGATATTATGTAAACAACATGCTGTCAATATTAGGTAGTCTATGGAAGCAGGGTTCATGTATATTGGTGTATGAAAAACTCTAAAAACATTAGCCAAAATTCCGAATGCACTTTCGACAGTTCGTCGAGCTCTGCTCAGTCTGTAGTTAAATTGTCTTTTTTCAACATCCCCTTGACTCTGAGCAAATGGATAGGGTTTCATAAGACGTGGCATTAACTTAAATCCACCATCACCAATAATAAATTGGGGTAAAAATATATCCGTACCAGGTAATTGAACGTCTGATGGAAATGGAAAAGTTCCGTCTTGTATTTGCTTGCCTATAATGGATTTGGCAAATATTCCGCTGTCACTTTCTTTACCATAGGAACAAATGTCAACGCATAAAAATCTGCAATCTGGATCAGTAACAGCCATCAGTACAATAGAGAAATATTTCTTGTAATTGAAGTATAAAGAGCCGAAATTAGGTATATTTCTGATTCGGACATGTTTACCATCCATTGCCGCACAGCATGGAAAGTTCCATTTGGTAAAAAATCCATGTGCTGATTTCTTTAAAATGTCTTTTGTAATGTTTGGTAAATATAAAGGAACGAGATGTTTGCACATTGCTTTTAAAGTTATTTTGATGATCAGTGATATATAATTATGCGATATACGGAATTGAAAAGCAAGTGATCGCACAGACTCTAAGATCCCAGTTGCTAAGTACCTGAAAAATAAATGATAATTTTGTTAGTTCCAGAATGTAAAAAGCGTTTCAAGAGTCTACGAGACCAATATAATAAAAAGATAAAAGATGGCGGCGGTACAGGTTCAGGTAGAACAAATAACAATTGGGAATATATGGAGCTATTATCCTTTTTGTCGGACGCTCCAGAGAGACGGTATAGTACAAGCATATAATTATTTAAAAACTAGTATTTTCACAGTGGTTCGGTTATTAAAGCATTTTTTTATTATTTCAGTGCTTCTATGACTAATGTTCACTCAGAAAGAACTACTGAAAATGATTCGCAGACAAGTAATACAGTGGTAAATACTGGCACCGATGCTGATACAGAGTTAAATACTGGCACTGATGCTGATACAGAGATTAATACCGGCACTCCTGAGTTTAATATAACCGAAAACGAACGAACAATGCAAAATAACATTGATGATTCTTCTCAAGCTTCACCAACCCCCAAGAGACGGAAGACGAGTACATTACAACAATTAAAAAGTTTTTCGAGTTTTTCGAGTCAATGGCTGAAGTAGTGGAGACTTTTCCGCCCCGTGAACAAGCTTCCATCAGAATGAAAGTTTGTCAGCTAGTGTCCGATACAGAGATAAAACTTACTTCAGCAATGACTCCTATGCCAGACGATTCTTGGAATAGTGACTATTTTAACTTGTGAAGAGCAGAACATAATTAATATTTGATTTGTGTATTTGGTTATTGTAAAAACTATGCCTAAAGATTTTTGTAGTGATTAAGTATTACTTGTGCAGAACACAACATAATTCACATTTAATTTTTATATTTTGTTATTCTAATGACTATGCCTGAAGATACTTGTAGTAATTATTACTTCTAAAATAAAAGATTATTTTACCTCAGTGTAACAGCAACTTTTTCCTCAACTGATATGGCTTTAGGATGTCTTCTTGACGGCAATTTTTTTATATCTCCCTGCACTAAACCTACAATATGTATATTTAAATTGCTCTTGATTAACACGAAGATATTCAGTAAATTTTGAGTCGTTGTCTTTTAAGTGTTTCTCTATCAAAATCTTGAAACATCCTTCTTTCTTCCGCTTCAAAAACAACCGATGCCGTGTTGCCCGCAATTTTCTCCTTATACGGTCGTCTTGTGCCTCTTCTTCTAGTAACAAATACACCATTAAAAGTTTCAGAACATTCATGATTGCAAAGAAACAACCTCACGTGACCGCTCGCGAGCAGCGACTAATCTTGATTCTTGACGCGGAACGTATTGACCTCCGACGCTGTGCGTTGCGTTTAGACGTAGGTCGGAACGGAATTGAACGTTGACGCTAACGTCAGACGCCGCGTATAGCATAAAATAGGAGACCATAGCCTAAGAAGTACGAACTGAGAAATATATATTTAATAAATGCCTGCTTCGCACTTAGGGGCTAAATAATGTGTTTTTGATACTATTTTTAATTATAGAAATACTCTAAACAATATGAAAACCGTTTTAAAAATATAAATGTAATAAACAGACAAGATATAGCAGCGACTACCGAGATAAATACAATTAACTATTTTATCCGTAGTACATACTACTAACGCAATAATTATAAAACAACAAATTCTGAAGTGTACACCCATCTGTTTGTACTTAAAACAAACTATACAAGTCAATTAATTCTCTGAAGCAATATTTTAAATGCCTTCAAATTGCTACAGTTTCAGAAACTTTAATATAATCTCAATAACTATAAGTGTTTTCTTTAGTACTAGCGACCCGCCCCGGCTTCGCACTGTTGCAATGCTGTTATTATATTTAGTATCAGCCTTGCACCCGTGCGAAGAAACAAAGCAATGAACGTTGTATAAAGACATTCTGTAGTAAATTTACTACAGAATGTCGGTCCCCGGCCCGTACCGCCGCAACCGCTATATCGCTGCATTTTAAATCTGTAATATCTTTGAAAATATTTATTTAAATTACATGCTATAAGTGGCCATGTTGATCTATATGAAATAGGTTTAATGTCAGAATTTAAGGTACTTAATTGGATAAGGATTAATGCTGTATTGCTTATAATCGCTTCATAATTAAGCCATTATTTCTCGTAAAAAGTAGAAAAAAATGGTTATTGTGGGTTATCCCTAAGAAATAGACATATACCATCGTGGACTTTTTTGTTGACTTTTTAAGGCTTACAATACTGTAGTACATTATTTTGATCTAACTTGTAGGATTCAGATCTAAGCATACATAGAGACAGACAGACAAACAGCGAAAAGTGATTTTGTTTTATACTATGTAGTAATAATGCACAATAAAGTTAAAACCTTTAAAACCTTTGAAATAAACCTGGTCGATAGTATAAAAATAGCATTGCTCAAAGTTCTCTTTAAGATTGCATTGTCTTGAAAATAACATTGCTGTTCTGATATTGGAAATTTATCTGCAAGGGTTTATTTCGCTTCTAGATAAATAAGTTTGTAATAAAGTATGCAGGTCTGAAAATAAATTAATGAAATGAAATGAAATATGTTTATTCATATATTCATATAGGTTAATTAAATTAACACCTATGAACGTCAAAGTTTACAAAATGTCAGCAAATTAACCTACAGCCAGTTCGCTGACGAAGTAGAGCCATGAGAAGAACTGGCAAGAAACTTAAGTGCTTATTTTTTTTAAACTTTTTCTTTTACACTACAAGCATGATTTTACTGCATTACCAGCTTTGGTCAAGCTCTTTGACATGTCTTTTTTTTTAAAACGAGAAGAAATTCTAAAGAGAAGTTATTGTTCAGTAACTTCACTTCGCTCGGTTTTGTAATGAACCATCCGTCGAGGTTTTCCCGAGAGACTACAACTTGGCGTTTTCCAAGAAAGGCGTTAGAAGGTTTTACACTCGTGCTTAAAGCGTCCATATAGGCTCTATCTATATAATTCTTGGTTATTTTAGTTGTACATAAAAATGTAGTGCCTGCGTTGAGCCTTAATAATTGTACTAGATAAGTTCTAAGTTTAATAGGTAGACTCGACTGCCAATATAACGTTATAAAATACTTTGTAATGATAATGGAATCTAGCCTTCATATTGCTGCTTCACGGCATAAACAAGAAAATAACTTACTAGTCATAGTTCTAATCAATAGCCCATTGTGCGGACTTCATTGTTGTTCCATATTTCACCTTAGAGCATTAAACCAACTATTTCACCCATCAGCCATTGAATTTGGTAGGCAGTGTTCTTACTTTATTTGGCCTTATTTGAATATAATAATACATTGCATTGTCTTAAATTTAATAGCAGTAGTTATTTATTGTTGTAAATAATGACATGCTTTTAAAATTTCATCGTAACAGCCGAGCCAACCACAAAATAAAAAAAAACCGGCTCAATGAACAAAAACATACTTCTACTTGTCATTATCTCTATGATTACTTACAATATTTTCTTGATTTTAAACATGTTTGTGACTGTCATTTGCACTAAGTTATTATAAATTTACAAGAAATTGTTATTTTTACCTTTTCAGATACAGCATTTATTGGTAAACTTGTTACGAATGTTACTTGTTAGCCAAACTAATGATCAATTTTTTTTGCCCGACTTGCGAAGTCAAGACTTGACCTCGGCAGTCACGCAAAAAAAATGAGGATAATGTTTTTCGAGCGTATGTATGTATATTTCACGCTCTCTCTTTTACGATTTTAACATATGAGGTGTCATTAGATTCGTTTTAATTGGTGGGCGTGACACAAACAAAAATGGGTTTCTTTCTTTTTAATTTGTTTTAGGCAGGCGGACTTTTTGTTCTTAATAATATAATTATTTTGCTTGTTACCCATGAAAATCCCTCTCGTGAAACCTTGACAACCCTATTAACTTTAGGGAAAATGTCTCTATAACCACATAGGATATTACGCACATATGAAATTAATTCCAAAGTTTAACTTATATCAATTCAAAGATGTCTAAGTAATTATATAATTTGATTATGTGGAGCCATTTTATAGTAATTCCGTTATAGGTAGACCACGGGCTGCCAGTAATTATGTCATGTTCTCCAAGGTGCATTAACAATTAGCGTTATCAAAGCGTACATTTAATTTGATAGAGTAGTAGAGTAGTTGTACATATCTAAATGGCAATGGGCTCGTTTCATTTAACTGTCGGAACGTGGATCGGTCAAAAGGCGCGAGATTTTTTGTCGTTTTAATTTAAATGAATTTTCGTAAAGTCATTTCTTTATCTCTGATCTGAATCTAATTGAAGATGTGTGGTTTTTAAATATAAACGCATTCAATGACACACGTAATCATCTTATAGGTATACCGTTTATCAGGAATAGCAGACGAAGGAACTTTAATGGCTTTTATTCACTTTCGAATGATCTAGCGACGCTTCGTGTCGTGATAAAATACGTGTCTGCACAATAGTGTCACTTGAACAAAATGTCGCCTGATAACAATGGGTTACCATTTACCCTAAACTTTTCTATTATAAAAGTTGATGACAATATGAGAAAGGTCGCCTTTTCTCGAGAATTATGTTTTATATGGTTACTTGGTATGTTTATTTATTAAACTATGTGTCACAAGACTAACTGTGTTTAATTATAATTTGATTAGGCTCAGTTAGAAATAGAATGATTTTCTTATTTGTTAAGGTATAGCGGTTTTATATATTATATCTTATGTTTAGACATACTAGTAGTTTAATATTATGTATGGCTTTTGGAATAGTGTCCACCATTCGTCGATCCCACCGCTAACTATCAGGCAGAGTGTAGCGACTTCTGTGATGTAATAAGTTTATCTTTATGTAGGTATGTCGTTAAATTATCTATCTAATTCTTGTAGAAAAGTATCTCAAAATTATAATTAGGTGAATTTATTATTTATGACATAAACTTATAGTGACTATCGGCGGCTCAATAGACGGATCTCCAAGTCTTTGACTCGCGACCTTCGCCATTTTAACACACAACGTGTTAAAGATGCTATAGAGCGCAACAAAGGCTTGAAAGTGTTCGCACGAGATCGGTCTGTCGGACAGAGCCGACTTGTCAAGCTGAAGACTGGGGACGGCAGGATCATCTCGTCTACGCCAGAGGTTTTAGAGGAGGTCGAGAGGTTCTACGAACAGTTATACACGACACAACATGCACCTGTTAGCTCCCTAGCATCAGATCCAAGAGCTAGGTTAACTCGACATTACACCGAAGACATCCCGGACGTCAGCCTGTGCGAGATTGGTATGGCCCTGAGACAGCTCAAGAACAACAAGGCGCCGGGTGAGCATGTAATCACAGCCGAGCTACTGAAGGCAGGCGGAAATCCTGTCCTGAAGGCCCTTCAGAGGCTCTTTAGTGCCGTCCTCCTCGAGGGCAAAACGCCACAGGCATGGCATAGGGGTGTGGTGGAGCTGTTCTTCAAGAAGGGCGATAAAACCCTTCTGAAGAATTACAGACCTATCACACTCCTGAGTCACGTCTACAAGCTGTTCTCAAGAGTCATCACTAATCGTCTCGCAAACAGGTTCGACGACTTCCAGCCTTCCGAACAAGCCGGTTTCCGAAAAGGTTTTAGTACCATAGACCACATACATACGCTGCGGCAGATTATACATAAGTCCACAGAGTATAACCGGCCCCTATGCTTAGCGTTTGTGGACTATGAGAAAGCCTTTGATTCGATCGAGATCTGGGCCGTGCTGCAGTCTCTCTAACGGTGCCATATTGACTATCGATATATCGAAGTGCTGAAGTGTTTGTATGAAAACGCCACCATGTCAGTACGAATTAATGGTCAGAGCTCAAGGCCTATCCAGTTGCAGCGAGGAGTGCGACAGGGAGATGTCATATCTCCGAAACTGTTTACCGCTGCACTGGAGGACGTGTTCAAGCTTCTGACCTGGAATGGACTTGGCATCAACATAAACGGCGAGTACATCACTCACCTTCGATTCGCGGACGATATCGTGGTCATGGCTGAGACCGTAGAGGAGCTCAGTGCAATGCTCGATGACCTCAGTAGAGTCAAGTAGTAGACAAGACTAAAGTCATGACCAATGTCCATGTTACACCCACTCCTATTACGGTCGGAGGCTCGATGCTCGAATTCGTTGACGAGTACATATACCTGGGACAAACAGTCCGATTAGGTAAGTCCGATTTCGAGAAAGAGGTCACTCGTCGAATCCAGCTCGGCTGGGCAGCGTTCGGGAAGCTACAACATATCTTCTCGTCCGCACTACCGCAGTGTCTTAAAACCAAGGTCTTTGACCAGTGTGTGTTGCCAGTGATGACATACGGAGCAAAGACGTGGTCGCTAACTATGGGTCTAATCCGAAGGCTCAAAGTCGCACAGAGGGCGATGGAGCGAGCTATGTTAGGCGTCTCCCTGCGCGATCGTTTGAGAAACGAAGAAATCCGCAGGCGAACCAAAGTGACTGACGTGGCTCGCAGAGTTGCTTCTCTGAAGTGGCAATGGGCAGGACACATAGGTCGCAGAACTGACAGCCGCTGGGGCAGAAAGGTTCTAGAGTGGCGACCACGAACCGGAAGACGCAGCGTGGGCAGACCCCTCACAAGGTGGACCGACGACCTTATAAGGGTGGCGGGCAACCGATGGATGAGGGCGGCGAACGACCGGCTACGATGGCGAAAACTGGGGGAGGCCTATGTCCAGCAGTGGACGTCTTTTGGCTGATATGATGAAATAAACTTATACTTACATCAGAATTAATAATAGTTGTTTAGTTCACAAATGTGTCACAGCTCAGGTTTTCATAACAACGAAAACCTCATCTCCGAAACATATTCAGAATACATGAATATTTTCTTTTTCAAAGAATTTATAGCTTTATCCTAAAGGATTAACCGAAGCCTAAAGAAAATAAAAAGACAAAAAAGCTCTACTGTATAACGCTAGACTATCAAATGCTAAGTCGCCAAGCTACACGTCAGCAAACTTTCTCTATGCAGGCCATTTCTTTCTATAATTTACGAATAGATTTTACTATTACGTCAATATTTTTCCCATGGCAAGTTAAAAAAATAGCATTACTCCTCTATATAAGTGGTATAAGTAAAGGTGTATTACACCAGTGTTTTACTGTCTCAAAATTGTAAGAAGCTTTTCGCCATAAGCATACCAAGTAATCCAATGCCTGCGATAAAACTGCGAATTGGATATAATTATTTATTATCTGACTGAGCCTTACAATGTGTTACCAAAGCAGCATTGACAGAGATTGCTTATGATAAATCAGTAAACTAACTAAATTTCAAAATTGGTTGTAACTTAGTGCGTGGTGGCTTTTAAACTCCAATAATATCGATAACGTCAGACGTCTTTTAGTTTAGTTAATTGCTTCTGGTACGCACCAGCTTTGACGAATTTTTGCATAGACCATTACGTTTTATAGAATATCTATTAGAACGATAAAATAATAAAATCTCATCGAACTTAATCAAGATTACGAAACCTCTTTAATTCAGTCAGAAACGTATCTAGGTAATCATAATGTCTAAGTTAGTGAAAAATCTGTGTAATCTAAAATCGTGGCAGAGTTAAATTAAGAACTGCGATAAGTATAATTAAACTTAGTGGTATGATCATTGAGTATAATTATTGAGGTTTATAAAAGGCATACGTGTTTCAAAACTGTACTAACTGTAACTGTACTACATTTGCCAGACTACAGGTATAGAGTTTGCACTTATCTAAACTATGTGATCGTAAATACTATAATATAATATTCGCTATCATCACTACACATTATGGGTGTACGACCTTCAGCGAATACCGTTTGGTAATTCTGAGTATAAGGTATGCTACGCTCATCACACACACACTCTAGATTTTTACCACGTTGTTCACGAGGGACTTGTGGACGATAAACCCGACTCCACCTTAGGACAGTTGGTCGCCCTCCCGGAAATAGAGCAGGTTACCGGACTTAAGGGTTATCGTATCTTCCCCCTGTCTTCAGACTTCAGACAATACCATTATGTCTAATCGTAGCCTTGTTAATTCTTCCTCCAGTTCAATAATCTTCTCGTCGTCCCGTAGTGTGCGCGCGTCGTATGTCACCAGGGCCAAAGGTCGTCGGTTTAGGTAGCCTGGCCGCACCCGGAGATTTTGCCGCCGTTACCATAGCCGCTACTGTAGCCAGGAATAGCGGGGCAACCGGGTACTGGGGGCCATTTTTCATGGTTACGTTTCATATGAGGGGTTTTGCCATAATCACCACGCGTGACAGGCGATTGCAGTGGTGGCAGTCTTATCACAGGACGCTGTTGCCCGTCTTTTGTTACTGTCGCCTATTTTTTTATTTAACCCACAGATTGTATATACTTCGCTAGCGAGCGCTGGGGTCGTCACTTCCCGACGCCCTATCAATCAAATATAATCAAATACTCCAGGTCATTATTTTTGTATATTGTTACAGAAATGGTGGGTGTTAACGGAATCACTCGTCGAGGGACGACCAGCAGCTGCCTCAGCCGATTGCACCGGGCTCCTACTTGTTCGTCGTGTGCGTCGATAAGACATGGGGTACTCACAACGCGAACTTACACCCCTGTTGCTCCAGTTCGCGCGCTTTCAGTACGGACGCATTTTAACTAGAGAGGTATTGAGATACCCCACTGGATCAACATACTATGTCCTTGAATTTTATAAAAAATTGATGTTTGTAACACAAGCTCACTACCAAAGTTTATTATAAGAATATTGTTGGAGTTGTAAATACCCCTTAAAAAGATAAGTGGGGTTTTTATACCCCTTTATGCCAACAGCCTACGTAAATTTAATATTTGTATTTTAATGGATATATTATCCAATATATCAATGATATTTCCAATACTACATAGTAAAATAAAATATTTTTATTTAGTAGTTTTATTTCTACATGAATCATTAAATATTTGCAGGGCTTTCACTATGATAGTGCAACTAAGTATCGTATCAGCCTGCATGCGTAAAGGCATGACATTTATTATCATGTTATGTTCGGTATAATAATAAATTTAGTCAAAAATCATTACCTAATTCCAGCATTATTCGTCTGCTTTCATAATTAAACCACAATACACTAATCAACCATGATTAAATATTTAAAGAAAACAAATAACATGATATCTGTCTGTCATATTTACAGTTTCATTATCTCCTACAACGTAATTTAGAAGCATAATTTAAATCACCGTGATATAAATTAGTGTTATCGTTCATGCTACTAGTGACATAACAGAGTAAGTAATATGCAAGGTATTTATAATATTGCTAACCTATTATTAATATACTGTGGTTTACCCTGGGTAAGATTAGTAATACCAGTCCTAATATTATTGGAATCTTGTACTATTAAGATTAGGACTAAATTGTATCCAAGTTCTATTTGATTCAATATGCTGCTATCGGAATATACGAGAGGAAAAGTGAACGTCATTTAATTTAACAAATTAATTAAAGTAAACAACTTACTAAAATACTGAAATATGAATAAAATTACATTAAATGTAATTGACTGTATTCCAAACGTCATAATTTATCCAAAGTTACAGCTCCATTCTTACATACACAAAGAACTCCTTGGACCCGTAATATAACCCAATGACATCGGTAGTGTCAAGGGTATTAAACAGAGGTAATGTTTACTGGTTACGTGTTCTAACTGTGGGACAGCCCCATCATCATCGTTGTGGATCATCACATAGTCTTAATGTTCTTTGCGCCTGTTTGTCCATCTAAGTGCGATTGCTATTCAATTCTTTTGTCGAAATTAAATATATTTTATCTGTATAAATCTGTATTCTATATCATATAGTAATCTGAATTGTCACATTTTCTATCCAATAGAGCGAATAATAACCATATGAAATTGGTTACATCGATACATCTAAACGTGGAAATATGAAATGATTCCAAAGTTTATTTGTAGACGTCATATTATTATAATTTAACGAGAACGTACTTCATACCAATGCTAGCAGACAGAGATAGTATGGATAAATTACACCAAGACTCGGCAATCAGAAATTACAAACCACACAAAGTTTATGTCTCTAAAAATTTACACTACAGTTTCATATACCTACAGCAGTCTTACACACCATTGCATTACTGAGGTAGTCAAAATATGAAAAACTTAAAATTCATTCATAACAATTTCGGTTCAGAGAATGTAGGTATCATAATAAGTGATTAACTATGCATCTATTTCAGTTTTTGTTATAAAAATAGCACGCACGTGGTGACCCCATTATTACCGATCCATTATGGCAAGCTATT
The DNA here is from genome assembly GCA_963082885.1 of Parascotia fuliginaria. Taxonomy (NCBI): domain Eukaryota; kingdom Metazoa; phylum Arthropoda; class Insecta; order Lepidoptera; family Erebidae; genus Parascotia; species Parascotia fuliginaria. The sequence continues at coordinate 5,631,163 of OY720179.1, forward strand.
AGTAGGTAACTGATTTCAGTTAGCCAATAAAGGCGAGCTGCTGACCTAAGGGAAAACTTTTGAAATCTATAGTATCTATCTATGTATGTATGCATATCAATAATAACAGATTTTCACTGATAACTCTACTTGTCATGTCAAATTTTTGTTTACGTGCTGTATAATTAATGTCTACGAAATAGTAAACCATGTCGTATGCTAACAAAACAATAACTTATGCAAGTGCATATTTCCACAACTTCGCTATAGGCTGCGCTGATATTAATATTCATATTATTTATAATTCATTATTATTTGAAATAAAATAATAGATAATAAAATGTTCCCTAATTAAAATCATGTTATTATGTTGAAAACAAATATTTTATAGTTCATTAATAGACACCGTATCTCGGTTAGACCGTTCAACAGACTGGGAACTACTTTAATTTGTTGTTAGATCATTAGGAGTAAAATAAAGACTAAAGCGCTTGATTACATGAAATTTGATTCTAACTAAATAACTTTGTCATTAGTTTAAACTAGACTTTACGGAGTTTTAGTGTCGTATATATTACAATACTTGCAAATATTGTCTGTTACATTGTGTAAAATACATTTGGGTAATATAAATTGGCATATTGCAAATGGCTTGGCAATAAATAAAAAAAAAACTGTTATGAATTTCTTGAAAAGGCTAATGGAACCACACTGAACTAAAGATCTTGATTATTATATCTATAACTATTAAATTATTCGACAATACTATTAATGTCTTCATTATTTGTCAAATGGTTAGACACTTGTCTATCAATTATTCAGTCCCGGCAATTAATTATCTAACTTTAGCGATTAGTACAAGAGATCTAAAAGGGTTGCAGTGGTGTAGCCTAAGGGCAGCTGTTACTATAAGATAATATCAATAATGAAACTATCGCCGATTATAGTAAGAATCAAACTAAAACTAAATTAGATTGTACCAAATATATGTTACAACAACTACTATAGTGTATTGCCTGCGTCACTTTGCATGCTACTTGAAACTGTAACATACAAAAATTTTAATAACCTGGCGATTAAAAAGAGTGGCCTGAGTTTCTTGTCAGTTCTTCTGATGGCTCTACATCGTTAGCGAACTGGCTGTAGGTTAATTTGCTGACATTTTGTAAACTTTGACGTTCATTAGTGTTAATTTAATTGACCTATATAAATAAACATATTTCATTTCATTTCATTTCATTATACTTACTTATTTGACATTTACATAATGCATCAAAAATTTAACTTATAATGCTGTATCATACGTTATTTTATAGAAATGGCATGTGGTGAACCCATCTGATGGTAAGTAGTAATCATCGTTCTAGATCTCAATAGCAGAAAAATCACTTTTGTGTTTGCCTATCGTGCTTTTTGGAGCACTTTTTGGATTTACTGGCAACTTAAAAAGAAAATTTAGGTATTGATTAATAATAGGATTCGGCTGACCACGTATGCCGTATTCAATCATAGAGATTATTTAGCCTCAAACAACAAAATAACATACTTTACATTGACTATACTAAATCGTCCGAGTATAAAGATGGAGTGGATTTGCAGTAGCTGAACAAATCCTGATACTAGGTTGATCACTAACCGCTCGGTAAGAAGAAGCAGAGTAATACATTTTATTAATAAAATTATTAAATTATTAATAAAATTATTAAATTTAATAAAACATAGATCACTGTTTACAAAGCAGTTCGGGTTATGAAGGTTTTCGATGCTTCGTCATATTATAATTGTTTTTCTTTAATTACTGAATTTAATGACATGAAATTTTGCATGTGAATAGTTGAATGAATAAACTAATTATTGGCATACATTTTACCATGCAATTCCTTTAGAACGTCGTGATATTTGACAGCTTTGTAAACAGTGATCTATTCATGGTAAATTGTCCTATAACTCTTTAATTACTAACGGAACATCATTGATACTTGGCAACATGTTGCAGACACTTACAAGGTTTGTATAAACGTGAAAATCTAGACCCCAAAGTGCATACTTTAAGAACTAAGACCTAATAAGCGTATTTTACGTTTATATTTTTATCTTTTAAGCCCTACGATTTTTTCTAAATCTGTTTTTTAAACAAATAAACATATTCAAAACAACGTATGTAAAAATCTACAGCTCTCTATGTAAGCGCTTTATATGAAAACTAGCTAATGGCCAAACGGTTGCGTAGCGGAAACTTGAATTTCTCCGAAGTATGCATGCACTAATTTTATTCATACATACACAATTACACACAAATTTACACAAATTTTTGGACACATCTCTTTTCTTCTAAAAACTATGGATTAAAAAAAGTTCCGCCAGGACAACGTTCGCCCAGCGGAATCAGTTTTTGGTGAATTTCTCCACAATGGCTGCGAGCACAATTTTTTTTTTTACCATACACAATTATACGACGTCATACACTTAATATCTGTATAATTAAAATCTTTAAATTCAATAACATTCCGCTACGCGAACGTACACGTTTTTTTAGCAAAGAAACAGACAATGCTTTTTAAAGACGAGAACAGTGAAGCATAATCTATTAATAGTCTTTATTTGAATTAAACTCAATAACTTATATAAATGTTAAGTGGAAAATCTTGGCTTGAGATTTGAAAGAAGTAGGTACTTAGAAATCTTGGCATAAGTTTTATTTGTTGAAAATTAAATACCAGAGAGATGCGTAGTAAAATTAATATTAGATGAATATATGCGATCTTTACCGCAGTGTCTTAAGACCAAGGTCTTAGACCAGTGTGTGTTGCCAGTGATGACATACGGAGCAGAGACGTGGTCGCTAACTATGGGTCTTATCCGAAGGCTCAAAGTCGCTCAGAGGGCGATGGAGCGGGCTATGTTAGGCGTCTCCCTGCGCGATCGTTTGAGAAACGAAGAAATCCGCAGGCGAACCAAAGTGACTGACGTGGCTCGCAGAGTTGCTTCTCTGAATTGGCAATGGGCAGGACACATAGCTCGCAGAACTGACGGCCGCTGGGGCAGAAAGGTTCTAGAGTGGCGACCACGAACCGGTAGACGCAGCGTGGGCAGACCCCTCACAAGGTGGACCGACGACCTTATAAGGGTGGCGGGCAACCGATGGATGAGGGCGGCGAACGACCGGCTACGATGGCGAAAATTGGGGGAGGCCTATGTCCAGCAGTGGACGTCTTTTGGCTGATATGATGATGATGATGATGATGCGATCTTTTGTAGAGTGAAGATGGGAAGCCTTTCTTCGTTACATTTAACATTACCTTACTTACAGCTGACTGCTCCAATTCGACTGAAAAGTCTCCTAAGGGAAAACTTATGAATTCTACCACTCTTGAAATATGGTGAAACTTTTGTATAAAATGCGTTCGCTAGACAACTTTTCTTAAATATAAAAGTAAGTAATTCGATAGAGGAAACCCTTTTCGATTTAGTTTGCCACAGGGGATTAAATTTAAAGTTTACATAATGCCTTTCAACGAAACAAAATAACAAAAAGTCAACAAGCATTGCAACTATATTTCCTATTCAGTTCTTATTCAGCACAGAGACAGAGCGGCAACGGTTTAATACAACACAACGAACGCAAAACTGAAAACTGTATAGAACGCGGAACGATTAAACGCGTGACCGCTCCCTGTCTGATAGAACCCTTATCTGCTAATTCACTCAAATGGTTCCGGCCAGTTATATTCCAGTGCTTGTAGGTTAGAGGGTTAGAGAATGAAGGAAGAGAAAAGGGGTTAATGAGAATATATACTTAAAGGTTCTTAAAAGACGTGTGGTACTCACTATCCTAACGAAAGGCAATAGTACTACTACTTTATGTGGATAGAGAGAAAATATACTTACACGGTCAATCTAATATATTCATTCTGCAGCTAATATGGATTATATTATTTAAAAACTGGGTATTTAACTAGTAGGTAATTTTCGACTTGCAACAATTAACGTAATAAATATTGTACTGATTGCAAACAGCCGTAAATCACGAAAGATGACACGCTTTAGGTAAGGCTTATGTCCTGAAGTGGACCGCCGTAGGCTGATAATGATGATGAAATATTGCATGAAAGTATCTCTCAATTTGCGCTTTTTTTTACAGAATGCTATATTTGATGGAAGAAAAATGTCTCTCATAGAAAATAAATTGCCAGGCTAAGTTTTCTGATCCTTATACCTTCAAGAAGAAATATTATACTACAACAACAAAATCTTCGTGTGAGATTGCGATGAAAAACAAGACTTTAAAAATCCTGTCTCTAAAACAACTTCGGCAAACACCTCTGTTTTGGGGTATGTACGTTCCTATAAACAACTTTTTACATTATACACAGTGAACTGCAGATTTATATAAATAAACATGACGTTTTATTGAATGATACGCTTTGAGTTCAGTAGTAAATCCGTACATTCAATTTCTCAAAATTTCATCGCGAAATTCAATACGATTGATGGATGATTACCAGATATTTTTACGCAGACTATTTTCGACTACCTTGTAATTTTTATTGAAGTATTTTGAAGGTAATCTGTCTTTGCTACTATACATTTTAACTTGCATGAAATTACGACTAGTTCGCAAGTAGTGAAATAATTCGTTATTGTTAAAGACATGATTTAAGATAAGACACTAGAGAATAAACTTCGTTTTGCAAGCTAATTTACGATGATACAATTAAAAAGACAAGCTTGATTTAGATTTTTCTGCGATTAGCAATAATTTTCGTAGATATATTCTTTATAAGTTGATAGTAGTGTTAATATATAATAATGACATTATTGATTTATAAGAATAACTGTTATAGTATGTACTCGTATGTTCCGGTCAATCTTGAGGTTGACTCAACGATATAACTCACGACGGCATAAATAGTAACTTCTTACAATCGCGCGATGGCCAGAAAATTAGTAGATTATTTAAACAAGAAAATTATGTTTATAGAAGTCTTATAGACGAATGGCAGCAGCGCTGGGATACTTCAACTAAGGGGCGCCACCTGTACCAGTTTTATCCATCTGTAAAATGGTTGCAAAGGACATGGCTATAGGTAGATCACTGTGTCGTCCAATTTCTTACAGGTCATGGTAATTTCAAGGGTAAATTATTTTCGTTTAAGTTAGTTGATTCTCCGAGTTGTAAGTGTTCCAATCAAGAACAGTCTGCTCTTCACATTCTTTGGGAATGTAGTCGTTGGCATAAAAACTACGACATCCTCCTTTTTACTTCTGATTAAATTCGTTGCGGGGTCCAAAACAGTAGGTTTTACATTAAAATGATCTAAGGGCATGTTGGCTCTGTATCCCCTTGTAAGCCTTACAAAGGACCGGGTGTCCTTTTTTTTTTCAAAATAGAAAAAGCATGACTACATTTAATGACATTTTGTAAATATACGCACGCAGAACTGATGACAGTTGGGACAGAAAAGTTAAAACCGAAAAATGCAAAATAGGCAGGCCTCTACAGGTCGACTGACAACCTGGTCAAGAAAGGTAAACAGTCATGGCGATTATATTAGGTACCTATCGTGTATACATCAAACTGCGTTAGACTTATATCAAACCACAACTTGGAGGCATTCAAGTCCAGAAGGCAGTACTTACTGTACACCAGTAGCACCAAATTAGTAAACACATGAGCATGAACAGGAACAGCACGTGTTGATATCACATCACAAGTTACTTTTCAATTAAAATGCTTTCAGTAGGAAAACAATTTTGATTGCCCGCGTAGTTAGTCGATGTTGATAAAGAGTCTGTAAAACTTTTCTGCTACGAGAAGTTGTTGATTTTTGAAAAGGTGATATAGTCGTACCTATTATAAATTACATTTCGTTTTAGTTATACATAGTACACAATATTGATAAATTGCCAAATATTTTTTTGGCAATAAAATGCATAACAAGCATTATAATAATATTATTAAAAAAAGCCCGCTTGCCTAGAACAAAGTTAAAAAAGAAACTCGTTTTTCTCGACGCTATAATAAAAAAAAATTATACCCTATGTCACTCCCGCAATCAATACGAATATAATGACACCTCAAGCCATTTAAGATTTAAAGCGTGAGACGTATCTACATATTATACATAGGTACAAACATACATTACTCTCCTTGACATCGGCATCGGGTAAAAATTTTATGATGTTTAATAACTTTGATTTCAGATACATTGTTGTGCTCCAAACTATAAAAATCTATTTTATTTGATTATGGGTACCTATCTATACTTTTGAGCTCAAGCGTTGCTATTATTTCTGGTTCATGCATCTAAAAAAAACCGACAGGGACCTAGGAACATATGTAATTGCATTCAAATAAAATGTAATTAATAAAGGATTCAAACAAGGATTTAAACCATTTTCGAAGGACAATTAAAAAAAATGCTAGGTATTTCAATTTAGTTTAATAATTCCTCATAGTTATTACAAAAGCTCTTAATAAGAGTTTTTACCTGATTTCTGATTTTAGGTTTCACTAATTGGATTCCAAATTTCACAGTACCATTGAATAGCGATTCGTCGAATGCCACCTTCCATACCTTCTCAGATATAGAATGTCAATAGTCTTAGAGTAAAATAGCTGAAATATTTTCTAATGAAGAGAACGAAATAATAATACAGCAGTCTAAAATAATAACAGAAATTCAGTTTCATATCAGCAGCAGTATGAGACTATGGCTTTTGGTTTGGTGGTCACCACTTCTGGATTCCACTGACTGTTTACCATCAGGCAAAGTGGAGTCACTTTGATATGGTAATATAAAAAAAAACCTGTGGCACTCGGGGACTGCCGCGGTAAAGCTATTGCATAGCATTTTTATCAACTTATTTATATTAAAAAAGTGTATTAACTATACTACAGTGTGATAAGCCAGAATTGTAAGTATTTTGAAAATTTATAAAAATTTTAAGCGATTGTTTACGCTTGCGCTCGGTTTTCGCTTGTGCCCGGCTTTATAAAATATGATATTTTGTATGAAGAGGGTATATTGTTTTTTTATTAAATATAGAGTTTAAGTATATTAATGTGTATTAAACATAACTTTTTCCAAATACGGGTATTTTTTTCGAATAATAGCGATTTATATTACTTTAGCCCTCAAAAAGTACAAAACTTTTTTGAAATGAGTATACAATATAAAAAATCATTATACGGACCCAATATATGTATTGTTTTGAAGTTTATTAAATGACTATTCCAATAACATAAGTTTTATGTATACATATAATATAATAATTAAAAGATATCACGATATTAAAACTGCGCAGCCGCGAGATTTAAATGTAGGCAGAGTGGGGGGATTCGGTCGCCGCTCTCAAAGCCCGCGGTAAAAGCTATACAATAGCTTAATAAGTCTTAAAACCTTGCAGGAATAACTTTTCTTTAGAACACAAGCGTTTTAAGTTAATTAGGAATCTTAATGTGTTTTTCTTAATCGTCTTAGTTGTAATAACCAAAGTAATTTTTAAGCCTTTGAATTTAACAGACAAGCTATCATTAATTTGGTCCAGCAAAATTTTTAAAAGTTACAACGTCAGAAATAAAGTTTTCACTATTTGACTAAGTAACAATATTTAGTAAGGTGATACTACCGAGCTCATTGACTTACCTCGATGCTAACAAAAGGAGCGGCTAATATTAAATTTTCAGATGCCGATGTATTACACCTCGTCACTTTTATTTTTTTTCTATTCCTTGAGTCGTAACTGGATTAAATTTCTGATTTGACGAATATATTTTTTGTCATATATGCTTACAGTATGGAGATGTCGTGTTTTCTTTCATAAGCTTTAATATAAAGTAAATTAATCAATGAACATTTAAGAAGTGAAATCAAAACGAGTCTGAAGACGTTTTACTATAATAATATATGATCATTATGACTTAGTTCATTATGATAAGCGAAATAATTTTCGGTTTCCTCATACAACTGTAGGTACTGTATAGCCAACTTGATAGATTTCGATTTAAAGGTAGCTAACTTCTTGACTGTATAGCTTAGTAAACATAACATTACATAAATTTATCACTTTCAGTTCTCGGAAAATTGTCAAAACAAACGATTGCATATTATTTATTATTGTCTTTATAAAATTGGTAGTACGATTCTTTAATTTACCTCCGACAAACGTTTCTCTGCCGAATGAGCCGCCGACAGAATGTTTTTGAAGTTGTTGTTGAAGAGTACACATTAAAAAGGCTACCTACATTTTACCTAAGCTTAGCATTATAGGTACGATGCTAATTTCGGGTTTTTCGGGTGACAAGTTCACCTTCTAACCTTTGGTATTGCAAACGCTAGACTACGGTTAAAGGTGCTTTAGTTCTTGTTGTGAGGTTAGAGGTTTCACAAGCCTATATTTTATTATTCAAAACAAACCAATATTAAATAGTTAACTAACCATATTAGGACATTTGCAGTTTATTAATCGCCACGCGTACGAAGTTTACGGCAAAAGTTATGTGTGTAAGCTAAAGAATATATCAAACTCGTGTATTACAACAATACTCTTGTTGCAGTGACTTTTATTCATTTCATATACAGTTGAGTCGAAACTTCATAAACTAAGAAGAAAATGAGTACCGCTCCAAATGATTAGATACCTAACTATTTTTAAGAATTTGAAGCGCTACGATAGTTTTTTAAACTAATAAAGATGATCGCATGCTCGATGGATACTTTATTTGCGGGCGTTTTCACCGCTTTGTTCGTAAGGATTTTCATAGATGGCGACTCTAGTTTGATAAAAGTTGACTTTATATTCAATGCGACAGTGCTGAATGAGGGTGTTTAGGAAAATATTTTCGCCACCAGTTCGCGCCACTTTGGTAAAAGGTCTTCCATTTTGACAGCGCTATCAAAACAAATATTTTTCAGTGTTAATTTTGGCAATTTTAATATTTAATTTACATCCCTGACGATGAGACATATGAGGCTTTCAAAAAGTAGCCTACAAAATACTTTTTATTATGTTCTACGTTTACTTACAATTTAATTAGCATAATAAGATGAGGACACGACCATACTTCTGTTTATCCCAAACAATAATTTATGAATTTATTCAGCACTTTCATATAAAATTCATATAATAACATGAATTTTTCATTACTTATCTCTTACACATAAATATACAACATATTCTTCGTTCCAAAGGTATTGTGGAAAATATAATTAGGTGCGTCATGTGAACAGGTGCTACTTGAGATGGCTGGTCAGTCTTATACTCAACCAAACTTATTTAGCATTTTTGTTTGTATTTTTACAAGCGATTCGGTTTTTTTTACTATATTATACTTACAAACCTTAGGTAACAAATGCTTTAAACAACCTGTTGTTCAGAGAAAACCGTTTGAAAATCCGTTGCGCTTTGCAGCCTAAACTAATCATTTAAAGTATGCCATATTATTCGCCAAACTTTAACTTGTTTACAAGCATAAGTATTATACATAAAGAAACTGTCAACTGACCTCTTCGATCAATTACCAAAAACCAATAATTGACGGTCGGCACGTCGACCTACCAGATGTCGAAATGGCCCAATGGATAAGGCACCCGCTTCATAAACACGAGGTAGTGGGTTCAAATCCTTCGCTTCGATATCAAAAATGTATTGTACAACAAACGCAAAGATATAAACTACTAGAATACCATTGCAATAATGTCTGTGAAATATTATTGCTAGGTATACTTACTGCAATTTACTTGCAATTTACTTGTATGTCTACTGTATTACAACAAATATTGAAATTCATAAACATATTAAAATATAGCCTATGTTAACCGCCACTAATTTAGCATTCTAAAGGTGAATGATTTTTTTAAATCTAGTTTAAGTTAATTAGATTTTTAGTTAAATCGTTGCCAACAAACAAACATACAAAAAACATCTCTTATCTTTTTATATTTAACTTTAGATAATGATTTTCTCTTCGATCTTCTAACAATTTACTTCTAACATGTCCCTCTCATAGCTCTGATTTCATCCACTCCTCTTTTCCTATACAATCTATTCTACTCTGGAATGCCCTCCCTCTAGAAATCAGGATGGCCGCTAACCAGAACTCGTTTAAGGCAAAGGTTCGAACTCTTTTCATGAATAAATTGGCAGAATCAGCTAAATAACTATGTCTAATAATATATATCTATATGTATATGTATGTACATTTATTATTGTATAATAATATGTATATTTATTATGATATTTTGTGTATGTTTATTGTTTTCTTTTTTTTTTTTTTGTAATAAGTTATATGATATATTTATATCTATGTAGTAAAATAATTATTGGATTTAGCAAAAGTTAGTTTTCAATATTAAACCGTCATGCACCTACTGCGTTTCAACTCTGCATCACCCGATAGGTTGACTGGTAGATAATGCCTTTGGCATTAAGTCCGCCTTTATGCATTTATGTGTGTAAAAAGCTTGAATAAATAAATGAATAAATAAATAGATTTTGAAATAGTAATATTAGTTTTTTTTGGACCAAGTTATTTAAATTACTGTACTTTTAGTCGGTTAACAAATAAGGGTAACAAATAGCTGATATGAAAAACGGAATTGACTTTCTATTATGTAAAAAGCAGTATCTAGGTATTATAAAAACTAGACATATCAAATTAATGGCTACGAGCCCTTAAGCCTCGCAAAATTTGTATAGTATAGTAGTAACCTCAGATAGGACATCAGTTTTTGTTTTTAAATCGTTTTAGCAAATATTATGGTACTCTAGACTTTTACGACCATAGTTGTTTTTCATGTTTTGGCTGCCCATATTTTTTTACTTCGATGCAGGAATACTAAGATATAAATAATATAGATATGATATGGGCACCTCAAAACATATGAAGTTAATTCTGTGTTAATTGCCTACTTCAAAAGGGGCGTATGGACTCTAAGAATCTCACAAACCTATTTATTTGTTGACGAGGCCAATCTTGCAGCGCGTATGGGCTCCTAGACAAATTAAGTAATCTACGCCTCGTGGTTACAATAACAACGCTGTTAAACTAATGATGTTTCAAATCAATGTTTGTGGCTAGGACTAAAATGTAAAACCATTGGATTAAGTTAAATGTTGATTCACATAACATAACTTTACCTTTATCTGGCTTGTACCTGATCCGAGGATCGCACCCGAGACCTCTACATGCCAGTCACAGACATACGTGCCAGAGTCTTTTGGAATGTCGTTGGTCCGTGCATTCTTTACCGACTGAACTGGTAATTAATTTAATAAATTGAGTCAAATTTTACTCAATCAAAAATACTTACGTCTAAAATGAATATCTATGGTATTTAGATTAATATGTAAAACACATTAACTAAAGTTCAGCGGTTTTGCATTATTTCAAAATATCAAAGAGGCGTTGTGAGATGATATAATATATATTTCCAATGTTTATGTTGAACATTACTGATACGGTTAGTCGGTTATAAACGGATAGATAAATAAAATATTATACCAAAAATGCGAGCAGTCTACGTACCCTCACTTAAAGATTCAAAAGTGCTGGGAAAATACTAGCAAACAACTTATGAGAATTTAAAAATTAATTAAAGTAACAACAACAACTTAAGATTTTTCCGGTCGTCTCTTTAAAACTTACTTGTGTTACATAAAGGACGTCGTAAATATCAATAATACAAAAGAAAACAGTTTTTATTATCCTATAAAAGATTTTTATTACATTACAAACGATCTCGTAAAACTAAGCCGTAATAATTGAGTATAGGTCATTTGTAGTACTTGAACTGTTTAGGCAGGTCTCCGGTACCTACTTGTTTTAGTCAGACTGTTTTCTTGCTGGCTCACAAAGATGACATCTTACTTACTATATAGGTACCTACCTAGGTACTAGTTAAGCTCCCTTGTTTGTTTGTTGTTGTGAAACCTGAATTCCCTAAATAAACCATCAATTGTTCTTGTTGTTCAATGATCCAAACTTATCCTAATTCCTTTAAGTTGAAGGACTCTCCTGAATTCTACAAGCTATGAAGAATATAGAATTCTTTAAACCGATGTTTTAGCCTTGTCTAAATTCATTAATTTGTGGTAACACTTCCATAGAATGTATTTTTCTTTTATCTCCACAACGTCTATACAGTGTTCTCGTTAACTGAAAGAGCAGGATTGAAAATTGGCAGAACGAAGTACAAAACAAAAATATTATTTTTCAACTGAAGCTGCTTTTGAAACATTAATATATATTAAGTTGTTATCGTCCAATCGGTACATTGACCTCGGAAAATATGATTAAATGCTTAAGAGAAAACCAATAATATTAAATTGATTTCACACGAAAATCAAGAAGAAATTACAAGATCCTTTGTCCAATATTTTACAAAGAACTCGCTAACGGGATTACAGAACTAGTATCGTTATTTGCTTTCATCGCAGTTATGAAAGTGATTTTCTGTTGCCAATAGGTACTCTATTTAAATAATTACTTCTGTGAAATATCAGGCAAAGACAAAGGCATTAATCAAGAAATACAAGGTAAACATTACCTATAAGATATAATGTTTCTATTTTAATGTAGATTGCCTTGTAGGTTTAAGTACTTCTTTCAGTAATCTTTTTATATCATTAGTTAGTCTTTTTAACCGACTTCTTCCTTCTTTTTGTTTAAATTCTAAAATCTTTGATTGTTCTTGGAGTCTTTTTGTTCTGAAACGATGATAGTTATATGACTAGTTAAGTGTTAATTTAGTGTTACAGCATAGCCCACGATTGAATACAGAAGGAGATTACAAGACGTAATTATACAAAAGCCGCTGCAGTATTACAAACATGTTTAACAATGTTATCGTCTAGTAATAAATTTTCCCAACATTTTACTACTTTACAATTTAGCTTCTGTTTGACTTGAATCTTGCAAATGAATTATAAAGGTAGGTTTATACAAAGTTTAAAACTCGGGAAACTTTTCATTTTATTCAGAAATTTGTATATTTTTCGGGCTTTGGATGCTAATTATGTGTCTTTTATATTAATCTACAAAAAAGATTCAACTCTGACTAATGGTATGCCAGTGGAGTTTAGAAGTGCTGGCATCATAGTGTCAACTATGACATCTTTGTAAAATGCATTTTCATGCCTCGTTTAAAATATTCGGAAATAAAAGTTTAAGAGTTCTACGTTTTAATAGCAAGCCGCGATATCTTAATAACAGTTGCCAAAAATAACAGTAGTCTTTTTGAGTTTTATTGGCTTTTATTATGATTACTAGTTTTTTTTTACGATTACTGCATAAAAATGTCAATACCTTTTTTATGATACCGATAGTATGAATAATATATTTAATCGAAATATTCATAAAATCTATCCAATCTCTTACAATTTATTTCTATCTGGCCTGATAAAAATAATAAAGTAGTTCCATAATTCTCTGTTCAATCACAGACCAGCGACACTTGACAGTAGTAGTTTGACGACGTCTTAGCAGAGGCAGAAGGTCGACTACGACGTAGCAGAAGATCTTCGTTGACGTAGTAGAAGGTCTACGACGTAGCAAAAGGTTAAGAACGTAGACGACGCGACTTCGTAGCCACATCGTTGACTAATGTCATTGTCATCACAGTGCGCCAGTCTGTTGACTTGACCGCCAGCGCCACTTGGGACAACGATGTTGCGTTGTCGATACGCCGACGATTTTCAGCTATGACGTGTGGACTACATCTTCGATCAAGTGTCTCTCGTCTGTAAGCTACAGCAGTAAACGTCTTTTTACTGAAATGATGACAATGATGAATCTGTTTCTTTCTGTATTCACAACAACTTTAAGATAGCTATTCAGCCTACTAATACTTCATACCTTATTTCAAAGACAATTTTTGGAATACGCAAATTAGTACTACCTTTTGGAGAGTTTTACAAACATATTTTCTAGAATAGATCGTTCTAGATCGCTCTTAGCAAAAAGACCGCCCATCACCACTACTAATGTATTATTACATCACGCAGTTTTACTTGTTATGTGAACAACATGCGGTGTCCAAAGTCACTTACTTTTGAAACAAATAGGTACACTGCTCTTGGGTGGAAATTTTACCGAGAGTCTATTTCTGAAGTATAATCTAGGTATGTTCTATGATAGACATAATTTGTAATTATTCTCTAAATACATTCTATAACATGTAACATGCATTCAGTTTAATTAGATTCTGAATTAATTAATATTAATGTACTAGACGTCCGACCTCGCTTCGCTTTGGTATCAATGTTTCATTCGATCGCACAATAAACTCATATCGATGAGTTTAGATTTATGAAGGCGCTTAAAATATAAAATAAAAACAAACAGCCTAAGAGGTGATTGTTGAGGAGGTATTCTTAAACTTCTGTCATTTACTAATTTAATAATTTAAAATTGCGCGCTTATACATTTTATTTTTCCTTTTAATAAAAACAAACAAAAAACTCTATTAATCAATATAATAGGCATTTAACTTGTCCCTATAGCTAAATATTTTTGATAAGGCAGTATAAATATGGGCACTAAAACATCTGGTTAAATAAAACTCGTAAATAAACGTTGAAGAATTTTATCTAGAACAATTTGAGATAATATAATAGATCGCGTCTTTAATATACTTTATGTATTTTATGGGCGTATTAAAGAATTTAAAATATAATTTATATGTATCATGTGCTAATACTTCAGAGCGAAGGTTCTTCAGGGTTTTTCAACTCATTGTAAAATATCTTCTAGTTTCGATTAGTTATAAGACTTTATTCCACTTTGATCACCTGGGTGATATCGGGTCGTCATGTGGGTATTGCTTCTAGTCAGCATTTTAAGTCAATTACTAGTAAAGAAAAAAAGAAAGAAAGAAAACGTTTATTTGGTACATAACACGAGACATACTAATTAACAATTATAGGTATAGACAGGACAAGTAACAAGATACAAATAAAAAGCAGTCTCATGACTGTACCAAATAGGCACCATTTCAGCATAATGCCGAGCACGGGTGCATGGCGCTGGTTTTCAAATGGGCTTATTTAATGTGACGTATGGATGTCTTTATTTCTAAACAACTAAGCTAACAATTATAAAATTATGCCTTACACAAGAATAGACGTAACAAAAATATGCAATAAGTATTTATATATAAAAAATAATAATAATATAAGAACATAACTTAACTTACATATTGCATTATCTACTTGTTTAATCTATGGTGATCATGTCTCATCGGTCTCATTTGACAGACCCAACTGTCACTTTGCTGTCAACTGTCAAAATAGACAAAAAGGTAGAAACATGACATGGACGGAAAGGACGCTAAACTTACCAAAATTATTTCGTACTAAGTACATATTAAATGTTTTATTTATATCATTTATTATACGTATAAAGTGATGTGGAAAAGAAAGTGTATAGTGTTGGTTTATAAGATATGAATTTAATGAAGTGCAGACATTCAATTTTGTCAAAGACGCTAAAATAAACAAAACATGGCGCCTCAATGATTTTAATTTTTTTTTTTAGTAGGCAGATGCCTGATGATGCTGATAGTAAACGTGCACACAAGTTTTCTTTACACGTTCTCGTGCTGTAAGATAACATAAACATATACGTTTTAGAGACCGAGTGTTCGTTTCATAGATACCTAACAATTTTTACAAAAAAAAAGACCCGTAACATAATATCTAACAAAAAAAATTCATGTTCACGTTGTGATTAACTTAGGGTAGAGCTACAGCTTTTCTGCATAATTAAATTATACGTTATAAAGATATATTTTCAGTTGAGCTAAATTCAATTAATATTATTATCTCTCTGAGCTTAATTTCGTTTCCTCTCTCCAAGTAGCAGAATTTTGCAACTGTAAATACCGTTGCTAAAAATATGCATTTTGTTATTTAAATCTTGTTTTAAAATATTACATTTTAAATTATAAAATATAATACTTATTCACATTAACAGTTAATTTACAACGGCCAATTGATAAGTTATAATATTTCAAATTAAATTTCATGTAATATAATTAAGTCGTGCATGCTACAATTTATAACGTATAATTGTAATGTTTGATATAAGAGGTAAAACATCAATCAATTAAACGTTCGGATACTCAATTATTGAAATATGTTTACAATACAAAGATAACTTCCCGACCATAATTGTGATAATACATTTTTTTATACTACTTTGGTGGCAAACAAGCATACTGATGATAAGTGGTAACCGCAACTTATAAAGATGGCTGTGTTTTCCAAGCATCGCATCGCAGAAGTAATAATGCTTAGAAAACACAACCAACCTCTTGCCGACCACGAAGAAGGGGATGAGGAAGGAAAAGTGTAACGAAGACCGAGAGGGTATTTGCCAAGCGAAACACATTAGCATGAAAACTAATATTACTACGTCGATCTTCTATGAGAGGGTTCTTCCCAGGTCGATCCGGCTCAATCATGCTGAAACCAGCGTAGGTGTACTACGGTACCGTACACATCAGTCCAAACCACTGTTCCAGATAGTGCTCTAGATATTTTTTTTTGCCTATTGTATAAGATAGAGACCAATAAATATTGAATAGGTAGCTAAACTGCAGGTTAGGTTAAATAATGACGAGCTAAGAAACCCAACTAAAGCCGTGAAAAACTTGGACTTACAAATTAAAAATGTCTGAATTTCACAATCTACTTTAAGCAATCATTGTGAGAAAAAAGCTTTAACAAATTTAACAAAAATAAGATCGTTTTATAAGTCTTAAATTCTTTAGCGTACTACACTAGACAATTTTGTGTTTAATAACTTAGTGTCAGTAACAATACCCATATACCGGCTGGGAACCGCCGGCCTCTAAAGAAAATATGTTTGTTTTGTCTAATGACAAAAAAGCTGTGAACGTTTGTTTAAAAAGACATTCTGTAGTATATTTAGTATCAGCATAATACCTGTGCGAAGCTGGGGCTTATCGCTAGCTGCTTATACAAATAAAATAGTAACTTATAGCAAATACGTAGATGTTAGACCAAAAACTTTCTTAGCACATGTTCCTAGAACTTGTTATAAACACAGAAATCTAATATTGACCTTAAAACGAAAACTATAGCAAATATAACTCGCTAGCTTAATCTATCTGGACTGAATAATAGTTTCTAAGCTAAATTTAGCTGAAGCTAGGAGGAACAAGTAAACATTCTTGGAACCGCTTTCCAAAGAGAGCTGTTAAATAGCATATAATTCAAATTAAAGAAAGATCGAACTGAAATTTTTACTTGATTAAAAGATTTTGTCATAAATTATTTTAATGCCAATGAAAGCAAGCAATTGCTAAAACTATTTCAAGGTAGAGTAATATTAGTTTCAGATATAACCAATTGCGACAAATAAACCAAATTAACCAAATATCAGTGACAAAAATAGTCAGAAGTGCCAATAGTATATCTACGACACATTCTCGTAATTATCCATAGGCAGGAAAGGTGGTGGTTTGGCAAATTCTTGCCCGGTTACTGAGCACATTAATAATTCAGTACCAAACAAGTAGTGTGGTAACTTTTTATTGACTTAGTTTAAAAATAAAACATCTCATATACAACATACGCCAACT
Organism: Parascotia fuliginaria; assembly: GCA_963082885.1. Classification (NCBI taxonomy): domain Eukaryota; kingdom Metazoa; phylum Arthropoda; class Insecta; order Lepidoptera; family Erebidae; genus Parascotia; species Parascotia fuliginaria. The sequence goes on from OY720179.1 coordinate 5,648,751, forward strand.
ATAACTAAAACCTACACTTAATACATTTTAGAAAATATAATCTGATATTATATTAATTTTGTCTATATAAAATAATATTGAGTCAATCAATCAATTAAAAACTTGATACACTTTGTATCTAGAAAGGTCACGATAACATAAATCAATCAAAAAGTTCTCGTAATATTGTAACATTGGATAAAAAATTAACAATTGATAGATTAAAACTTTAGATAGAAAGAAATACTTTCGAAAAAATATTTGGTAATATTGTGATTATTCTTTTAATTATTATTAATTAACCAAACTTAAATGATGTTAAAGTAATACTACTAATTCTATTAATTAGACAGTTTGCATTTGCGGTATACAACTTGGCTCAGCTTCTGACATTGTAGCCGGCGAGGTCGTCTCACTCACATGAAAAAAAAAGAAAGTTCAGCGGCTATAGTAACTGTTCGTATTAATTTAGAGATCACTAACTTTTTCTTATAATAATTGTACAACAACTGTTTTCTAAAGTGCACAAGTCATAGTTTTGAATTAAATTGACGATAATAGTACCAATTAAAAACATATGACACAACCACACTGAAAAAATAGTCAGTTCTATTTTTTATACGACTAAGGTGGTAAAAAAGCATACAGCCACTTGACGTTATGCAGTTGTGTACCGCTTGCAAGACCAGGAGTATCACTTTTCACTAAGAATGCGCGCTTTCATAGACAGTGCTTACTGGTCTAGTAGATTTTAATAACTTCATAATTACACATCAAAGGAGTATACATCGATCTGCTTCAATGTATTGAGAAATTCTTGCTACAATCATCAGACTTGGTAGGTGAATTAATGCTTGCAGTGGCAGCAGTCTTATCACTGATTTGATTGACTGATTGTTACAATGAATGATATACATGCATTGAAATATAGTTCACTAATGGGCAGCGAGATACATTATTTTACGATACTCACTTCTGCCGATCCATTTTTAGATGTAACATACCTACTTATACAGAGTGTATACGACGGTTTGATATTAAATAAAAAGGCAGTTGTTACTAGTCCGTATAATGATTTCAAATTAATTACAAAAATGATTTGACGAAAAACAATAACTAAAATTTATCTAACAAAATAAATAATATTTTAATAGTAACAAAGTAATAATACACCATTCATTATGATAAGTTCACTGACCTGTAATGAGCGGCAACGTTTATCCTTCGACGTGGATTATGACTTAAGTTAGTGATCGTTTGACGTACTTAGAGTGTTTAGAATAATTAAAGAAATTAAAAAATTAATCCTGCGTCTAAACTATTGAAGATATTTAGTTGATTTTTTTTGTCTCGCTTTATAATGTAATTGTACTACACGTAATTGCATTTAATATCATACCGTCGTATACACTCTGTATAAACAGTAACAAAAACTACTAATTAAACATACATTATACCTAAGACATCCATTGAATAAACACTTATTCATAGCGGTATACAATATAATGTGCTATGCAACGTCTAATTAAAATTTGTATGCTCCGTGCGTCCACCACACTTAGCGTATCTTAACCTAAGCCTTAGATATTATTATTTACGTACAAATGCAATAATGTGAAGAAGTTTATTTTTTGTTCTGTGGTTGCAATATTTATTTGTGGTGACAATTTCTAAAAAGATTTTTATAAATTAAATTTATGAAAGGTACGATGCTCTGCATTGTATTTGTTGTTGTTAATTGTATCTACTACTGGACATTCAACAACACACAACAACTTCTTACAAAACGTCCCATTGACCGGATCAGAGCCATATTTTGTCTATCGCTGACGATCACTTTTACAAGTTCGTCTGTTCACCGACTAAAACGTATTAGATGACATTCAAAACTATATTCATCAAAATCATTTGATCGGTATTAGATCCATGCTGGATTCAGCATGAATTGCCAGATCGTCCGGAGAAGTACTAACCTCTCATAACAGATCGAAGTAAGAGTAGTAGTATCCGTACGGTGAGTGAGCGCCGGAGGCCCAATTTCTCCCCTTTCCTTACCTCACTCATTCCCTTCCCCTAACCAACAGCCATAGTGGAGGCCAAAATACCAGTAGGTATGAGACGGTAACTTTTGGTATGGTGGCCACCACTACTGGATTCCACTGACTGCTTACCATCAGGCGGGGTGGAGTCACTTTGGTAGGCTAATATAAAAAAAAATCAGTTTAATAATTTAGCTATTAAAATTTAACTGCGACACTACTGCGGTAATGCATAATATATATATATAATAATAATAATAATAATATATAATATATAAAATATAATAATTTAAAGGTAAAATAAAAGAACGTGTTTGTTTTACACCAAAATTATATAGTGAAATAGTAATAAATTGAACTAAAGTCTGAACATGAGTCTTTTTCTTCTTTCTTTTTTTTGGCAACAGAGCCGACGATTGTGTCAGCTATTTCTGCCAGCGCGTCAAGTGTAGAATTATATTCTTGTTGATGATATTAATGGTATATTACAATGATAAAATAGAAAAAATGTGGATGAAATTATATGACCTGAACATGAGTCATCAATTAAATCATCTCATTTGACACTTGACAGCACAGATTATGCAAGTTTTGAAAGTTTGACACAGTTCAAAAACACAACAATCATTTTTATTGTTACCACGTTACCACCGCTAGTTTAATTAAATTAGAAATTATTTGATGGACTTAATGGTTATAATTATTTAAGAAAAATTGTTTAATGATAAGAAGTATTTGTTTTCTTACAATAAATGTTTTTCTTTCTTTCTTTCTTTCTTGATACAATGATTTTAAATTGACTATGGTATTAACGGATTGAGCATGCGCTCTCCCGTACCCGCCACAACTCACAACCATCGCGAGCATTGTGGGACGCGCGCGAATCTGTACTACACGGCTACTAGAGCAAATTCGCTACTTCGTGCAGTGTAATACGTGAAACTTTGTTCATAAAATATTACGGCAAGTATTGTTATGTTTGGTTTAAGACATATTGGTGATTGATTATTAAGTGAAAATACAGTTTATATACTGTGTCTATTTATTATTATATAAGTTTTTGTTAAATTAAGAAACTCAAGGAACTGAATTGCAGTATAATTTACGCAAATACTGCTGTATAATTTCGGTAAGTGTTCTATATGTTTGTAACTTTAGATTACTTGTAGACATGTGTCTTGTTTGTTAGTGTATTATAAATTTAACTTGTTGAAATTAAATTTGTTGAAAATTTTTACGTTGTTTTGTGGAGGAAAAACATATGTATTTTATTATGTTAAAATTTAACATTATATTTTTTTAACATAATAACTAAAATTAAAATTACCTAAATAAAAGAATAATTTGGAAAAATAATATTTTTAATGCTAAATGAAAAAAAATACGATGATAAAGATATTTGATATGCCTTTCTGCTATATCTATTGTTATTTTAAGTTCATACATGCAGTAATATTTAACATGCAAAAAAATATACAAAAGTAGGTTATTTAATTACATTTTTAAACAATTTTAACAATAATACATAATATAACACAAATTTCATAGACATTGCTTTGTTTTTAATATCATACTCTTCTTTTTTATTTAAATGCAGGATTCTGGGTACCTGTCATTATAATTAGTAGGGCATATTTTAAGACTTCTTTGTCTCCAACGATTTTCACAGAGAGAACACGTCTGCACCATGATCAAATTGAAGGAACCCTAACTTGTACCTTTTTCTTTACATAATATTATGTGTACCAATCAATATCGTATCTAAAACAAACTATAACCTTCACCTTTACGAGTAATTAAGTTAGTCTATAAGAATTCAGCATTGCATTTGGCTGATCAATCCAGTAGCTAGTCCAAACCTTATTTACTAAATCAATCTCTTAACAAGCCAACAATCAAAACACAATATCTATCTCAATTCAAATCCATATTCTTTTAATTAATATCTAATCGCAACTTTTCAATACACAGTAATTACTTCAATATCCACAAAACGAAACAAAATTAAATATTTTGAACTCACACGATTTGTAAACATAACTATATTTGTGAAACGGGTCTACTCGTGTTAGAAAATTATTATAGTCAAAGTCAAAGTCAAAGTCAAAGCATTTATTTCATTTAGATCATAAAGTATGATGCTTATGAAAAGTCAACATTACATTTTGTCAGCCAATTGACCTACAGCCAGTTCGCTGACGAGGTAGAGCTGTGAGAAGAACTGGCAAGAAACTCACGCCACTCTTTTCAATCGCCAGATAATTACAGTTATTTGAATGAGTTACAATTTAAACACTCAACGCAACCAAAGAACCATACAAAGTAATTATTACAAATTAACTAATTAATATAATACTAAGATTAAAGAAAGAAAACGAGGATTTCAATTATTTAGTTTCAACTAGTATGGTAATTTGACTACGTATTTTAATTAAACTGGTAAATGCACCCCCTGGTCACATTGAACGACAAGGTAATACTGGATTGAATATTAAATGTATGCCATGCCAAGATTGACCAGTCATCCCAAGTAGCACCCGTTCACGAGCTAAAAAGCTTAAAGCCATTTAAGTAAGATTTAAATTTCATAGCTATAACTCTCCGGTGGCAGGGGTAACTTAGGATTTCTGATGGGAATCAGGAGAAAATATTAAAAGAGTTTAATTTAATAGTTATCGGACCCACTGAATTTCAATTTGAAGGCTAATGAGGAGGTTGATACGTTGTTGCACAGAGTCCCATAATTTGTTGTAATAAACAGATGACTGTATTTGAAACATTCTGTGTTTCTGTGTTGTTACCAAGTTACAAAAATCGGAAAAATATTTTAATGTAAGACTCTTTAGAAAGGTACTTATTGGTATAATTGTATTGAAAGTAAGCTTCCTCGCATACATGCAGGATTAAATACGGAATTCTTTGTAACGGTATTCTGTTTGAGGTTTGAACATTCTTTTGAACAAGTTCGCCACTGTGATTTATAAATCTAAAACGGACTAGAATCAAAATCAGACTTGCGCAAACAGAGAGAGATCCGCGGCGCGGCGCAGGAACGTAAAGTTGGTAAATTAACTTCAATTTAATAGCGTGTAGCGTGTGTGTTAAAATGGTAAATAACTAGTTTTAATGAGTTATTACGTTTATGTTAAGTAACAAGTTTTTGTCAAACGAAAATGTGTTATTTTTTATGAGATATTTTTTGCGCAATCCCTGGATCGCGGCGACTTTTACAAATATTCGCACTTAATTAACAAAAGCAAAACATACCCAGTTTAGACAAAATATTTAAGAGGCACACAACATGTAGGTATTTTCTTTACCTATAAAGATAAATTAAGATTATTGTAAAAACACGCACGAGTATACACAAAACACATGCAGGTTCTTACAATAAAGTAGTGGTAGATCAAGATAATAGCTTACTAACTTTTTTATTATTGTTTTTTTTTACATTTCAAGAAGGAGTTTGAGAGTGCCGGAGGCCCAATTTCCTGTCTTTCCTTTTTCGTCACCTTTCTCAATTCAATTCTTTCACATACCCCACTTGCTTTACCTGTTTGCTCATCTGCCAATGAAATAAAAAATAAAGCAGAATTTACTTTATACATAATAAACTAACAACACGTTAGCTCACGGTAAAGCTACTAAATTAGAATATGTAAAACAACATTTTCTCAAAAGGATAGGCGAATGATAATAAACTTCCCGTGTTGTATCCTATGTTAGCTGTAATAGAAGGCAAGCCTGATACTAATTTGTATATACCTACTGCTAAGAAAGTGTGGCTGAATTAAGTATGACGTGGACAGGAGTATCCCTTGTGGTACTTACCGTCGCGCTACAAAGTATTACAGTATTCTATTGTATACCTACTTACTAATAAAACCTAAACTATAAGCATACTCGTATTTAGTAACTGAAGACTTAGTATCTTTACAACTCAATACCTGCATATCACAGTTAATTTGATATTTCGCCTTGATCAAACTATCGAATATCGTTGCTGCCCTATTCTTTTGAATAGTAAAGAACAGGTGCCAGATATTTGATGTAAAACTTTGTTTTGCAGACGCTATCGTTTAGACTAGAAACCAATGCAAATCATGATCATGACAATACGCGTAAACTACATTACTAGGGAAATATGTGTGTAGCTATCTTATAATGAAACAAAGAAAAAAATGATTACTTTAATACCTAAACATTATGACTGGTATTGTCATAGTGACGTTTTAATATATTTTCTTTCGAATAGAGCAAAGAAGTGCACAAAGTCTTCGAAAAAGCTTAGTATATTTTAATATTGCAGTTACATTTTTCAAATTTATATTTACTTTTTATGTTTACCTACCTTGAATATTACTGACCTCCGATGGAGTAAACATCGTGAGGGAACTGGCACTTCAAAAATGATCTAACATTGCAATCCACATTGAACAAGTGTGGTGATTAATTAATATCCAATGCTTTTCTATATGAGAAAAAGTTTTTATTTGATGTAAGATAATAATAGGTTAATGTCATTAATCCGGGATGTTCGCAGAGGCGAGGGTAGATTGTTTCGCTACCATAATGCGCAAACGTCGTGCATCTCTGGTTCGCAGGGTGCGGGCTGGTTCAAACAGCATACTGGCTATGATTGCGAGTAGGTTGGACTGTCGATACATCGGTCACTGCTGTGCTGTCTCTCATGGAGTGCAGCCGTGATTTTAATGTGCCGTACTGTACCTATTTTGTAACTGTGTGATTGTCAATTACTAACATAGGATAAGATTGTATGTATCACTAACAAAATGAGTCTTGCAACTTGAATAAATGATTATTATTATTATTATTATTATTATTAATCAAGTTAAACAACAAACCAATACTGTTAATATTTTAACATAAAAACATAAACCAATCTTGTCTTTTCATAGACGTATTCCACTTTGAAATAGAAGGAGTAGGTACAGTATGTGCATACTTCCGTGTATTATTTAGACCTTGTTCTAATTTCTGATGAAAAATGATTTGATGGGATAAAAATACCATAGAACGGCCGTCAACAGCTACCCACTATTCAAAATTGGCCGATAATTCTCCTTCGGCCGCCTTTGAAAGCAACGCTACGTACCCAACTAGTTACATGTGAATAATTATTTTTCTTATCATCGTATTTATAGATCATCATATAATTGTATACGTTCATAATGAGCCAATCGCGATCGGTTGTATCGGTTTGGAATGAACTTTGGAACTAAAGGTAGTATAGCTTTAGTGCCAAAGTTCATCTCATTGAAATTCAAACGATTAAGCTAATTAGTTAATTAGCTTAATTTAATTGTCGTTGTTATACTGCTACATAATATTATTAACGACCGTGCGAAAGCTGTCTCAGTCCTGATATTGTGGAGCTACTAAGATTTGTCAATAGAAAATAAATTGAGGCATAAAATAATGAAAAATAAAACACTATGTCTATTGCTGGCTCATTGATTGCTGGTCATAGGCCTCTCCCAATTTACGCTATCTCGGTTGGCTGTGAACCGCCTTTATCCATCGATTACCAACAATCCTCTCACCACGCTTCAATTTTATTAAAATTAGAATAAGATTTCGTTAGATAGTGTTATCTAGCCAAATCTTATTTTAAGCTGTCACCCTAATAGCTATTCCAAACAAGCCGTATTTATAAAGAAAAATATCGTTACTTAAATATTATCTTCAACAAATATTTAACAAAATTCCATTTAGTACCGAATTTACAGTTGAACATATTTTAACAAAGATTTAAAGGATTATTTTACACAATGCCTACTAACACGTACGTAATATTGTGAAGTGCCAACCGGCATTTTGTGCAAAGCTTTTACATCTCAATGAATGATTATGAGGCAAAATCCTTGTTTTCTTTTGTCTGTTTCGCCAGTAAAGCCTTTTAAACCACGCAACGGATTTTGATATAGTTTTACTATCGTTCAGACAATTCTTCCAGAAGGTTTATATTTATAATACATGCATATTGCAGGTAGAGACACGGCAAAAATCTCAAATATTTGTAATCACGTTGTAAAAAATATTAGTAACATGCGTGCGAAACCGTGCGAAACGGGGTTGAGTTGTTAGCGAAAAATAAATAAGGGTAGGTAACATTATGTCGGTTAAATTTGGCTGTCGAGTGTGTTGGTTTTTGAGGCAAGATATATTACGTTCATTTTTATCACGGTTGTGTTTAAAATGATCGTCACATAATCTAATTAATCTGTTCCTCTTTATCTATATATTTTTCACATTAATAATTATTCGTAATTTTGTTCAATTTAATGATTTTTGTTTTTTTTTTTAATTTTACCATGTTGCAGAAATATAACTTAAACCATAAATATAAAGTCGCTTTTTCAATGTCTGTTTTTCGTTAACTTCTAAACTATATATGCAACAGATTTTGGGTCTGTGTTCGCGATTTTTAGAGCATTAATTTTTAAGACTTGTAAGTAATATATTATGCCTATTATATTCGAGAATATTCAATAATTTTAACGGTTTGTAATCATATCGTAAAACATATTAGTATTAGTATAAAATGCTCCCTGGAAAGCAATAAATCAAGGGCATTTCGATAATAGATCTGAACATACATTCTGACATTAGGGACGCTGCTTTAAATCTTGTAGCTATTAACCTAAAGGATAGTACATGTTGATAATGCAAATAGGACGTTGGAGTTACTTGTAACATGCGCGTTCTCCAAGGCTTGTTCTCCAAAGCTCAATTCCAGGCCCTTTCTTTGTCATATTTGTAAAATCAGCATAAATACTCACTTCATTGAATTTACCTACTATTCCTATCATAGATCTAGTATTAAAATGCCCTATCTATTGTTGCCTTTAATACCAGCAACACCCAAAGTCGAAGTCATAAATCAGCTTACGTACTTCCGAAATTCACTATCAAACGCTTCGGCGGAATTTATACGGGAAATGAAAATACAATCAATGCTGCTGTTTTAGAACAAATTTTGAACGTTTATTATTGAGCGATAAACGAACGATTCGGTAGGTAGTAAAATCGACTGAATAAATACAAGTAGAGAATATTTGTATACAAAGCTTCAAGTGATAAAAGACGATGCTGTGAACATTTCGAAGTATTGCTTTATGTATATGAAAGATTAAATTTATAATATTATATAAAGCGGCAAAGTTTGTTTGTTTGTTTGAACGTGCTAATCTCTAGGACTACCAGTAGAATTTGAATAATTCTTTTTGCGTATGATAGCCCAGTTCTTGGGGAAAGTATGTAGCATCACGCTACTGGCGACGGTCACAGAGCAGGATGCAAAAACGCGGGTGAAACCGAGCCGCGAGAAGATAGTAAATTAATATAAATGAAGTATAAAGCTCATCTTCGTTTTGTTAGAGATATAGTGCCTAAAAAATTCACAGTAGATGTATTATATTATTTTGATAAACTCTATCATCTTTGTCATTGTCAACTTACTTTTGCACGTTTTAATTACGCCGGCTTAGATATTCTGTTAACTATATTTACCCAAATTTTCTATTATATGTATATTTCGAATAGTTCTCTTATCTTTATAGTTTCTACTAACGACGACGTAAAAAAATTTGCCTTTATCTTGTAAATTAGACTGTTCTTGGTCAGAGCCTTTCGTCCTTTGCAAATCTTTACCCTATATTATTGTGATAGTCCAAATTTTCTTACAATATTTTCTCCTCGTACGTCAGTAATGTCCATGGTAAACATGAAAATACAGAATTATTACATAAACTGTCACACTTTATGAATTTTTACTATATAATCTCAGAGGTGTCATTAAAAATGGGTTCTACCGGATAATAAAGTTGGTATTTTTACGAGAAACCTGACCCTTAACGTAAACGAAGATGAATACTTGAAAGTATAGGACAAGATGCTTGACAAGAACGGTATTAAAGATTTAAGATACGAAAATAATAGCAAAAGTGTTGATAACGAGCGTTTTGAACTCGTTTAAAAGTACAAGTAGTAAACTGAAGGAACGACATAAACCGATGATGAAAAATAAACAAACGAAGGTTATGTTTAAATTTTAGAACAGGGGTAGACGTTAGAATTCGTATATTGTAAATTACTTTAGAGGTCGATACTATCGAGGTAGTAGCTTGGCGATGTTGAGTAGGGTTTCTAAGATCCCTTGTCAAACGCGTTATACTAAGTGCACTAGATATTTCGCAAGGACAGCGTTTTATTGGTTAACGGTTGGCAATGTCCAAATAATGATAGGTCTATTGTGCTGTAGCTTTTTATGGATGTTATGAATTGTAACAGTTGCCATAAAAATAAGACTGTGCATATGTAGAAATATCCTATCGTATCATGTGAAGTGTAGTGACGAAATAGTCTAGCCTCAAAATAGAATTAATTAATTAGTGAGCAAGACAGAATGTTAAGGCTCGATGTTTTAGACACGCTCTAATTAGTCACGTAATTACAAGTAGGTAAGCTACAGTCACGGTAATACTATCTATACAGTAATCCATCTTCATACAAACGGACGAAGCGCAAGCCATGCCTACGTGCGTCGAACTCGACATGCGCTCGGCATGCAGACAGTCGCGACTGTGCCGCAGTAACGAACGGACGGTGTGTTGTTTTTTTAACAATAAGCGCGCATTTTTTACTAAAAATCAGTTCAAGTACATATTTAAAATGAAGAGTAGGATATATTGTGCTGTTTTTGGTTGCATGAATTCATCAATAACGCATACTCTGAAAGGTAAGACTATAAAATAATTTTACTTACTAGTAGGTAGGAACATAATGAATGTCTTTTTAAAGGATAAGTATTTCCTTTTATCTCCCGGAAAAAAAGATGTCTGGATTAATAAATAAAGTGAATAGAGTATAGGAAAGTGATTGACACGAGTGAAATAGGTAGTTATAGGCGGTTCATGAATCATGATACGGTAGGTACGCTTGTGTTAAAACCTCGGGGCATGTTTGTTTTTTTTTGTTAGTTTGTATAATTCAAAATAAAGACGTTGTATTTTATTATTAATAATAGTTTTTTATTAATAATAGTAATTAATTAATAATACAAGAAAAAAATAATTTCCAATCAAAAAACAACACGCATTTTTATTGAACACTTTAATAAAAATATTTGTTTATATAAGAAAAATATATTTACAATCACAAAACTAAATGGAAACACAAAGTAGGCAAATGTAATTAAAGTGCTGGAGGCGGGCAGCCCTATCCCATGTTTACGTACCGCGCGGCTGTACGCGTTTATTTATAAAATACGGCTGAGTCACACCACGGTAATTAGATAGTATTACCGTGACAATACTGTATAGATAGTATTACCGTGCTACAGTTAACTAGCGTAGATATGTATAACTAATAGTTATGTGATCTCATCTCTTCCCGCGGGTGTAGCAAGCAGCGATTAAGTAAATCGGTCCATCATGCGTGGTGAACTATGCCAAAATATCTATGGGAGGCCAATGTCTCGTCAATCCGGCCCATGTTGAGGTTGATTGGTCAGCTCGGTTTTGAGAGTGGCAAAAAATGTGTCGCTTATAAAAAAATTTTAGTAATCTTTTCGTGTTATCAATAGTAAAAACTCCGTAATACGAAAACATATATCTCAGTATAGGATTGATCTAAATAAAATGCTTCAGCTGTAGATGATTTGAACTGACGTAATGGCAAGCAGTACCAGAGATTTAATGGACATCAGGACAGATCTCATAACTCAGTTACGTCACTGTTTTTTGTGCTTGTATTATTTTACTGGCGCGACAAAATGGTTTGACGGTGAATTATGATTATGAATTTAAAGGATCTGACCAAAACTACGTAAATTATTAATTTAGAGTCTATATAAAGTTGTCGGCTCACTACTATCATTAATTCAAATATTATTAATATAACTACATAATTGACTTTTTATCTCTTTTTTATGTATAATTGTGGTGTCATCAATGTTTATTGTAATTAATCAAATTCAAATTAATTATACTTATATTAAGATTATTGTTTTTAGAAAATATTTAGGAATTGTAAATTATAACCGTAAAACATTCGCATACAATGTAAATTGTTTCTGAATAAATAAATGAAATGAAATGAAATGAAATGAAATACAAAATCATTTATTTTTCTCTCACACAAACTCAACCTACCAACTAATTAACCTAAAAAACCAGTTCGCTGACGAGGTAGAGCTGTGAGAAGAAGTGGCAAGAAACTCACGCCTCTCTTTTCAATCGCCTGATAATTATAGTTTTTTGGATGAGGTAATTCAGTGGTTCCTTTTTCTAAACCGGAGACCACATGTCCAAAAAAATAGTTGTATCCGCTAATCGTATATTTTTGAAAACACGAGGCCCCTACGATAAAATTAAATGTGCTACAAAAGTGCGCAAGTTACCGTTTAATGAAAAATATAACTACGTTGAAAATGGAATGACTTTTTTAACAATAACCATCACACAAATAAGAAATCAAAAATATTACATTGTGTCAAAATTAATATTTGTTTAAAGTGACGCATTTAATTACTTGACTGTGCAGTCTTTGATTTATAATAGTCTCTTTAACCAGTATTCAATAAAGATGACGACTGTTCCCACAGTGGATACTGTGGAACATAGGGTTAGTCCGAGCACTTCGCCTTCGAAATTGATTGCGAAGTGCTCTAACCAATCCTATGCTTTAGAGAGGTTCTAGCTCTGTATATTCGTACATCAAACGTACGTGTAATCTGCTCGATTGCATGAGTGTTTCTGTTTGGTATTATGGCTTTTATGGTTATTACGAATATTTTCTTTTGTTTTGGTAATTTGCGCCAATACTTAAGTAATTCATTATTATTTTATTCCGATCTATGCACATAGATCGGATGAGTACAAATTTTCTCTTCGCGTATTGCAACTCGTAATATGTTATGTTGTAATAATTATGTCTGTCTAAACTTGTCGTAGGCGTACAGTATCTGTTTGATATATAATATAATATGAAATAGATGTGAAATACGTAGTGGAAGTCTTTCGGCTAATATGGTTTTGAGAATTTACTAAAACCTCAATTATATTCAATCTTAAAAGTTTAAATGAGTTACGGTCAAATTTAGACCGTTTAATGACTTAATTAGAGAATTACGGAGGAATCATGTTACAAATAATTAGTACTAATTTGGCGTAGTATTTACGCTAACTAAGTTTGAGAAAATTACTTTTGTAATGGATGGGTATACTAAACATCGTCAGACTTCATAGTCAGCGTCCACGGCAAGTGTGAAAATATCGACACAAAATCCACGTACAGATTCTTTAAAACATGATTCATTCATTTAAATATTTTAATAATATTTTGTTGTTTTTAATCATCATTTTCTTCATCATCATCATTGTTTTAACCAAAAGACGTCCACCACTGAACATAAGCCTGCCAAAAGCATTGTCCGATCATGAGCCGTTCTCATCCATCGGTTTCTTGCCGCTTTTATTAGGAAGTACATCATATATTCAATGAAATAGATACCAGCTAATACACCTCGTAAAGTTTATTGCCTTGAGGAATGAATGGAATGAGCCTGATATTTTGTTTTAGTTATTTACTTGGCAAGTACTAATGTGATTTTCAAATCATGTGTACTTTCTAATATCCAAGATAAACTTGGACATTTCTGACTGACGGTGAAGAAAACATCGTGAGGAAACCTGGAATTAAAAGTCTGAAATTGCTAATCTGCCTAGAAAAAGCATGGTGAATAATGCTTATGCCTTCTCTATATGAGAAGAAGCCTTTGTCCTGCAGTGGGACTGTAACAGGTCGGTATTAAACTTACATACACGAATAAATAAGTTTGAGAGCACATGAAACCATATCAATCCCATAAAATATGAAACAAAATAATATATTTTGATACCTATGGTTTATAAATAGATGGCAAAGCTGTGTCGAGACCAAGTTTTAAAGACAAGAACTTTGTCCATACCTACAACTAAAAGTTTAAGTTAAGATTTCAACACAAGTTAAGTCCGTGAAATAATTATAATATCTGAAAAACTTTTATTGAATGTTAGACCTACTACATATATATAATAATAATGTGGATATTACCCGAGACCGAGTTTCTTAGTCAAGATCAGTTATAAATTATGCAATTTATTATTATTCAATATACGTTAAGTTAAGAAGTTACGCTTCTGTTAGAAGTTGAGTAATTAGGTACTTATAATTATGATTAGGTACACGCCTATTATCTCCAAGCGCTCGAAAGTTCTTACGAAGAAAAACTTTTTAACTTTATTATTGATGTTCTTAGAAATTTCTGACATATCTCATATTATAAAGTCATTTTGTATCCTTGGCTCTTTTGGCTTATTGTAATCAGTATAATAATAAATAATAAAAGCTGTTATTTCTTTTAGATCATGTTAGTGACACTTATAAACGGCCTCCGGCCGAAGTCCGATTGCAGCAATCGGCAGTCTGCTAAGCTTTCTATTCTATAATAAATCTTCATGTCGTCCGCGTACATTAGGTGATTTGAGTAACGGAAACACTGTGAGATGTCGTATAAGTAAAGTATAGATCATAGACTGTTGACAGCAGATAAATAGGATTATATTAAATTTAGAATATTCCGTGATCGTCGTTGCGGATATTGTAAAATAACCAAAAGGCTTCAAACAAAATTTCAGCAGAGAATTCTTAATCTTAATCTTATACGTTACGGTTACCACTTACCATCAGGTGTGCCGAAAGCTTGTTTGCCACCAAAGTTGTACAAAAATAAATATACTATCGCTTACACAGACGAGATGTCAAAAAGCCTAGGGAATAGATAAAACATAAAGGTACAAGTACAATTGATGTTTTCAAAGGTTAAAGTGCTCTGACCCGTTGGGATTAACCTTAATATAAGATATGGGTAGTGTCATTAGCAGCCTCAGAAGTGACCTGTCAGTGTATTAAAGAGAATCGTCAAAATGAATACGCTCATATCAATTGTTTGGTGACAGTAAATTAATCACTGTCTATTTTTGACTCCAGAATAACATCAAGCTACAGGTAATATTTCCCAAAGGAGACCATGACCCCTGCCGTGCTGATTCTAATAAGGACTCGACATTGGCGAGCTATATAACAGATTAGACAATTATAGTACAGAGGATTAGTGCATACTCCGAGTTCTCGTGGTTTTAGTTATATCATCTAGTAATAAATATTCTTTCTGGTACTTAAATTAACATCACGTTGTAAGATATAGATATAGAATACAAGTCGGACTGGCCCGAACTTAGAGTCAATATAAGAACGACCTTATCGTTATCTCAAAGGGTTCCGTATTGCCTCTTGAGTTCCTCTCTTGAATCCATAAAACTGAGCAAATGTCAGTCATGAGTTACTGGATTACTGAGGCGAGGCTTCAAATTTGTATGAGGACAGTTTGCCTATCATTGAAATCAAGCCGTGCGTAGAGCCGAGTAGATTTCTGCACATTTTTTACACCTACTAAAAATATAGTATGTCAGTTTTTCTCAAGACTATAGATTCTCCAATTTGACTTTGCTGCCATATTTAAAACATGAAATAAATTTAATATTATAACAGATAAGAGAGTAGAATAGAACAGAAATCTCTCTATTGTACAAATGTACACCGAATATATTATTTTTATACATACCTAGGCCTTATTGATACAAGTCTACTTCCCGCCAATATTCATTTACACTTACCTTTCGAATGTGCTTGAAGCATGTGTTCAGTGCTCAAATACGGAGCAAATTCATTTATTTTTATTTACAAAATCTTCAAGGATGTTTCTATTGCCTACATTTTATACTGTCGCAAGATTGGTTATGATTGTAATAATATTTTCATACTATAGCAGCATGTAATCATATTTTATAAGTACTTGAAGGGTTGAAGCAATGCTTGTGTAAAAAGGCAATTGTCTATGACGATACAATAGCACATTGTACGTTATATTTTGAATAGCGCATCTCCGAGAAGCAATATTATCTCTCATATTTCAAATTAGTTTTTGATATTCTTATAGTTCATTCACCATTTCTACGCTTCCATTTCACCCGTTTCTACACTTCAGTTATCGCCAATTAAATTTTATTAATCTTGAGAAATAGATTGCTTGGATACATAATTATCGTTGGTCTTATTGCGCCATGTTTTGTTTTAATTTTTTTAATACAACTTGGTATTTTAAAGTTTGTATTAAATGTATTATTGTTTATAAAATTTAACTTAAAACTGGACAAGATGTAAATGATAGTGAGTAGCAGTTCTGATTAGACCAAATGAAACAAATCTTAAAAACCAGCCAAGTGCTTGGACCCGCGCACGAAGGGTTTTTTCTGTACCTATCTATAAAAACGGCTAAAAAAATATGAATGTTGTATGAGAGCCTTCTTAAATATTCATTTTATTTTAATTTAATAATTTATTTTTAAATATTTTGTGTATATTTCAAGCGTCTACCTGTTGTTGCCGTTATTAATATCAAGCATACGTCATCTGTGAAAATTTCAACTGTCTTAGTATTACAGTTCAATGTTCATGAGATACAGCCTGGTGACAGACGAAAAGACAGACAGACAGACAGACAGACGGACAGCGGATGAGTCTTAGTAATAGGGTGCTGTTTTACCCTTTGGGTACGGAACCCAAAAAAACGGTTACCTATTTATTTCTTCGAAACAAAAAACCGATTATGAATTTTGTTTCTGGTTGATATAATCTTTATAATCATGAAGGAAGTAACAAAAGATGCGATTTCATCTGTTTTTTCGCCAACAATTAATCTCATCATAATTTATGAGTGGTATAAGTAGAGGATTAAAAACCTTTTGCGTACGCTAATATTAGTTTTGTATATCAAGATTCAGAAACAAATTGTGAATGTTTAGTCTATAGTAGGTCTATATTATTTTTATATAATTACAAGTATGTATTTGTTTTATACATCACACTTTAAACGATTTTTATTTATTATTTCTCAAGGATACTCCAGGACTTAAAATGGTTAAATTGACAAGAATATACCCGAGTTTGACTCAACTTTTTTATGTAATATCCTTGTCTGAAGACTACTAGAATATTATATTTACAGCTCAAATACTCGCACCTTCACTTATAAAAAGGAGCGTTATATAAAACGCCTAATCAGAACTGCTTGTTAGGTATGTGATAAAGTTTAAAAGTGCTAAATCGCTTTTTTGCTTAGGGCCGAGGACTAAAATTATTTTCAAAGTTTGTTTCAAAATTATTTTACAAAATCGCTCATATAATCCTAAAGTTTTGTGGCAATACGATCAACTTTCTTTTTAACTGTTTCAGCCTGCATAAGAATAAGAATTCCTATAAGAAAACTATATTATTTTGAGACTAAGCTGATATCTTTAACTTCTTAGATCTAACATACTGACAATATCCAAAGACAGATTTGACTCTCATCTCTTATCTCATTAGAGAGAGCATTTTAATTATTTTAAGTTTTTGTGCTAATTCAATAATATATTTTAAATTGTTTTTATTTTTCCTATAAACTCCGTTGATCGCATCTGCATCGCAATAAATCTTAATAAAAAATCTATACGAAGATTTATTGCGATGTCAAACTTGGGATAGCAGCCATCTGTCAGGATCTATTTGTTTTATTTGTTTTAATGTACGAAAGTGTCATGTTATTGCTTTGGAGTAACACTACTCTTGCTGTATAGGCTTTGATTTATTTTATGTATTTATATAAACTGATGGTCGAGCATAGTTCTGGAGTGGCGACCACAAATCGGAAGACTTAGCGTGGAAAAACTTGTCAAAAGGTAGATGACAACTTGGTAATTACTACTAGTTACATTTTCAGCACCTTTGTTTTTGTCTTTGTGTCTAAAAATTATTTCACTACAAAATAGGCGATGCTTGGGGCAGCAGTAGACCTTTTGACTGAAATGATGACGATGAACATAATATCAACTGATAATCAAATCAAATCAAATCAAATCAAATCAGTTTATTGTTAAACATAGGTACAAAGGTGTAATATTTTTCACAAATACAGTTTCACTATGTTTTGCCGTAACATGCGGCGTACAATATTATTAAATATAACAAAATAAATATAATTAGCATGCATGCTTTCAATTTACTCAATATTAACATTACCATCTGCGTCAATAAGCAGAATAATTAGTAAATATACACAAACACTATCTCTCATTTTTATTTAGGTTACACACCAACAATTAAGAAGATATAAATAAATTATGATAATAGTAATTTCAACTTGTAATTCAAAATAGTGTCAATTTGTAAATCCAATAATGTCAATTTGTAAATCCAATAATGTCAATTTGTAATACCAATAATGTCAATTAGAAATTTCTTTGTCAAATCACATTAATAAAATAAGTAAGTACAAACAATAAAATATAGATTAAAGTAAAATGTCAAGTAAAAATATAAATTACAAATGTCAGTTTATATCATCATCATTTATGAACGAATTTATATTGTAATAGCATTTGGCCGTTAGCAAATTATTTAGTTTGATTTTAAATAAACTTGTACTTAAATTCTTATACGAATTTGGTATTTTATTATAGATTTTAGGGGCCATACAAAAGATACTCTTGGCAAGTAGAGCTGTCTTAGCAGCATACATACACAGCTTTTTATTGTCCCGTCTGTTTCGTACTGTTACGTCTGACAGGCGGGGAAATAGATGCGGGTTGGTTTTAACAAAAATTGCCGCTTCCAATATATATAGAGAAGGAAGAGTTAAAATTTTATATTTAATAAAGTATGGCACGCAGCTGTCAGTTATGTGCAATCCAAACATAGCTCGTATACAGCGTTTTTGCTGTTTGAAAGCAACTTCTCTATCTGCCGAGTTACCCCAAAAAATTATCCCATATCTTAACACAGAAGCGACCATGCCGTAGTAAGCTGTAAGCAATGTGGGAGTGTCAACAGTGGGTGCAAGTTTATGAAGGGCATATGAACTGCTACTAATTTTATTACATAATTGCTGGATGTGAGCCTTCCAATTAAGATGTTGATCTATAATTAAACCAAGAAATTTAGTTTCATTAACGTCATTTATTTTGAGATGTCCATATTTAATGTCAAGTTGTTTAGGAGGAAGAATTCTTTGAGAGAAATGCATGATCTGAGTTTTGCTAATATTGATTTTTAGATTATTATTATTAAGCCAATTTACAATTAAGTTGATAGAATTATTAATATTAATTTCATAAGATTCTGGATTGGAACATGGAATGGTTATGGTACTATCATCGGCAAAAAGGGTCATAGGTTGGTTGATAGTTCTTGGTAGGTCGTTAATGTAGATGATAAACATTAATGGCCCTAGCACGCTACCTTGTGGCACCCCAAATGTCACTGTACGCTCGTTTGAAGTATATGTAATTTGTCTTTTTGTTTTTATATTTATTCTTGATATTGTTGTAAGTTGTTTCCTATTTGACAAATAAGATTTAATTAAATCAAGAACATTACCTCTAATGCCATATAGCTCTAACTTCTTGTTTAAAATGTTATGGTCAACGTGGTCAAAAGCCTGCGTCATATCGCAGTATACGGCACAGACTGGGATTCTTTTATCCACGTTTTCCATTGTTTTATTTAAGAAATTGTAGATAGCCACATTTATAGACATGTTTTTTCTAAATCCTTTTTGTTCACTACAGATAATGTTATTATTTTCCAAATATTTATATAATTGCCCGTATATATATTTTTCAAAAATTTTTGAAAAAATAGGTATGAGAGCTATTGGTCTATAATTTGACATGGAGTCCCTATTTCCCTTTTTGTACAACGGCTTTACAATTGTAGTTTTTAAGCTATCTGGGAATATACCTGAACTGATGCATAAGTTCAGAAGATAACTTAGGGGTGTGCAGATGAGATCTTTTACTGATTTTATTATTTTTGTAGCTATACCATCATAGCCAACGCTGTTTGTGTTTTTCAATTTTTTTATTATATTTAGTATATCTTGTGGTACACTAGGTGACAAGAATATGGAATCTTTTTTACTACTTATATTTGTTAATATATTTTTGGTATTTTTACTGGATTCTGGAATCGGCACTACCTTATCCACAAAATAATTATTGAAACTGTCAACTATGACTTGAGGATCTTTAACAGTAACATTGTTTATAGTCAGTGATTGTATCGAATTAATTGGTGTGTTTAGTCTTTTACTGTTAATTATTTGCCAATGTTGATTTAGACTTATTACTAGAGGTGTTGATTTTATGGATATTTTGGGCTCGTTTGGTCAATCTAATAATTTTTCTAAACAGCTTAGAATACTGTACATATTGCTTTTTTGTGGCTAGTGATGGTTTGTTTCTGTAAGTCCATAGCAACTGTCTTTTCCTTTTGCTACATTTTTTTATACCTTTAGATACCCATGTAATTTTCCTTTCACTTCTAATAGTTACACGCTTCATAGGGAAGCATAGACGATAAAATAGACCAAATGTTTCAAAAAATAAATTACAAGCTCTATTAGTATCTTTAACAGTATACATTTCGGTAAATGTCAAATTACATATACAGTCACTAAATTTTGTGATATTTTCTTCTGAATAGTCACGTTGTTGTTTTTGCAAAAATTTTAGAGTACACGTTTTTTTCACTGGACACATAATGATTTGAGCCGTATGATCGGATAGAGCTAATTCTATTACATTTGTTTTACATGTTTTACGAAAACTATGTGCAAAATTATCGATACATGTTTGACTTGCCAGCCTGGTTGGACATTCTATGGCTAAAGTTAAGTTAAAGCTATTTAATAGATATTTAAATTCGCGTGTAATATTATTGTTTTGCATCATGTCAATATTAAAGTCTCCTGCTATTATTACATTGGAATAATTATATTTGTTTATTTTAGCTAACATTTGTTCTAATTTAAAAAAAAAAAAATTTAATTGTTTTGGATTTGGTACACGATAGATACATATAATTATTAACTTATATTCTACCAGTTCAGCTGCACAACATTCAAAGATACCACTTATAGACATTTGTGAAATATCAAGTAGCTCTCTCCATAAATGGCCCATTTTTATTAAAATGCAGGCACCACCTCTTTTGACATTAATTCTACTATAGCACGCAACTAAGCAATAATTGGGAACATGGAGGTGAGCTTCTTGACCAGACGTCATAAAATGTTCCGTAATACATAACACATCTATGTTTTTGTTCTCTTCAGCGAGAGTCTCTAGTGAGACAGATAGAACATCAGACTTATTAATTAAACCAGCAATGTTTTGGTGTAATACATAGAGAGACTTAGTTACGAAAAAACACATCACTCAATGGCTCGTTCCTTTCATTATTGATAGTGTATTGCGACTCATGTAGAGTGTGCGAGTGTCCCGAAAATTCGGAACTCTCGCCACTCTGTGATGGGCATATAAGCGGGAACTGAGTTAAGTCAACTTTAATTTCTTTCATAATATTTTTATATACAGCCTCTATACCATATTTGTTTAGTTTGCCCGTTAAGAAAGAAAACATGTCATAAGTGAGGCGTTGATTTGTATCATTCAAGTATGCATATTTATGAGTCATATTATCAAGGTACAATAAGTTGTTAAATATTTCTATTTTATAATTATATATAGGGGCTCCTAGTATGTATGTTGGTAAGCATATTATAATGTTTGTGTACGTTACCTGTTGTAGACTGTCCCTTATGTCTTTTACTAGCGCTGTGAAATTAGGCATACCTTTGAAATCAGTTGCACCTATCATTATTATGCAGTAATCATTTGTACTAAAGTTCTTAAGCTTCTTATCTATATTACGCAAGAGATATTTAGTTGTACACTGATGAGTGGTGTAACGACAGTACTCAAAGTACTCGGCAAACGTTTCCTCTGTGTATTGTTGATCATATTTGTTATAGCTATTTGTAAGTATACATAGTTTCCTTTCCTTTTTGTTGTGAATGTTTGTAAAATTGCGTTCAATTTCTTTTATATGGCAAAGGCCGCTGTCTAGTATTTTCTTCGTAGGTAAGTTTGTGTTCGTTTTATTATTCGCCTTAAATATCTCAGGAGTGCTTGAAATAATGGCACCTTTTTGTGACTTTGTGTGTTGTTCTAATAACCGTTTTGTAGGACTGTTTGGTATAGAAACTGTTGTTTTTGTGTACATGTTTTGTTTCTGTTTGCGTAGTGATCGTGGTGTCGGAGAGCTTGTGTCGTACTGTTTGTTTAGTTTTTTGTATAGTTCAATTGTTTTGTTAGCTTTTTCCAAGTCATGTTTGAGTTGCGAATTTTCGATTACTAAATTGTCAATTTCCTGATGTGCTGATTTTAATTCGTGGATAATTGGATTAATATAATTCGTGGACTGGTGCAATAATGGACGATGCCTTTAATTTGCTTTCCGTTTTCCGAAGGAAATGAGGAAAAGTCCTCATTTCCTTCAATCGTTTCACGTACCCCACTTCCTTCACGGTAAGCAGCGGCTTCGCCACTTACCATGCAGGGGCTGTTTGCTCGTGTGTCACTGCCGACAATAAAAAAAATATTTCATTGCAAATTCATATTTTACAACAATTTGTGTGTATTAACCATAGAAATAGTTTTAATAATGATGACAAAATTTTGATTAAAACATGATATCAATTGCATATTTTTTTGCAAATAAGATCTTGCACTACCCAAAGATAAAATAATTTTAAAAGTTAACTGTTGCTTTATTTTAGAACATTCTTTTTTTCTTTCTTTTCTTATTTGCATTGAAGTACTGACAGAATTATTTAAATTTAAATAATTTACAAAATAAACTATTGGCAAAACCTTTATAAATAAGCAAATATTTAGTGATTAATGGTTTATAACTTTTAGGTTTTCTGACAGGTTTTCTTTCGCAGCAAATCATGACTAAGGTTTTTTTAGTTAAAACCTGACCCGACAGACATCTTATCTGAATTTTATCTCATGTTAGATGGATTATATGACTATAACCAGAACAATAAAATAATTACGCTTTGCCAGCACTTGAGAGATCGTAAATTTACTTAAAATATACATAGATAAATATATTAACCTAAGAAAACTTTCAATTTTTCTTTGCATACAGAATTCGTAGGAGATGGTACTAAGGACTCATAGTAGTGTCATTACAGTACCATTGATGGCACAAATCAATGGTAATATTGACACCAGGCGACTAGCACGTACCACACTACTATGTGTCCTTAGTACCACCGATGGTACTAAGGACACATAGTAGTGTCACTAGTACCATTGATGGTACAAATCAATAGTACCTAATAGAGACACCAGGGCATTATTACGTACATTTAAATATCAAAAATAGCCAACGAGATTCGGTTGTTCTCAAATGATGCGCTTACCAACATAATATTATTTCATTTTTATCTCTATATTATATATACTATTATATAAAGCCAAACAGTTTGTTTGTTTGTTTGTTTGAACGCGCTAATCTCTAAAACTACTGATTTGAAAATTCTCATTTTGCATATGATAGCCCAGATCTCGAGGAAGGTTAAAGGCTATGTAACATCACGCTACTGGCGACGAGAGCAGGGCAGTAAGCAAAGACGCGGATGAATCCGCACTGCGGAAAGCTAGTTTATTAAATTTATATACACCGACAAATTTTAGTGGTTTTCCAAATTTTTCTGTGTGATAGTAGATAATCAGTTAAACTACAAATATGTCCAGATTACAGGATAAAAAAAATATTGTGGCAATACTCGCAATAAAGCTACAAGGAGTGAGAATTCGTAGTATGAACCTGCGTACGCACACATCAATATATCGATGATTTGTGACTTGCGACCTAACAAAAGCGACTAACATAATTTATCACAAGCCGGCCGCTCGGCTGCTCGCCCGGCGCGGTTATTGCCCTGACAAGTAGTGTACCTACTGCAATACCTCGATAGTACTCAACGTTTATTCGAGTTTTGCCTAGTTCTTTAATTTTTGGTTTTGTAGATCTAGGATATTGATATATACTTAGTAATACCAAATATAAGAAATGTACGAAGTTTGTAAAACAACTTAAAATTCAGCCAGTATAGCAAACCTCTAACCTTCCTAATCCTTTAACCTCACGTGTCTAACGTGATGTTAAAGGATTGGCAATATAAAAAATGTAGTTTTAAGCACCGCAATATGTTTTCCTCGTACACACTTTCGGTGAATTCTCGTAAGTAGGGGGTAATTTTATTTTTGACGGAGACAAACTGACGCTTTATTTTGGGCAAAGTAATATTATGTATCTTAAGGGTACTTAAAGTTACAAAAATAACCTACTTATGTTTTTTTTGAAGTTATACTAGTGTAACTTTGAAGTTAACCTTTGAAGTTAAAAAGTGTAGGGTTTAGATATTTTCATTATTTTCACTGTAAACTGAGACAAAGAATTAGTCAGCTTTTTTTGACATACTCAAAATATTATCTTCTCTTTAAAGATTTCAATGTTATTTACTGTTATTGCAAACCTGCGTCATTCGAAACGTATATAAAATGAAAAAAAAATTAAAAAAAATCATGACAGGCGAAAATAAATAAGATTTACGAAACATAAAACAAAAGTATGTTTCTATCTTTATTGCTTTGCGTTATGCAGAAGCAAAATTAAATGATATATTTTTGCAAATAAACGAGCAGTTCTGTTCAAGAAACAAAAGATAATATTGTGTCTGAACAAACACCCGACACACACAGCATGCTTTATTTGCATAGTACCTATTATTTGCAAATCCCATACAACGATAGCTACTAACCACACATACTATCAGACAATTACGGGCAGTATTGTTCAACACCTACTAGGTAAATGCGAGCATATTACTTGCCTATTCCATAGGAAAATGTCCGTCATCACTGCATAGCAATCAATCAAATCTCTGACATATTCCCTTATTAAATTAATATTGTATACACGAGGAAAGCTTTTCATTCGCCGTGTTAAGGTGGTTCCGACGAAATTTCGACGAAATCCGCGACTTTCATCTCGATAATTGAGTAGATTCTAATGCTATTTATTCTTTTTTTTTTGCCAACAATATACTTTGATTCATGAACTTTAGAATAGTAGAAGAATTATTTACAATAATTGATTATATAACTTATACCAACGATATTAAAACAACGTGATTTCACTTATTTCGAAATATTACTTTCTAATTACTATAGTTATAAATATAAAAGTTATATTGAATCAACCGGAATAAACCAAATGTCAACTCTGTAGGTTTATTTCATTTATTAGGATAATGTTTCAATAGTTATTGATAATTTGGCTGAATCAGCGTCGCAGGGGCTCTGCGCGGGCGACGGGAGGCAGAACGGCAGAGCGGCGCAAGCCCTTCTGACGGACGGACGTATGCGGTTTTTTTTAAAATTATTTACGTAATTCAATAATTGCAAATAAATAATATCAAAAAAAAAATATTGTGTGGATAGATTTAGTGTTGCAAATAAATTAGATTAGTTATTTAGATTTTTTTAGTGTATTAAATACGTAGGTATTTACCTACATTTATTATTATTTTTCATCAAAATGACTAAAATTTCACGACTGAAACAAATACAAATGCAAAAGATTCAACACATGAATATCCTGTAAGTAGGTATATACCTACCTTCATATTTTTAGTAAAATACCTTCTTTGAGATACTTACCTAGGATATCCTTTAATTATGTTTAGTTCCACGTAAACTAGGTAACAGGTGGTGAGCCTATTGTCGCTCGTGATAAGATCAAGGCAACACCAGGCCTCAAGAATCAGTAAATTCCTGCTGTTATAATATATACCCTAGGGGTATGAATATGAGCTTGCTACAATATTGTCTATGTCTACTATCATTTCGAACTAGGTGTGTGGTAGGTGGGCACATGAGTAAAATATCTAACTTGGATATTTACTCATGTGGCAAGGGCGCTTTCCGATTCCGACCGACGCGACGCGACGACGGCGACGCCGGCGTAGGTACGAGGTGCTTTGGTCGGAACACGAACGTCGGCGTCGGTCGTACAACTAGCATAGAACTCAAATTACAATGATTATACGAGACATGCGTCAGTTTGCGACCTAGTTAGGCACCTACACAAAACAACCATACACGCTGCTGTTAGCTACCTAACTATCTACGTTATCTTGCACGAGCATAAATACCTATACATTCTATATATACATACGGTGTGTACTTGAATATTCTATCGGTAAGTAATACCGATAAAATATTCAAGTATTTACCTCGTTAGATTTTTTTTCATGAGCTGATAAAATCAGTGATAAGATACTAGGCTAAAGTAAATACCTACCCTTCTACTTTCAATGCATCTTATTTTGATTTATTTATTTGATTGCAAGAAAGGAAGAAAAAAGGCTTTACAAAACGTCTTAGTCTCTAACCAAACTAAAATATTTGAAGACTGTGAAATTATCACAATTAGGTAAATTAAAAATCCTACTCTCTGTTCCTTTATTATCGTACTATATGAATGTTTAATCCTAAAATTAAATAATATATTGTTGAGTGCCTACTGGACATAACAAAACTAATACCGTATTTTTCGAGTGATAGGTGTATGTAGAAAGTAATAGACCCGGCACGGTGGCACAGTATAAAGAATTCTACTCTTTTTTGTACAGTCTTTACCTAACTAGGTAAAGGCAAAAGAATTATGTTTTAGCACTCTATGTATGTATGTATCTTTATTATATTATATTATAAGTGTATGTACTGTAAAACTACCCCGTGACGTCGTCCGCATGGATCCGTTCCTTAGCGATAATATTACATTAGTTCTACTTTACCGATTTTGCATTATATTATACATTTACAATACTACAATATGTACGTACATACAAATATATGTATGTACACATATATTTGTATGTACATATTGAAGTAATCTATACTT
The DNA here is from genome assembly GCA_963082885.1 of Parascotia fuliginaria. Taxonomy (NCBI): domain Eukaryota; kingdom Metazoa; phylum Arthropoda; class Insecta; order Lepidoptera; family Erebidae; genus Parascotia; species Parascotia fuliginaria. Next base: position 5,675,756 of record OY720179.1, read on the forward strand.
ATAATGAATCTCTAGCGAGGTAATTTTCACGGTACATCCAAATCACTCAAACAGTGGGTACAATGCGTCTACTTTGGCAATTGTTCGTGTTACTTATTTTGCTAAGGGTACATGATATTGTGTACCTTACGTACGGGCACTTACTAGAAGATAATCAACATTTATTTATTTATTTATTTATTGAAAAAGTATTTACAATATCATTACAGATAAAAACCCAATACGATATCATAAAAAACCTAAAATTAAAAACACTAATTACTAAATAAATATATCTACTTATCCAATACTATACATTTTTGTGCAACATCCTTGAATTTTGATAGGGTACATTGAAAAATATCAATTTCTATAGAAATAATGATATACACATAGGAATGATGACGCTTTGTTTAAAGCATGTGTAACTGAAAATCCTTATCAGCTCCGTCATTTGAATTTAGTTTTGCTGGTGAATGGTGCTGTTTCAAATTCAGTGCAGTGGTGGCCATACAGAGTAAAGATACTGTGAGAGAAAAAGGAAATAAAGAGGACCGAGGAGGTAACTATGCCTTCGGACCACTGACTTTCAGACAAAACTTACACTTTACGTCGTTATGTACATCTCCAGCCAAACCGTCCCGCTTATTCTAAAACATCTACTTCCCTAAAATGTTTGCTGGCTATACAATAAACAGAACGATTTACTGAAGTTATATTTGTGATATCCAGATGAACCGAAAATAAATAAGGAAAATGAAAATATGTTAATTCATATAGGTTTATTAAATTAACACTTATGAACGTCAAAATTTACAAAATGTCAGCAAATTAACCTACAACCAGTTCGCTGACAAAGTAGAGCCATGAGAAGAACTGGCAAGAAACTCAGGACACTCTTTTTAATCGCAGGGTTATTACAATTTTTGTAAGTTACAGTTTCAAGTAGCATGCAAAGTGACACAGGCAATACACTTAACTCTATAGGTAATTAAATACTTACAGCTTTCTATGTTGCAAAGAAGAAATAAAAAGTAAAATGTGTCCTTTACAGGCTGCCTCAATTTGCATATTGCTACAAAAGGTAAAGGCAACATGTGAACTGTAATAAATGTGTCTATGTAAGTATTATATAAACTGTTAATATTCGATATAAGTATAAAGTAAGATGAACTTAATTCACCACAGGAGTTCACAATGTACATGGTGAACATCTATTTCACAAATCACAATGTATAATTTTAATAATACTAAGTATACAATTTTAACAAAACAATACAAAATGTGTACTTAACTGTACAATTATGGCTCGGGCATTATGTCATATATAATTAATACAAAAAAAAAAACATTTTATGTCAAAATGTATCAATAAGCGAGATTACAGGATGGAAATAAATTATGAATCATTTAGTATAATATTCTGTATACATCTTTGCTCGAGACAGAACAGCGTTTTGTTTCGATTAGATTCGTGTTCGTAGAGTAGATAATCCTTCTACTGATTTGGCTGCGCGATAGAAGCCTTATTATAAAGGATGAATTTACTATGGCAAACTGTAAATCGCTAAAAGCAGTGGACCAGATATCAGACAACACCAACTCATGAGTGGCTATCACAGTCCTACTATTTTGTGTTCATTTTCGGCAGACTGTGCCTGTTATTCCTACCTCGTGGACTAAGGCTGATGAAATTAAATAGTGTTTAGGAGGTCCACAGTCTGTAGCACTTCAAAATTGTTTTGCATTTAATAGGCTCCAAGCTATACACTCCGCAAGATTTGCCATTTAATGATAGAGGCCGAATTGAAAGGACAATGCACAAGTGTAGTCTGATTTGTTACTCGAGTTTGGTAGCGGTACGTATCTACAGAACCAAGAAAAAGTTGTCTTGCACAAAACCTTACTTTACATACATCAATATAACCGTGCCGTACAATTGCCTATCGAAGTGACTTTACTCTGCCTTATGATACAGTCAGTGGGATCCAAAAGACTAAGTGGTAGCCGCCATTCCAAAGGTCATTGTTTCAAACTGCTGGCTAGTGGTCTTTATGAGATGCTTTTTTATTATTGAAGCAGGACCTCATATCATCAGTCCATGAAGACGCAGTGGAGTTAGAAAGTTATGAAAACTCTTGGCTTTTGTAAGAGCTAATTTTGAACACTTAACAATCAGACGGGCAAATTTAAAGAAAAGATATTTTGCTGGGGTAATGTTTCAAACGTTACCCCAGCAAAATCTTTTTTATTCCGAATAACTTTAAAACTATAATGCAAACAAATTGTGCTATAGGCAAACAAATTACTCCTTACGACGCACTAATAATCTGTTATACTCTCATACTCTCACCTCTTATAAGCACATTTTTATCAACATTTTGCTGGGGTAACGCACTCCTCTGCCTGACGGTAAGCAGCCAATGAAGTCCAGAAGTGGAAGACACTATTTTAATAGAAATTGTCTCAAACTGCTAGCATAGCGGCTTCATGATACTAGCGACACTATTGCAAATAGTAAAAATATAAATGAAGATGAGGTACGCATACGTTTCATACGTACACACACACAAACTTTCGCATTTATAATATTAATAGGATGTTAATACATTTTTTAAGTCAAAATGTTTTAGTTTGTTCATGTACAAAAAACCTATATATATATATATATCTAACTAAATAAGTATAAACTCGGCAGGTAAATAAGTATAAACTCGGCAGGGTTACTAAACTAAAGTGTACTAGTATTAGTTGAAGAATACACATCATGTCAATTATAGGAATTTATCACAATGGTGTATTGTCATTAGGACTTAATTTTTAAGCGACTTCAAAAAATATTAATATTATATATATTATTAAATATTTTTTTGAATTCAATAATTCATAAAAATAGTTTTAAACGATTTTTTTGATCAGGCAATACATTTCACAGCAACTGGGTTTTGAGTTTATTGGTTTAACCCACAGTAGTTATTTTTATTTCTACTACATATTTAACAAACGTCATGATTCTAAACACTTATCTTTGCTTTCGCTACTATATAAATAATAAATATATATATAATATATACTCAAAAATATACATACTTACTAAACGAAATAATAAAAGATACTAAAAAAATAATTCATTATTGGCGCGTCTATCAGATTTTAGTTCTGCGGTTTCGGACAAGTAAGGTCATTGTCTTATAGTTGTGCTACTGCTACTTGCCGCTAGAGGGCGAACTCGCACGCAATGTTTTTTTCGGGTGAGGCGCGGGGTGGTGAGGAAGCGAAACGCTCAAGGTCATATGTGACGGAACGCCCTTAAGTAGTATATGATGCGTAAGATATTAGCTCTTTGCAGTCCTGATCATTTTATATATAGCATGAGTACTAACATTTAGTAAATGAACTAGTGATTTTGGATAAATTTTGAGCTGAAGATATGGTTAAAATACAACTAAGTGGTGGTTGACTAATGTAAAGGGTTTAAGTAGGCGTTGAAAAAGAAAGGTAACTGAGAATAGTTGAGCCTAAGTGCTTTCACTTGTCACAAAAGATACGCATAACTACAATATCTATCTATAAGCCTGTCGATAAAACAGTGGCCTGCTGAACGTTGATAGCACTTTAAAAAACTAGTTTACCACAACATTTGGCAAGCAATGAATGATCATCTATTTTTGTTATCTAGATTATCTATTATGCTATTTTTGTCGTAGGTATAATAACTCATTGGGCGGTCTTAGTGCAAACTCCCGGTTTCCACTTGGCCGACAACACATAAACGTATTTCCAACTTCTCTACGTACGCAATCTGTCATTATCATTTTGAGATTTTTCCGCATTTGCGAGGTTCCAGAAGGAAGCCTCACCACATACCTACGTGCAGATAAAATGAGTCGAAGTTACAAAAAAAATGCCTTTTACAACAAATACAATAAGATTTAGGTATTTATTGTTTGAGCGGTTACATCTGTTGCGGTTTGTCAAGCGGTTGATCTGTCGCACTAACAAAGTACACTGGCATTGTAATGAAGTGTGGCCGGCGGCTTCTTCGCTGAAGACCGTAGTCAGCCGTGGAAACGGGCTGACTCAGCAGATGGCAGCTGGTACGTTCTTAAGCCTGGTACTGGCGAAACCGACGCAGAGTTATTGTAATTAAACGTAGTACTTGAAAACCCAATATGGAGTTCCAATCACTTTTTAATTATCAGTTTATAAAACACAATAGGTATAAGTACTTAATAAAATAAGGTTACGAAAACTTGAATCGGTACGCAAATTACACAGTCTCAAGCAAAAATGCTTTCTCGAAGGTCTGACCTTCATACATTAGTGGATTCCTACTACGACTTCCTATTCTTGAAACTACTAGTAAATTCGGTTTTTAAAATACTTATCTAGCTATCATAATTTAAAAATTTAGTTATACTACACACCTAAAATGCATCCACGCGCGTTCAAGCAGATCACGAGCCTACATGCGCCGAAATACGCACCCACGTGCGTGAGTGCGGGGCGAGACGCAAGGTAAGACACACTGCAGTATGACCATACGCGGCAGGATCCTGCCTTTTCGGCAGGTTTAGCCCTTTATTTTACTCTCTGGCATATATGTTTGACGTTTTAGAAATCTGGCACTATTTGGCAGTTTAAAGAGTTTAAGCTGGCAGTCTTGGCAGCACAGCTTGTTAAAAGGAGTTTGGTGCAGTATCGACAAAAGAAATAGCATAAGGGAGGAATTTTAAATGACAATAGTAACATTAGCAACAATAAGAGTAAGACCTTTAGCTCGGAGATGTCCATCTCTAATTGAATTTGTAGTTCATTTCATTGTGAACCTTAAAGTGCTGAACAAAATATTTATAATAATTGTATTTTTACTAAAGTTTTCAGTTGTTTTTCTAATTAGTCGGAATAGAAAAAATGTAGGAGACGTAAAATTTTAATTCGGATTTCGTGCGGTGTGAATGTTTCAATTCCTGATTTATAATGAAAGGATCCATCACATTCTTCCTGGTCCGATTAGCAAAAGCGAAAGAAGCAGATTGAAGATGTTTTATGGTGTAAACAAGTTTGTGCTTAGGTTGTCTCATATAAAAGAACATGCACTACTATCTAATAAGCATATAAAGAACATAATCGGATACAGTGGGCAGTCATCGGTGATTATACTTTTTATTTAAAAAATAATACGCACTTACTAATACTAGTAAGTGGGTATTATTTTTTTTATAATTTTAGGTGCAAAAATTATTTAAAACGTCTTCACTAGAAGATTACTAAAAAGTCTAAAAGATTTTAAAATTATATCGGCATTATATCGACATTTTGTGTATAGGAGTTTGAAATGAAATGAAAATGAAATGAAAATATGTTTATTCATATAGGTTAATTAAATTAACACTTAAGAACGTCAAAGTTTACAAAATATCAGCAAATTAACCTACAGCCAGTTCGCTGACGAAGTAGAGCCATGAGAAGAACTGGCAAGAAACTCAGGCCACTCTTTTTAATCGCCAGGTTATTACAATTTGTGTAAGTTACAGTTTCAAGTAGCATGCAAAGTGACACAGGCAATACACTTAACTCTATAGGTTATTAATTACTTACAGCTTTCTATGTTGTAAAGAAAAATAAAAAGTAAAATGTGTGCTTTACGGGCTGCCTTAATTTGCATATTGCTACAAAAGGTAAAGGCAACATGTGAACTGTGATAAATGTTTCTATGTACGTATAATATAAACTGTTAATATTTGGTATAAGTATAAAGTAAGATGAAGTTAAATTACCACAGGAGTTCACAATGTACCTCTATTTCACAAATCACAATGTATAATTTTAATAATACTAAGTATATAATTTTAACAAAACAATACAAAATGTGCACTTAACTGTTCAATTATGGCTCGGGCATCATGTTATATATAATTAATACACAAAAAAAAAATATTTTATGTCAAAATGTATCAATAAATTAAAGTCAAAAAAAATATTTGATAGAGCATGACTGTCATTCTTATTAATCATAAAAAATGTCAACCATAGAATAAAGAAAATATGTCATTAAAATTAAGAGTAAAATTAATTTACTCCTTCGTCAAGCGAGCATTCCGTGACTTTTTATCGTTTAAATACTCATCATCAGTGTAGTAACCCTTAAGTATTAAATGTATTTTGACAATTTGTTTAAATTTTTCTAAGGGTTTATCCATTATGTCGATAGGTAATTTATTATATAAACGTACACCAAGTCCCGTGAAAGAGTTATGGACTTTATGTAAGCGATAGTGTGAGCCAACCAGTTTATGCTTACCCCTGGTGTTAATCTCATGCACATCGCAATTCCTAGTATATAGACCAATGTTACTCTTAACATAAACAACATTAGTATATATATATTGGGATGCAACTGTCAATAGGTATACCTATCTCTTTGAATCGCTCTCTCAGGGAGATTCGTGAACCTAGGTTCACGAGTCTCCCTGTTGTAGATTGATCGTATAGCTCGTTTTTGAATAATAAAACGGTTTCAATGTCAGCAGCTCTACCCCACAACAATATGCCGTAGGACATAACGCTGTGAAAATAACTAAAATAGACTAGTCTGGCGGTTACCACATCAGTAAGTTGCCTAACTTTCCTGATAGCAAAAGCCGCTGAGCTGAGTTTACCTGCGAGGCACGAAATATTTTGCAGAATTTGTCAGTTTTTATGCCTAGGCTGGGCAGGATCTTTAATTTAAAGTTGGTCACACTGACACATTGAGTCCCGCAGTGCCGTGCGCATATATTTGTTATTAATACTTATTATAATTTTAAAACAAATTCTAATTATTATTTAAGAATTGAGTTTCTAAGAACGTTACAACGTTACAATTTTTTTAACTGGATATCTCTTACGATTAAAAATGTAGAGCCTTACACGTGCCAAATATTCAAAGAAATGTACGGCAAGCTAAGTAAGAATTCCGCATTGGCATGTATTTGATACGAAGCTTCGAAAATGAGAATGAAATTAAACGTCAATCATCTTCGCAGAAATAAAAGCTGTGCGACACAAATTGGATTGATTCCGAGATTTCTAATAAGTTCAATTTATGCCGCCCAGTTCGATCACAAACAGATGTCATTGAATTTTTGTCTGTTGATTAGACTAAAATTGGGCATAGATGTACACTAAATTGGGATTCAATAAAATTGTTTTGATTATTTCGAAGGCGCAGTGGAAAAGCGTGCGACTACTGTGCCAGAGTTTAGACAATGTGTGATAGAAAACGTACGTCTTAATTTAATTCTGAACTTTGGTGTACTTTGTGCATTTATGCACTACTTGGGTTATGAGTATTTCTTTGTGAGTCTTTGTTAGTAAATTAAATGTTGTGGGGGTGTATAGCTTGCAGTGGCGTTGAGAATTTATAGTAAGTTTGTTTAAATTGTAAAGAGTATATTAATTTCATACACAAATTATGTTAATTACGAATTATGATAGTTTATAGTTAAATGTTATAAAATAATGTTAATGATGAGTACGCCAGTTGGCCGTGGTAGACACCCGGTACACGCGCGAGTGAATGCAGTACTGATTTAGATAATTAATAAGTAAATATTATTGATACTGTGCGCATGCATACGATATATATAAGGTGTTGGTTGAATTTACCTGAACAAATGTTTAGATTTAAAAATACTTAGATTATAATTATTCATATTTTGTGAGAGACCGAGAAGGTAATCATATGATTACCTTCTTTCTCGGTCTATATTCATGTTGACAGATTCAGCAAGAATCTAAACGATTTTAAACAACTGCTCAAAGAGTCTGTGGGTTTTCTATGTAGGTAGGTACTAAAAAACACAGATAGAAACAAAAACGTCTTCATGTAACAAAAATATTCATTTCTTTTTTTAATTTACTTTATTTACGAATTTATATCACAAGTGTGATATAAATTCGTAAATAAAGGATTTGTGAAGTGTAATTTATATGATTAAACTGTATAGTATACAGTATTATATACTGTGCCCAACATCGAGTTAACCTTTTATGCGGAACAAATAAAAATGGCTTGAGATATTAGCTATATTGTATAATTGAGTGTAAAGCAATAGAGGTTCTTGTATAAGAATTTCGTTGAATACATTTATTTATCAACCGCTATGTTCATATTATATATATATATTCTTAGGTGAATTAAATCTGAGACAAATACTAGTTCAATTTACACTTGTTCTTATATATTGTTCATATTATACATGTAATTATAATCTAAGATAAGTTCAATTAAGGCAACTCTTCTTTATAAGAGACTAGAAGACTAGTACTAGTTTCATAGAAAAAAGAGTTACCTGAATTCTAACAAGAAACAAATACCTATACATAAATATATCGTGTTACTAGGTATCAGGATATATTTATGTATATTTGTTTCTTGTATATTTATGTTTATTTTGATCTTTTTCTACGGGTACAAGAAAATAAAATCACAATATCTCAGGTGTAGTTTATTAAAACTAGCGGTTTTTATTCACAAAAATGTTTGCTATAATAATAATATTATACCTAGACTTAGTTATGGCCTTTTTGTTTATCTATATTGTTTTTGTTTTCTTTTTTTTGTAATGTTCAAATAAGTTAGACTTGTCTTTCTTTTATTTCTTTCTTTGTTTCTAGACACGAGCGGCCAGTGCTATTTTATCTGCACTAGGGTATAATAAAATCTTTGCCACCACACTCTTCACTTAAGTAAGTATCTTATTAGCCACGATCTTCAAAAATTTAATTTAATTATTTATATAACAAAACTTATGTAAACTTATGTGATGCTCGGTAATTTTCTCAGAAGAAATAATAAACAATAACATTTTTATGGACACTTCAAAAATTATGTTTAATTATTATATTTTTTATTAGAGCTGGCATAGTTATCGGCATACTTAATTAATTTAATTTCAAAGTTAAAACCTAAACAAAAACTTTTCATGACAGCAGACTGTGATGGATGATTAAAATAAAGAGCACTTCAAAAAAGTTATGTTAGGTACTAATAATGGTAGCTCTACTATTTGAGATTTTACGAATGGCAGAAGGCTAAGTTTGTAAATATAAAATTTTATTGAATTTAGAATCTATTGAAACCCCTAATGAATTCGATAGCCTTCTAAATAAAATAGCCATTCTTATCTATACTATTACATAAAGCGGATAAGTTTGTTTGTTTGTTCGAACGCGCTAAACTCTGAAACTACCAGTTGGATTAAAAAAAAGTCTTATCGCGTATGATAGCCCAGTTCTCAAGGAAGGTTATAGGCTATGTAATATCACGCTACTAGCGACTGGAGCAGAGCAGTAAACAAAGACGCGGGTGAAACCGCGCCGTGGAAAGCTAGTAATTAATGTAGGTACTGTTACAGTTAGTCACTTTTTTACAAGATCAGATGAACAACCAGTAGGTTTAATTTCGATAAATTGTGATAGAACTAATAAAGCGTTGGATCAAGTGACAACCTTTCGCCAAAAATAGATGGTTTAAAAATAAGGCAACGTTTCACCTCGTGATTTCTATTTTTGAGCTGTTTGGGATAGTACACAGGTTCTTTTACTATTAATCTTGATTGAATGCCAGATTTAAGCAAAGTGTTGATATGCAAAATGAACGAAGTAAATATTTATTGCGAGTGGACTGGACGCACATTCACGTAAATATGTTTCTTACAATATGTTTAGTTTTATAATTATTTATTTATTAACTAAATTATATTTAGTATGCGTTTGTTTGTTGTGTTGCGATGAATGCTCAAGCCTTCTCAGTATGAAAAAAGGCCTTTTCCTGCAGTGGTATAATAACGGGCCGATATAATGATGATGATGTGATGTGTTTATAGCATGTAAACAAGACGATGTAACACTTCACCGATTTGGACACAATGCTTTATATAACAATATGGTTCTATACATACTCGTATGTATGAATTTATACAACGCCTACATGACCACGGCACGAATCATCAACCGGGCAATATCAGTCGACTGAAAGATTAATTACACTGATAATCTGTCCTAAGTAATTAACTCTTTCGGCATGTTGTAGTTACTCGTAGGTCGAGACTTGGAATCAAAAATAGCGTGACCCATAAAAATTGCGGCATTTTATCTAGATACAAAAACTTTCCATGACAAAAAATATTTTCTTGTTTAGAAATGTAGATATAAAATTTAGGCCTGTTCTATTTAGATTTTTATAGGATAAACAAATTAAAAAAAGTACAGCACTCAAGTGCGAAAATCGCGCTTATGTGACACAAAATTTTATTCATCTCTCTGCCGTGACACAATTTTTTTCTATTTAATATTTTTTTTTTAAATAAATTGTGAGAAATTAAATGTCTGTTTCAATGTATAGTTAAATTGTTGAATAGTCTATTTTTTACTTTTTATTCCGATATATCTCAACTGGATCAGGATCTATTATTAAAATACGCCCGTGCGAAGACTGGTCGGGTTGCTTGTCATCAATAAAGACACTAAGTCACCATGAAATAGGAAGAAACTCAAACACATGTTATACTGTAACTGATTGAATATATAAAAAAAAAGAAATAAAGCAAATTGGCTCATGTGAAATATTACAGAACCTTTTTGCAGCTGAGACGCTTAATATAAAACAATGAATAACGTATTATTTGCATGAATAAAAGTATTACGTATTAGTAGAGATTCAACATTTGGTATTGAAACACTTAAGGTGGTTCCGACGAAATTTCGACGAAATCCGCGACTTTCATCTCGATAATTGAGTAGATTCTAATGCTATTTATTCTTTTTTTTTTGCCAACAATATACTTTGATTCATGAACTTTAGAATAGTAGAAGAATTATTTACAATAATTGATTATATAACTTATACCAACGATATTAAAACAACGTGATTTCACTTATTTCGAAATATTACTTTCTAATTACTATAGTTATAAATATAAAAGTTATATTGAATCAACCGGAATAAACCAAATGTCAACTCTGTAGGTTTATTTCATTTATTAGGATAATGTTTCAATAGTTATTGATAATTTGGCTGAATCAGCGTCGCAGGGGCTCTGCGCGGGCGACGGGAGGCAGAACGGCAGAGCGGCGCAAGCCCTTCTGACGGACGGACGTATGCGGTTTTTTTTAAAATTATTTACGTAATTCAATAATTGCAAATAAATAATATCAAAAAAAAAATATTGTGTGGATAGATTTAGTGTTGCAAATAAATTAGATTAGTTATTTAGATTTTTTTAGTGTATTAAATACGTAGGTATTTACCTACATTTATTATTATTTTTCATCAAAATGACTAAAATTTCACGACTGAAACAAATACAAATGCAAAAGATTCAACACATGAATATCCTGTAAGTAGGTATATACCTACCTTCATATTTTTAGTAAAATACCTTCTTTGAGATACTTACCTAGGATATCCTTTAATTATGTTTAGTTCCACGTAAACTAGGTAACAGGTGGTGAGCCTATTGTCGCTCGTGATAAGATCAAGGCAACACCAGGCCTCAAGAATCAGTAAATTCCTGCTGTTATAATATATACCCTAGGGGTATGAATATGAGCTTGCTACAATATTGTCTATGTCTACTATCATTTCGAACTAGGTGTGTGGTAGGTGGGCACATGAGTAAAATATCTAACTTGGATATTTACTCATGTGGCAAGGGCGCTTTCCGATTCCGACCGACGCGACGCGACGACGGCGACGCCGGCGTAGGTACGAGGTGCTTTGGTCGGAACACGAACGTCGGCGTCGGTCGTACAACTAGCATAGAACTCAAATTACAATGATTATACGAGACATGCGTCAGTTTGCGACCTAGTTAGGCACCTACACAAAACAACCATACACGCTGCTGTTAGCTACCTAACTATCTACGTTATCTTGCACGAGCATAAATACCTATACATTCTATATATACATACGGTGTGTACTTGAATATTCTATCGGTAAGTAATACCGATAAAATATTCAAGTATTTACCTCGTTAGATTTTTTTTCATGAGCTGATAAAATCAGTGATAAGATACTAGGCTAAAGTAAATACCTACCCTTCTACTTTCAATGCATCTTATTTTGATTTATTTATTTGATTGCAAGAAAGGAAGAAAAAAGGCTTTACAAAACGTCTTAGTCTCTAACCAAACTAAAATATTTGAAGACTGTGAAATTATCACAATTAGGTAAATTAAAAATCCTACTCTCTGTTCCTTTATTATCGTACTATATGAATGTTTAATCCTAAAATTAAATAATATATTGTTGAGTGCCTACTGGACATAACAAAACTAATACCGTATTTTTCGAGTGATAGGTGTATGTAGAAAGTAATAGACCCGGCACGGTGGCACAGTATAAAGAATTCTACTCTTTTTTGTACAGTCTTTACCTAACTAGGTAAAGGCAAAAGAATTATGTTTTAGCACTCTATGTATGTATGTATCTTTATTATATTATATTATAAGTGTATGTACTGTAAAACTACCCCGTGACGTCGTCCGCATGGATCCGTTCCTTAGCGATAATATTACATTAGTTCTACTTTACCGATTTTGCATTATATTATACATTTACAATACTACAATATGTACGTACATACAAATATATGTATGTACACATATATTTGTATGTACATATTGAAGTAATCTATACTTATAATGAATCTCTAGCGAGGTAATTTTCACGGTACATCCAAATCACTCAAACAGTGGGTACAATGCGTCTACTTTGGCAATTGTTCGTGTTACTTATTTTGCTAAGGGTACATGATATTGTGTACCTTACGTACGGGCACTTACTAGAAGATAATCAACATTTATTTATTTATTTATTTATTGAAAAAGTATTTACAATATCATTACAGATAAAAACCCAATACGATATCATAAAAAACCTAAAATTAAAAACACTAATTACTAAATAAATATATCTACTTATCCAATACTATACATTTTTGTGCAACATCCTTGAATTTTGATAGGGTACATTGAAAAATATCAATTTCTATAGAAATAATGATATACACATAGGAATGATGACGCTTTGTTTAAAGCATGTGTAACTGAAAATCCTTATCAGCTCCGTCATTTGAATTTAGTTTTGCTGGTGAATGGTGCTGTTTCAAATTCAGTGCAGTGGTGGCCATACAGAGTAAAGATACTGTGAGAGAAAAAGGAAATAAAGAGGACCGAGGAGGTAACTATGCCTTCGGACCACTGACTTTCAGACAAAACTTACACTTTACGTCGTTATGTACATCTCCAGCCAAACCGTCCCGCTTATTCTAAAACATCTACTTCCCTAAAATGTTTGCTGGCTATACAATAAACAGAACGATTTACTGAAGTTATATTTGTGATATCCAGATGAACCGAAAATAAATAAGGAAAATGAAAATATGTTAATTCATATAGGTTTATTAAATTAACACTTATGAACGTCAAAATTTACAAAATGTCAGCAAATTAACCTACAACCAGTTCGCTGACAAAGTAGAGCCATGAGAAGAACTGGCAAGAAACTCAGGACACTCTTTTTAATCGCAGGGTTATTACAATTTTTGTAAGTTACAGTTTCAAGTAGCATGCAAAGTGACACAGGCAATACACTTAACTCTATAGGTAATTAAATACTTACAGCTTTCTATGTTGCAAAGAAGAAATAAAAAGTAAAATGTGTCCTTTACAGGCTGCCTCAATTTGCATATTGCTACAAAAGGTAAAGGCAACATGTGAACTGTAATAAATGTGTCTATGTAAGTATTATATAAACTGTTAATATTCGATATAAGTATAAAGTAAGATGAACTTAATTCACCACAGGAGTTCACAATGTACATGGTGAACATCTATTTCACAAATCACAATGTATAATTTTAATAATACTAAGTATACAATTTTAACAAAACAATACAAAATGTGTACTTAACTGTACAATTATGGCTCGGGCATTATGTCATATATAATTAATACAAAAAAAAAAACATTTTATGTCAAAATGTATCAATAAGCGAGATTACAGGATGGAAATAAATTATGAATCATTTAGTATAATATTCTGTATACATCTTTGCTCGAGACAGAACAGCGTTTTGTTTCGATTAGATTCGTGTTCGTAGAGTAGATAATCCTTCTACTGATTTGGCTGCGCGATAGAAGCCTTATTATAAAGGATGAATTTACTATGGCAAACTGTAAATCGCTAAAAGCAGTGGACCAGATATCAGACAACACCAACTCATGAGTGGCTATCACAGTCCTACTATTTTGTGTTCATTTTCGGCAGACTGTGCCTGTTATTCCTACCTCGTGGACTAAGGCTGATGAAATTAAATAGTGTTTAGGAGGTCCACAGTCTGTAGCACTTCAAAATTGTTTTGCATTTAATAGGCTCCAAGCTATACACTCCGCAAGATTTGCCATTTAATGATAGAGGCCGAATTGAAAGGACAATGCACAAGTGTAGTCTGATTTGTTACTCGAGTTTGGTAGCGGTACGTATCTACAGAACCAAGAAAAAGTTGTCTTGCACAAAACCTTACTTTACATACATCAATATAACCGTGCCGTACAATTGCCTATCGAAGTGACTTTACTCTGCCTTATGATACAGTCAGTGGGATCCAAAAGACTAAGTGGTAGCCGCCATTCCAAAGGTCATTGTTTCAAACTGCTGGCTAGTGGTCTTTATGAGATGCTTTTTTATTATTGAAGCAGGACCTCATATCATCAGTCCATGAAGACGCAGTGGAGTTAGAAAGTTATGAAAACTCTTGGCTTTTGTAAGAGCTAATTTTGAACACTTAACAATCAGACGGGCAAATTTAAAGAAAAGATATTTTGCTGGGGTAATGTTTCAAACGTTACCCCAGCAAAATCTTTTTTATTCCGAATAACTTTAAAACTATAATGCAAACAAATTGTGCTATAGGCAAACAAATTACTCCTTACGACGCACTAATAATCTGTTATACTCTCATACTCTCACCTCTTATAAGCACATTTTTATCAACATTTTGCTGGGGTAACGCACTCCTCTGCCTGACGGTAAGCAGCCAATGAAGTCCAGAAGTGGAAGACACTATTTTAATAGAAATTGTCTCAAACTGCTAGCATAGCGGCTTCATGATACTAGCGACACTATTGCAAATAGTAAAAATATAAATGAAGATGAGGTACGCATACGTTTCATACGTACACACACACAAACTTTCGCATTTATAATATTAATAGGATGTTAATACATTTTTTAAGTCAAAATGTTTTAGTTTGTTCATGTACAAAAAACCTATATATATATATATATCTAACTAAATAAGTATAAACTCGGCAGGTAAATAAGTATAAACTCGGCAGGGTTACTAAACTAAAGTGTACTAGTATTAGTTGAAGAATACACATCATGTCAATTATAGGAATTTATCACAATGGTGTATTGTCATTAGGACTTAATTTTTAAGCGACTTCAAAAAATATTAATATTATATATATTATTAAATATTTTTTTGAATTCAATAATTCATAAAAATAGTTTTAAACGATTTTTTTGATCAGGCAATACATTTCACAGCAACTGGGTTTTGAGTTTATTGGTTTAACCCACAGTAGTTATTTTTATTTCTACTACATATTTAACAAACGTCATGATTCTAAACACTTATCTTTGCTTTCGCTACTATATAAATAATAAATATATATATAATATATACTCAAAAATATACATACTTACTAAACGAAATAATAAAAGATACTAAAAAAATAATTCATTATTGGCGCGTCTATCAGATTTTAGTTCTGCGGTTTCGGACAAGTAAGGTCATTGTCTTATAGTTGTGCTACTGCTACTTGCCGCTAGAGGGCGAACTCGCACGCAATGTTTTTTTCGGGTGAGGCGCGGGGTGGTGAGGAAGCGAAACGCTCAAGGTCATATGTGACGGAACGCCCTTAATGCCGAATCATATATTAATAGTGGTATTATTTCCAGCCTCTACCAGACAAACTCCACCACTTCTTAACCCCACTAACTACTTACCATCTAAGTGAAGTAGTTTTGCTAAGATATTTTGCAAAACTTTAAAAATGTGAGTGAAAATGATTTCACTCAAGTTTATCTACATAATGAATGGAGAAATTCTCCCCTATGATAAAACTTTTACAACTTTTCACAAACAATAAGATAGGCATTGTTTAATAACAGCCTAATGGAATCTAAGGCAGTGCTCCAATATTTATATTTTCTCATTATTCTAGAAAGTTTTTCTTTTAGTAAAAAGATCTTTATTCAGAGTATCATTCATAACGTCGGCTTATTTCTCAACATTCTTAGAGGCGAACGAGATCTTTCTAAGAACCTATACATATATTGTTAAAATAACATAACTTATTGAGTAAATATCTTACCATAATATGAAACGAGTTTTTTTCTGGCCGTACTATTTTCCTTCTAAAATAGTAGAAACACAATGAGGTACTCTCTCTAATAGGCTCTAAAATAAATATTAATTTAATTTTTTCAGGATTCGTACCTAAAATAGGTAGAATGGGCTCTCAAAAACGGGTCGAGTCTACAACTTTTAATGCAAGGTCAAATCTTTAGGATCGAATGGGCTCGTAGCCCTCAAACTAAGTTACTACGAGTATAACGACGTGTATAAATGTTTACCGTCAATTTTGTCAGCTAGAAGAGGTCCATAGCCAAAACCTTTTTTTGTGCATCAAAACGCTTAATTTTTATCATATTTTTTCTTAATATCCTGTAATGTGCGTGGGTTGGATTACCTCGAAGATCTTATTACCCTATAGAATTTAATTAACTTGCCTGTTTAAGATTATATTTTTTTCATACCTGCATTTTCTAAAAAGAGGCGTGTTGATAGATCCCTTAAACAATCGTACTACAAAGTGACAAATTTTCCAGTCTAGATAAAGAACCTTGCAACTACTGGTAGTTTCCCACAATACAACAGCACAGATTAAGCTTCAAAATTTGCCCAAAATATTCACGTACCCTAATACCATTAGAATAAAGTAACTTTCCATTTATCCAACCCATTAAAGAGGGTACGGTAGTTGGTCTGTTGTAGTTTCCACTGATTTTCCCGTAATAAGTAAGCCTGTGATCATAATACTCATGAGAGTGGCATTGAGGTATAATTTGATAAAAATATGCAGTAATTAAGTAATAGGCTTAAGGATATTAATTTACCATACTGAAGTTCTTAAGTAGAGAGAAAATATTGTTTGTTATAACATAAATATTCTGATAAGACAGTGCCATAATTATTTGAATATTATGCAGCGTATGAGTAAAGTTATGTAAACAAGGTTAAAAATTACTTGTGATTTAAAACAATAAGGTAGGTACCGGATACTTCTAATAAGTGCCGTTTAGTTATTTAATCTTTTGTGAATATTTACCTAAGCCACAGCTTTTAACGGGGTATAATCACTCACCAAAAATTCATTGTTTCACAACATTCTATACACTATCTAAAACACAAAAGGGTTTCTATTGTGTCAAGTTTTCTGTCACATAGACTGACCCGAAATCGGGAACATGACGGGTCGGGACAAACTCAAACTTAATCTATAATATAAAAATGAATGGGTAAATGTGTTGCTAAGCGCAAATCTCGAGACTCTCTTAACCGATTTCGATAATTCTTTTTTTATATAAATTTAAAAAATTGCCTCCAAAAAAAAGAACACTTTTCTATATTTCCATACAAAATTATCTTTATTTATCCTAAAATGTTAAAAAAATGTCCACTCGTGCGAAGCTGGGGCGGGCCGCTAGTACTTAATATATTTTTAGCTATTCTGACAATGAAAATACATAATGTGTACTTATTTGTGTTATCAAACTATTTTTCTATTTGTATTTGTACATACTACTATATAGAATATTCTATTCTTATTTTTGTAAATATGTACCGACTGTTCTTAACCCTAAATTAAACACTTCCAGAAAACCTAAATTAAAAGAGATCTCATATCTCATACCCCTGTCCTGCGGAAAGCACCTGTAACTTTTTGAAACAGTTTTGAGAAAGTGAGTCTCAAGTTAGACTTATAAGAATTGGTTCTCCTTTAACTCGTTTCATGTATTTATGGCATCCTTCTTTACGCAGTTAGAATAGTACTTTTATTTATATGATTCACCTCACACGTCATTATGAGAATGTATGGCAAAACTAGCAGTTACATTTTTTGCTTGTCGCTTATAGAAGACTATTCGATTTAGCGATACGTGAGGAAAATAATTGCTACAGTAAAGAATACTCGTAAATAAAAATAGAAATATGAGACTTTGTCGTTATTTTATTTATGTACAACAATAAAAACGAAGACCCAATATTATATTATAAAAGAAGAGAATATATTGTTAAAACAAATGTTATGTCGTCTATGTTGGAATATTTGAACAGATAGTTGCGACAACTTTATCGCTCAAACGATAAAGCGTATGAGCTTTAGTAAACATCGCAGCTAGAGCTTCAAGATATCGGAAAAAAATTGTTTGAAAATAGTTTATGAGAAAAATATAAAGTTAAATTGTTGTGGATACGAAATTGCACAACATTGCACAGGATATAATTTGAGTATTATCTAAAAGCCGACCAAAACCAAAGACGTCAAACGTGAAACTTACGATAGTTAAACAAACAATCCATGTAGAGAGAGTACCACCGGCTAGGTCAAATCTCCTCAAATTTACCCCTATGTCACGGGCCGCACGTCTAATTAATATTATTTCAGTGGACGAGGACATATTTGATTTAAGCCTGCCAAAATGAGTGCAAGTGGCACAATATATTATAGAGAGAGAAAGCTGACAATTGTTATTTTGTTCACTAAATTTATTCTTATTGTTAATCTTATTTCTGTTTCTTTTTATAGTTCTATGTAGTGTTTTTATGCTTGTAATACCGAATTGGTGAAAACTGTAATGGTGTTATAAATGTTTGTAAATAAATAAATAAATAATAAATAAATGTGAGAAATCTAGTCCTCGCCCCAGGGTTATAATTGGCCATTACGGTCTTCGTTGTTCTAATGTTATTCTGTTGCAGTCGTATATTTTACCAAAAATCTTCTTTGTTTCAGGTTATCGATAACTCTAAGATCCAGTGAATATGCAAAAGCTCAATGTGTGAGAATGTTCTACACCGGCGATTCGTCTACAGAAAATGCCTTCAAAATCAACCATACACTCAACATTCATCATGTATGCGGCGACTGCTCTAATATCACGCAGTTTCCCAACCAAACATACAATGAAAGTTGGGCAGAACCTAGTGTGGTGTGCGCACTCGAAGACACTGAAGACATTTTTACTTATGTCTTTCAAACATGCGTTTTCATAATGTACAGTGCCGTGTTCGTAGTTGCTCTATTAGGCAACGGTTTAGTGTGTTTTGTGGTACATTCAACCCCACGCATGAAAACAGTGACAAACTATTTTATAGTGAACCTAGCTGTAGGTGATATTCTAATGACTCTATTCTGTGTTCCTTTTTCCTTCGTGTCACAATTAGTGCTACGTTACTGGCCGTTCGGAGCAATCATGTGTAAAGCCGTTAACTATTCACAAGCAGTATCTGTGCTCGTTAGTGCGTACACGTTACTTGCAATATCAATAGACAGATACATAGTTATAATGCATCCATTGAAGCCCCGGCTTGGCAAAACAGCCGCAAAACTAGTAGTGATAGCTGTGTGGGTCGGAGCGTTTATTACAGCCGCACCGATACCAATTGTGTCTCAATTACAGAGACCTTCGCCGTGGCATCAAATATGTGAAATGTAAGTATGTTGATTTCATCTATTTGTTCTATATATTTGTAGTATTACTTAGATTTATAATACTGTGTGTCAATGAATTGAATTATTTGACGTTTCAACAACAAATGAAAACGAATACTTTTTTTGGCACTGATATAAATAATAAGTAACCATGTATTTTAAAACCTTTTAAAACTGACTAATGTTGGTAGTGAAAAGAAAAAGTTTAGTCTGATAAGTCCTGCAGATACCGCAGAAAGTAAAAAAGGTAATACTCATAGGCATGTTATAGTATTATGCCATGAACAATCACCTTTACTGAATGTACCTATCTGTCAAACAACTAGACATGCAGAAAATGGTACTTTTCAATGGTACAAATGGTCCGGCGGCAATCTGTAGTGAGGAATGCTAGATAATATGGTTGTGAAAAGTAGCTGCTCATCTACGTATATAAAGTCTTACTACTTCTGAAACAAGAAGATTTTAGATGTACTCGCAGACGAAGACGTAAGTATAAAGCATGCGTAGATTAGCGGTTTAACGCAAACGATCACGAGTCATTCAAAGTGCTGTACGTGTCACGTACACCTCAACAATCTTTACAATGTGGTAATGCATTATAATATCTATACTATTATATAAAGCAAAAGAGTTTGTATGTTTGATTGAACGTGATAATCTCAGGAACTACAAGTCGGATTTGAAAAATTCTTATTGCAGTAGCGCTGTTCTCGAAGAATGTTATAGGCTATTTATTTAAATAACTAGCTTCCGCGGTTACATCCACGTCTTTGCTTACTGCTCTTCTCCCGTCGCTAGTAGCGTGATGTTACATAGCCGGATACTAGTAACCTTACGTCGGTCGATCCAGCCCATTCATGCTGAAACCAACATCGTATGTAGTAGGCGACATTAACAAAGATTTTGCAACAAATCGGAATTAAGAGTGCTTACTAGGGCGTAACCATAGGCGAGCTGCAGGCCTATAATATTTTGTTTATAATCAACCACATATTTGCTTTACCACTTTTAACAAAAAAATATCCATCAACATTAAAATTCAATAACACTTATTACGACAGTGACAATTGTCACTGTACTAAAGTAACTTGTAAGCAAAAATAGACACTATTGTTTTATAATATGCAACCTACGTTTACTCTAACGGTGGTAATGCAATTTTATGCTCGACTATACCTTTTTATCAAAGCAAAAATTCTCTCTACTCACTAGCGTAACAAAATTACTTGGACTATAAAACTTAATCAATATGACAGGTAGGTAGCTCATAATTAGAAAATGCCACACAAAGAGACATCAAATTTTACACAGCAGTTCCATTATGGACGTCGGTCGGGATTAAGCTCACTGACGAATTAGGAAATCTCGAAGCGACAAATTTATATTTTGTTGGATTTTATACACCCATATTTTTGTAACCACTTTAATACTGATACATGATACATGATATTATTATTTTATTCTATGATTTTAAGTGTGATGAAGATAGTGAGTGTGACAAATAAGTTTGGACTTTGTTTATGTTAGCATACCCTTGTCAGCAGACGGGTCTTAGTCAAATTGTTTAACATATTTTTATAGTCTAAGGTTGATTTCGGTTTAAAGTTTCAGCAGCAATCTAATTAACTATTATTTTACAGAGACTTTTGCAGCGAGCAGTGGTCAACTCCAGAGCAAAGTGGGCGGTATACGATAGCATTGCTTGTGCTACAATTTGCGCTTCCTTTGGGCGCGCTGGTGTGTACGTACGCGCGTATTGCGCATGTCGTGTGGGGTGGTAGACCACCTGGAGAAGCGCAAGATGCACGAGATTCACGCATGCAACATTCAAAACGAAAGGCAAGTTTTCAATTCTAATGTGTTTTTTCAAGAGTAACAAACGAGGAAGTGGCATCTGATGGCAAGTGATAACCGCAGCACGTGGACATCGCTATGATTACAGTTGACTATGCTCCTGGCATAGTTGCCTGAATGCTACCATGTCTAAAGAGCAAAAATTGTTCCAGAAGATAAAAGAAAAATTTTGCTTGTTGCCAGTATTACTACCTTAGAAACATTAGAAGCCCCTGTCTAGCAGCAAGTACACAACACCACATTGGTAGTATTGCTATAACTTTTAATATTTGTACTGTCGTCAATACACTAGATCTGGCACAGCTTATAAAACCCGTAAATATCGATAAAAAATTGAAACATCAACCATGTTTTGATTTGGGACCATTTGTGTGAGATGTATAATACATGTTCTATTGCTTCAGATGGTCAAAATGATGGTGACCGTTGTCGCAGTGTTCACAATATCCTGGTTACCACTTAACGTATTTATTGTAAGTATAAATTAAATCATTGTAATTCTATGCTTATATAGTTACTTATTGAGATTATTTTGGTATTACAATTAAGTACCATAAGCTTAGAACACCAAATATACAAACGGCACCCTCTATTCACGTTGAACAGAAAAATCTTGTTTCTGTTCTGTATTGTTTTTAAATGTAGTTAATAAAATAAGCTAAATAGCAACTGTTATTGAATGGTTATTGCCAAACGCATTTAAAATTTTATTAACTGATGAAAGCTCATAATTATCATATATATAAATTCCAAGCTTTCATCTACTTTAATATGTATTATACTTATAAACCTTCGAGAATAAATGTTGTAAACGATAATGAAAATCCGTTACGTGATTTAAATGAAATTAACGTAAAAAATAGAGAGAAGAAATTAGCGATTTTTTTATTTAGAAAGGATTTTTTGTCGTATGGTAGAAACTTATGTAGTATAATGTACCCTATAAACACCTACAGTTGTTTTCATTATTGATAGATTTTATATTTTAGGTGGCATGGACTGTATATGGCGACGACGCTGAATGGGGAGCTTGGCCTGGCTGGCCTTACGTATGGTTTGCGAGCCACTGGCTGGCAATGTCACATTCTTGCTACAATCCCATCATATACGGATATATGAATGCTAGATACAGGCGAGGTTTTAAACAGGTAATTTATTTTCAATGTTTGACACATAACTTTTTCAAAAGCATGTAAATGTTGAAAGTATTAGGATGAAAATTGAAGCAAATCCTATTAACTTATTTTGTAAAAGGCGGAAAAAAAGCGACCTCAGCCTTTTGAGGATATAATATTTATGGCATGGAATTTTGATATGGGTAATTGACAGGTGACATTTAAAGGTTCCTTAAATTCTCTAGAGATAATATGAATCAAAAGTAGGTACAAAAATATTTCACAGTACCATTTTTTTATGTTTAGCATAGGCTACACGCATTTATATTATTTCATGTCTGGTGTCTTTACTGACATAAATGCACTACGATTCGGTTTTTTATTACTTAAATTATAATTTTTATTCAATAACAAACATAGTATCACGTTTATCATTAGTTTAAGAATGCTTATCATATACCAGATGCTTAATGAGGAATGGGATCTAGATCCAGCAGAGGAAAGCACCTCTAATCTGTTTCTGTATACAAAATATATTTTTATTTACCTATGATATCGGATAAATCATCTCTCTATACCCAGGCAGTAAAATAAAATCGTAATGTATACAACTGTAAATACAACGCTTTACTCAGTGCATTCACACCGCAGTTATTTTTGTTGATCAATGTTTCTAATTGTTCCTGAGCAACGTCTGCTAACAAAAAGTTATTTGTTGTGTTATTTAGTGTTATTAAATGTTGCCTTGTTACTTTCTGTTGATCAAGGTTGCTCAATAATCTATAACATTGTTCTTTGTTATATTTTGTTAATTTATGTTATTAGCGGTATGAACGTGATGAGTAACAATCAACAAATAGTAACAAGGAGCTACAAAAGTTACAGATTGTTCCATAATGTTACTGTGGTGCACAACGTTGCTACACAAAAGTCAACTGCGGTTTGGATGCACGGTAAGAGCACTAGAAAACACTACTCTCAGACAGGAACACAACATTAACAAAGGCATGTTGCTATGACAGCCTCTTCCTGTAGCGTCATTTGATAATACATAGTAATACCTAAGTTGGTCTTTGTTCTTCCTAAAATTTTGTAGTATAGTATATTTTGATACTAAAATTTGTTGTCATAGTTAGAGGACTATGTTGTTTTAGATAATTATGTGATAATTGTTACATCCTATGTTTTTATAGATGTAATCGAAAATTTGCATAAGATATAATAAAATAATTTTGGATATAGAATCTTGATAGAGCATTTCTAAGCTTCATTTGAGAAATAGCAAAATGGCTATTTTAATTTGAAACAATTTAAACAGGTGAAGCCAATAATGTTAGTTTATGTTTAACAAATTTCCTAGCATCTTACATCATATCGGCCCGTTACTATATCACTGCAGGGAAAGGCCTTTTCTCATACAGAGAAGGTATGATTGCTTTGATCGCCACGTTTGCTCAAGGTGGATTAGCGATTTCAGACTTCCTCATAAATGCAGGTTTAGCCACGATGTTTTCCTTCACCGTCTGAAATGTATAAGCTTAGAAAGTTCCTAGGAGATATAAATATAAATTTAAAATCTGATAACCCGCTCACTAAATCATACAAAGGCATTATGAGCGGACATGGTCTTTCATGCGGAATCTCGGATTTTACTAGGATAGAAACCCTAAACGGATTAGTAACCAAAAGTTGTATTGACCATATCTTTGTCAGATCCCGCATGAGAGATGTTTACGCCGCTGCGGTATGCACAGTACTGGCCGATCACAGAATGACTACAACGACATTGATTTGTAACTCTCAT
This sequence comes from Parascotia fuliginaria, assembly GCA_963082885.1. NCBI lineage: Eukaryota > Metazoa > Arthropoda > Insecta > Lepidoptera > Erebidae > Parascotia > Parascotia fuliginaria. Next base: position 5,700,350 of record OY720179.1, read on the forward strand.
GTACAGGATGCTCCTATTTATGCAACTTTTATTAGCAACAGAAAAGTTACTGACCTCTTAAATAAAATTGATTGGGATTCCACGAGCAAGATGAATTGTCCAGATAAAATATATAAATTTATAAGTAACAGTTTTATCGATTGCTATAATGACTCAAAATACGTACAAAAAGTTAATAATACTAAACGTAAAACACATAATTGGCTGCATAGAGATATTATTAATGTAACTAAACAAAGAGATCAGTTATATTATGAATGGATAAAAGACACAAGTAATAAAGAACTTAGGTACAAATACAATAAAATCAGAAACAAGGCTAATAAACTAATATACAAAAGTAAAAATAATATCATTCGAAGAGAAATTAATAATTATAAGAACGATACAAAAAAATTATGGCAGATAATCAATAGCATAACAGGTAAAATAACAAACTCTATTGATAAAGTAATTACCAAAGCCTTCAATGAACAAAAATGTATAAAAGATATAGCTGATAACTTTGCAAAACAGTTCCAATTAAATGAAAAATCAATTATCCCTAATTGCACTCAGAATCTACTCAATAAAAATGACTACTCTAAGTCTTTAGACAAATCAGCATACATTCCGAAAGCTACACAATCCCAAATACATAAAATTATTAAAAATATGAATCCTCATAAAGCTCCAGGTGCTGATGGAATTCGTTCAGTAGACATCGTTAGGCTATCAGATAGAATTGTAAGTGCGATAACACGGCTAATAAATACAAGCATCACCGCTGGACGATATCCAACTGAACTAAAAACTGGTATTGTCCGGCCAATACACAAAGGAGGTAGTAAGCGGGACTATGGAAAGTATCGACCGATTACTATCTTACCTGTAATTGATAAAATTGTAGAAAAGTATATTTCTAATAAGATACAAAAATTTTACAGCCATAATAATGTCCTAAATTCTCAGCAGTATGGGTTTCAACCAAATAAAAGTACAAGCAGCTATTGTCTCGCTTTACTGATGAAATGAATTACTACCTTAATGCCAAAAAACATGTTATCTTAGTTTTTATAGACTATGGTAAAGCATTTGCTACTCTGCGGCATGACCTCCTAATCGAAAGACTAGACAATAGCGGAATAAGAGGAAATTTGCTGGAATGGTGCAAAGACTATCTGCGTGATCGTAGCTACCAAGTAAGAATAGAGGAGACCTTAAGTGATAGAATTAATATTACGGAAGGCACAGCTCAGGGATCAGTATTGGGACCCCTGCACTATTTAACTTACGTCAATGATGTAAGTAATGTGATAAAACATTGCACGGTTTACCAATTCGCTGACGACACCTGTCTACTAGCTGCCAATGAGGATCCTTTAGTCGCTCAAGATCAAATTCAACAAGACTTCAATGCTATTTGCAAGTGGTCACACGATTCAGGACTAGTCATAAATGGTGACAAAACCAAACTCATTCATGTTCGTTCTAGTCACAATTGTAATCCGGGTAAAGAAAATATTAAAGTAATAGCCCATAGTCATAATTGCTTCCACTCGTACTTAAAACAGTGCACTAGCAGGTGCCTGTTAATAGAACAGGTGTCAGAATATAACTACCTTGGACTTATAATTGATAATAGATTCAACTGGAAGAAGCACATTGACAAAACGTGTGATAAACTAAGAGCGATTATGGCTAAATTGTTTATTATCAAATGTAAAGTACCTTTTGACATTTTAATAACATTATATAAAACGTTAGTAGAAAGTGTACTGTCATAAGGACTAAGTAGCTACGGTCGGACGTATAAATCATACCTCGATCAGATTTATAATATCCAACACAGGATTCTTAAAATAATTGTACACTTTTTAAGCATTGTGATGTATTACCCATTCACAAAAAAGTGGAATTCCATCTACTTTAAGAACAATTTTTTCGTGAAGAAATCCAAATATTGAAAACTCATTCAAAACTTACTAGAAGCATTATAAATAAAAAATTAAATATACCTAAATTTGATAATGACTATGGGAAAAGAACCTCGCAATATATTATTCCCAAGCTTGTTAATAATCTACCCATCGAACTTAAAAATAAAATTACACCCATAAACATTAAAAAAAATACTAAAAAACCATTACCGCACGTATTTATCTATATAATATAAACAAAACATAATATATTTCTTACGTACGTAAGTACACACCAAATTATTTTAAAAAGGATAATATAAAATAATTCCTTTGAATGAAAAAAAAAAAATCTAAGCATAAAATGGAGCATGTTCTAGCAAGTACGCTGGTTACCTGCAGGTATAGCGAACCGAACTGCTATGGGGTCCCTTACAAAAGGAGTTTTAAAAAAAGACTTTTGATAAAGTACACTAAATATATTGTCCTTCACACAATATAGGCAAAATAAATGATAAGGGACCCTTGGGCAACCGTGCTGCGCGAGAGTGGAGAACAGACTGACTCCTTGTTGATTTGTAACAAGCTCATAGGAATAAAACGCTGACATAGCAAAATGGGAAAGTATAGGAATACATGGCATAGGGTCATGTCATCATATTAGGGTTCAGTAGAGGGTTATAACACCTCCCCCTTTAGAGTGAACTTCGGAGATAATAACCGAAGTTAACTGTTCTTTTAAAAGGATGTTCTTAAGGTTGGAGTTGGGATTCTCTGAGCCGTTTGTTCGGATTGTTCCAGTTCTATGGAATTTGATTTGGGTTTATCCGATTCGCGTAAATTATAAGTACGGAATCGACGCAGGTTGCTGCCGGGCTTACAAAAGAATAGTATAATCTTATAAACTAGGTAAAGGATGATAATACAAATGACCACATTAATGGCTATCGAGTAATGTGTCCCATACTCAATTAGGTGTGGCGTTTCTTTAATCTTTTCCGCGTCTGACAAAAGTTTAATTGACAGTTGGTCAACTAAGTGTAGATCATTTAGATCAATAGCTTCTAAATGAGTCGGGGACAGATTGCTTGTAACATTTCTAAGTTTATTAATCTTACAGCAAGTACTAGAGAGTAGATTAAAATCTGGCATGCTAATTGGCGAGGTCAAGTTTAGAACAGTATTGTATTTCGGCAACAATGTAATGCCTTTACAGTAGGCTATGCAATGGCTTGGTATAGAGAGTATGCCAATACCAGAAATATCTATTTCTAATATTTGATTTGAATTTTGACAATCTAAAGATAATTTCACAGATTCTGTTTGTATATAAAGATATCTATTATTAGTTATTGATTTGAAAATATTTAATTTTCCATATATGAATTTGTTATTACATTGTTTCGGGATATCTTCGATCTGTTTAGACAATAATTCGCTTTCACAATTAGGCTTTGAGTCGGATTTGTAGGTCATCGGAATATTACATAGATATTCTGCAGGATTTACAAGTTTACAATTTTCTAATGATTCAAGATCATAATAGTTAGATTTGTCTTTAGTGATGGCCATATACTTACTGCTAGGTACAATAAAACTATAAATGTCCGACTCGTTTACATGTGGTGTCGGCAAGGCAATTGTGTTAAACATCATATATTCTCGATTAGAAACTAAAGGTACACGTAAAAGAAAAACTAATTTGCTATTGTAACAATAACACAATAATTCAGAAACCTTAACAATAGTGTGGACAGAGTTTAAATCTAGGTGTACAGGTAAGTCCAGATTGTTTATAAGGTGTCTAACGTTATCACTTAGTTCTCGGTATAATAGAGTGGGCGACATGATTGCCGGGTGCAGGATGTTATGACTACAGAACAGTATGGCATTCGTGATTTCTTCAAGTTGAAATGTTAGGGTGACCATAGATGTTTCTAAAGAATTTAGGACATAGTCTAAATTAAGTCGTAAATCGAAAACGTTTGAGTTTATCGTTAAATTATGGATACTAATTGTTAATTGGTTGATAGCGTTATTAAGTTCAATTTCGTTATTCTTTATCTTTGCCAAAGAGTTGTTATACGCAGTTATGACAGAGTTCGTAATCAGAACGTTGTCTTTTACTAAAGATGACAATTTATCTTGGTTACTCTGTATTAATTCGATTGCTTGGTCGTATTTTATTGCATCGTTTTCATCTAAAGTGCCGAAAACTTGTTTGAGGATAGTTCCCATTCCGCCAACCCAAGCTCGCTTAGATCGGTTATCAATTAAATGGGACATTGAATCGAACAATTTAATTATGTTTTGTTGTTGCACAGCTAGTGGTTCTATCACGCTATGACATTCGGAGTCTTCGACAACGTCAAGTTGTTTACAGAGGTTTGTAAAAAATTGTAATGATGAGTTGACATTTTCAATGTGCAACTTAAAGTGTGAAATTCCCACTGGCATGATAACACTTAGAACACCGTTAGTTAATTTTGAATTTCCTATATAATCAAAATATATTCCAGGACTCTTGGTTATTGGTTGGACATAGTAGTTGGGTGCCTGGTGTTCCGCCGAAGCACTGTAAGTATACCATATGTATCATTATACATGGAGATCTTATACTAATGATTATGTACCTATGTACTTATGTTTAACTATGTTCTAACCTTATGTTGCTAATAATCATATTATATGAATACGCGTAATATAAATGCGTATAAATAATTACGCTTTATAGTTATGGGAAGTTAATTTAACATCTATAGTATTAGTACATATAAAAAAAAATATAAGTACCTACATGTGTAAACTAATCTAACTTTAATAATAATGTAAAGTGTATAAAAGTGTATAGGTAATGTGTAGAGTAAAATATAAAATAAGATAATAATTAATTATGTTTGCAGATCGCTGCTGACTTCGGCAAGCTTTACTTGGTCGTAATGATGGCGAACATGTTTTCTGTTTATTAGTAACGATAAGGTGTTGTTGCCATGTATTTTGACAACCTTGTAGGGGCCTTTCCATATAGGTGCTAGAGCCTTACGCATTCTTAAGTGGTTTTTCAGATAAACAAAATCACCAACTTTGTATTGTACAGGACGAGTACGGGTATCGTAATAGCTCTTAGAGGATATTTTAGATTGTTTTATACACTCTAATGCTTTATCGCGGGAGAATTTCATTCTGTTTTGCAACATTCGAACATAATCAGGGTATGTGGCTCCTAATTCTTCGTCGCATATGGAGTTAGGAATGAATGGTTTATTGCCGAACATCAGTTCATAAGGAGTATAATTTGTTGTGGAGTGTAGTGTCGTATTGTAGGTGAGCATGGCTGTGTAAACATATCGCGGCCAATTTGTTTGCCTCTCATCAACGAATGATTTGAGGTACTCTTTTAGGGTCGAGTGACTCCTTTCTAAGGCGCCTTGTGTTTGTGGATGGTATGGTGTCGACCACAACTGCTTTATCTTTAGGAAATCACAGGTTTTCTTAAATAGCTCAGATGTGAAGTTAGTACCCTGATCGGTGAGTATTAATTTAGGAATACCAAACACAGATATATAATGTAAAAGACACTCGCTTGTTTCTTCGGCAGTTACACTGCGGATTGGATAGGCTGAGGAAAATTTGGAAAAATCGTCTTGTAGTGTCAAGATGAATTTAAGGTTCGCTGCCCCAGATTCCGGAAGGGGTCCAACTACATCTAATGAGACACGTTCACAAGGTCGTGTGGATGTACTTGTAATTTGCATGGGTGCACGATTTATTTGCCTCAGAGCTTTGTTTTCTTGGCATTGTTTACATTTCTTGACATACGACTCTATGTCGCCACGCATACCTTTCCAATAATACAGGTCTTTTATTCTATTGTACATTCTGCTAACACCTAAGTGTCCGGCTATAGGTATATTATGATTATCGTAAAGAATTTTCTTCACTTCGGACAGTGATGGGTATGTAATATTGTTGTGATAAATGTTAATTTGTATGTTCGTATTGTGGAAAAGGAAATTAAGTATGTTATATATCTTGATAAAACTATGTTTCTCAAATGGGTCGCGAAAATCAGATACGCTGATTTCGTCTATATTTTCGGTGATAATTAATTCATTGCGGATTGATTTTAAGGAATTGAATATTTCCTGATAGGATGTTTGGTCAAAATGATGTACCTTTATGTATAAAAGGTAAAAAGATTTATTTCGCAAGGATATCTTAGAAAAATTATATAATTGCCTTTCTTGTTCGAGGAACTTGTCTCGGTCTTCCATATTACCTAATATTTCTTCTAAATAGGGATTGGATTCGTCGAGATCGACGGATGTGGGGACTACAACAGTCTTGCAGGGCGTTCTTAATAAACTACCGTTATGTTCCACGATTCTTGTGTTAAAAACATTATCGGATGTTTGTTTCAGGTAAGTAGAATAATCGTCGGTAATTGGGCTAAGACCAGGTTGAGGATTTATTGGAGTTTCAGATAGCAGTGGAGGCGTTTCGGGCAATTCAAGAGGATTCTGCGGGTCATCAGGTAAGTCAGGTAAGTTAGGAGACTGGATGTTATTAAGTTCAGGAGTGGTGCATTCTAAAAGGATGTCAGGGTCTATATCATCTGACTGAAATGATGCCGGAGAGGTTATTAAGTCAAGTAGGTCTCTGTCTAAGTCGTCCGTTCTTATGAGAGAGTCTTCTAGCGTTTCAGTATTGACGCTAGGAGTAGGATGGTGAATGTTAGGTTCAGGAGGGTTTTTAGGAGTTGGCTGGACTGGATTGACAGGGTACCTAGAAAGGGCATCGGCGTTGGCGTTTATTTTACCCTTTTTATATTGAATGGTATATTCAAATTCTTCTAGTTTCAGCCTCCACCGAATGAGACGAGATCCAGGGTCCTTACAGTTGAAGAGCCACTGGAGAGGTTTATGGTCAGTTACAATGGTGAAACGACGGCCGTATAAGTAAGGTCTGAAGATTTTAGTACCAAAGACAATTGCTAGGCACTCCTTTTCTGTTGTACTGTAGTTAGTTTCAGCCTTATTTAAGGTACGCGACGCGTATGCTATCGGCCGATCATGACCCACAGGTCCTTGTGATAGGATAGCTGAAATAGCGTAATTGGATGCATCACAAGTTAATAGGAATGGTTGATTAAAGTCGGGATAAGCTAGGATGGGTGCTTCGACTAGCAAGGATTTTAGAGATTCGAAGTTGAGCTGTTGCTCGTGTGTCCAAATAAAAGGGACATCTTTTTTGAGGAGTGAGGTTAAAGATTTCGCAAGCTTGGAGAAGTTGGGTATGAACCGTCTGTAATAAGATACCAGGCCTAAGAAGGATTTGATATCCTTAGGAGACTTAGGAACTGGGAAATGTGTTACGGCTTTGACCTTGTCTGGGTTAGGCTTCACACCGTGTTGGGTGATAGTATGTCCTAAGTAAGTGACTTCCTTACGAAGAAATTCACATTTCTCTGGTTGAAGTTTTAGGTTAAATTTTCGGAGTCGATCGAAAACGTCTTTGAGGTTTTGGATGGCTGATTTAAGGTCAAAAGCATAAAGAACGATGTCGTCGAGATAGACGTAGCATCGAGAACCTTGGAGGCCCGTAAGGCAAGTATTCATCAGTTTTTGGAAAGTCGCTGGAGCGTTTTTAAGACCAAAAGGCATTCGGTTAAATTGGAAGTGTCCTTGAGGAACGGAGAAGGCTGTTTTCGGTGCATCTTCTGGCGAAATGACCAGTTGATGAAAACCAGAAGAAAGGTCAAGAGTACTGAAATACTGACTCTTACCTAGTTGGTCCAGGATCTCTGTAATTTGGGGAATGGGATAGACTTCACCTATTGTGATGTCATTTAATTTTCGATAGTCAATGACTATCCGCCACTTCTTTTGACCAGAAGCATCAGCCTTTTTTGGAACCACCCAAATAGGGGAAGACCAGGGAGAAGAAGAAGGAGTTATTATGTTCTGATCGAGCATTTTATTTATTTGGGTTGCCACTTCTTGTTTATGGCATTCGGGGAAACGATAAGATTTCGTATGGATTGGAGTGTCACTCGTGGTTTTGATTTCATGTTGGATGACGGGTGAAAAGGATAACGGTTCATCAGGTAGATGAAAAATGTCAGAATAATCTGAACATAAATTAAAGAGAGCATCGCACTCTTCTTGATTTAAATGGGCTGTTCTCAACAGACCAAGGGCTTTATTTGTACGCTCAGTAGCGTTTGAGATATGTGGAGAAGATTGTGCACTTTGCACAGGATACGAGTCTATCTCGTCTAGTTTAAGTTTAAGGTTTTGTTTTATAGATATAGGTTTATTAGAGGTATTAATGATGGATATATTAACTCTTTTATTTTCCTTTACCTTTACTAGGCAATTGGCTACAAGGAGAGTATTAGAAAGGTGCTGGTCCAGTACTAGACCTTCTTCTAACTCTGGATTTGAAACGGTACATTCAATGACTGTTTCCGTTCGAGGAGGTATAATATAGCAAGGGTCAAAGAAATAAATTTTAATTTCATTCTTATTAATTTTCAGGATGTCACAGCTATAGTCAATGTTACAACTGTGGGCTGTTAGAAAATCGTTACCTATGATGCCGTCATAAGGTAGGTGGATGTCTTTAATGACATGGAATTTATGATTTACTGATTTTTTATCAGTTATTTTGAATTTCAGGTTAAAATAACCTAAGGTTTGGGTGGTATCTTCACCAGGATCGATGCCTTTTATATTTATAGGCTTGCGAGTTAGGATTGGTTCTGCACGAATACTAGATTGTTTTAGTAAACAGATAGCAGACCCGGAGTCTACTAGAAGTGTTAGCGGGATGTCAGAAACTGTTGATTCCACTAGCACATGAGGTAGCAATCTCTTAGAGGTGTCAATGTTCACTTCATAGATCTCTTTGAGACTGGATACTGCTACAGGCTTAGCAGGTTTAGGGTTTAAAGAACTTCTGTTCTTAGGATACGGTACCGATAACCTAGTAGCTTTTGGGTTGAGGTTGCCGTTTTGGGGCTGGTTACCCTGATGTATAACCTCGTTTGATATTACTAATGGCATAGTAACCTTAGGATGGAGGTTGCCGTTTTGGGGCTGGTTACCCTGATGTATAACCTCCTTGGATGCTACTAAACGCTCGGTGACCTTAGGATAGAGGTTGCCGTTTTGGGGCTGGTTACCCTGATGTATAACCTCTTTTAGGATTTTTAAAGGTTTAGAAACCTTGGGATTTGAAGAACCTTTGTTCTTGGGACGTGTGCCGGCCTTTTTAGGGTATTGACGTCCTGTGCGGCACAATTGCAGGACGTTTACTGGTTTAAATCCTCTTCGGAACTTTCGTTTTCAGGTTCGTTGGATTCATCGCAGTCATCATTGACAAAATTTACTTGGGGAGGTTTAGAAGGAGAAGAGGAACCGGAAGGCTTATTATTGCCTGCGGCCTGAGATTGGGATGAATAAAAGCGTTTATTCGCGGCTTGTCTTCTATGACAACTGTTTATCTCGTGACCTACTTCTTTACAGTATCGGCACGTGAGGTTAGGATTATAATTGCTAGTATTACTAGAGGAGTTCGTTTGAACCATAGGTTTCTGGAATTTGGGATTCTTATTTGGAGTTTGGGTAGGATTAGACTTAATCCGATTTTGGAAAACTTGTTTGTCCTGTTGTGGATTATCATTATTATTACCGCGTTTATATAAGGTTTCTTGAATTCGTTCTTCTGTGATGGCCAAATTAACGGCTTCATTGAACGTTTTGGGCGCTCTGCATCTCACTATATTTGACACACGGGGGCGAAGTCCCATGAGGAAGTGATGGAGAGTCAAGTCTTCCATTGCAGCAGTGCGACCCGGAATTTCTTTGGCTTTATGGCTAGAGAGCGAGATCTCGGTTAATAAACGGGACAAGCAAGTTTCCATTCTTAACGCGAATTGACTAACATTTTCATTAGGACTTTGTTTCCCCTCTTGGAGGTCAGTTAGTAGGTGTGTGTAGTGCTTCCTATCTGAGAATTGGGTTTTCAAGAACTCTTTGAGTTGGGCCCATGATGTAAATTCTTTAATGGAACAGGCGGTTTCGGCCTTGCCTGTTAATTGACATAAGATATATTTAAATAAAATGGGTTTCTGAGACTCGGATGCTAAATCGTATGCGTTATTACAATTTGTAATAAAAGAGTTAAGTTTTTCACGACTGCCGTCGTATGGTTTTACAAACTTTAACAATATATTTAGTTCCATTTCAGGTGATTTTGGCTCTAAGTCTATGTTAGGTTGTACCTCAGTAGCTAGTTTACTATCTTCGGTTTTAGGCATAGTACAAAAACGTTAAAGAAATAGAAAACACAATATAAAAATGTAAGTTTCTAAAAGAAACGTATAACACACACAATATAATAAGACAAAAGTTTTAAACAATAGAGTTCTCAGTTCTTGATAAGGAATGTTTGGGTTAACTCACAGGAACACGTAGGCGGCGATAACGGCTAGCTCTCGGAACGACAGCATAGCGTCACCACACAGAGGCACCACACACAAAGATTAGATTTCACTGGATTACACTTTTGGACACAGGGAAGAACGCGGATTTTATGCTTTCACAGGCTATTTACACTACGGAAACACTTGCGAGTTGAGGATGTCGACGGCACACAAAGAAGTGCGGGATGCTCGAAGAGACAGGATGCCGACCAGGAGATCACTCGGAGCCTCACGTAGGTATTTACAGGATGCGTTCAGAATGTGACCGGCGTGCTAAGGTTACACGTATACGGTATACGGTAAGTATCAGAAGATTTGCGGGATACGGCGAGTCTATTCGGTAAAATTCACTTTTCACTTTTAATATTATTTACGCGGATCGGCACTGGGGAATTCCGTATCCCACCGCTGCCACCAAATGCTATGGGGTCCCTTACAAAAGGAGTTTTAAAAAAAGACTTTTGATAAAGTACACTAAATATATTGTCCTTCACACAATATAGGCAAAATAAATGATAAGGGACCCTTGGGCAACCGTGCTGCGCGAGAGTGGAGAACAGACTGACTCCTTGTTGATTTGTAACAAGCTCATAGGAATAAAACGCTGACATAGCAAAATGGGAAAGTATAGGAATACATGGCATAGGGTCATGTCATCATATTAGGGTTCAGTAGAGGGTTATAACAGAACGTACGCGCAGCATTGTATGTGTGTGTGGTACCTAAGTGTGGTGAATAAAGTAAAATCGTAAGGTAGATTTTTATTCCGAGGCGCGCGGATCGGTTTCGTTAAAATCGAGCTACCTACATATTGTACCTAGTTATTAAGATTCTCTTGTTGTGTTCACTAATGCTTGTTTGTTTAATATGTACTTACCTTTTATATTTAATGTGAGAATTTAGTGTCTAGATACACCTAACATAGGCTTGTTGACACTTTATACCAAAAATAATGTATTTCTTTTTGTTTTGTTAAATAATTTAAAAAAAAATAAAAAAAATAAATATGATTTGAAAAATCACATTGGTACTTGCCTGGCTTCGAACCCCCGACCTCGTGTTAACGAAGCGGGTACCTTCACCACTTGGCCATCACGACTGCATCTCTATATTTACTTAAAGCGAACTAAATACCTATCTGATACTATTCGTGTGAAAAAGCTTAGTAGGCAAACGATTCGGATTTGACAGGTAATATTTTTGAGAATATATATTTACATGAACTAGTTACGACTATAGCTCGATCTATTGTTACTTTAATATAATATTGTATATAAATAGCATCAATATTATATATAGATGTATCGTAATTCAAATAATAGTAGTAGCGACATGGTGGGCGAATACTTAAAGGTCATAAATGAATACTACTAGGTATAATTTCTAGGAATACTCTTTCATCGTACAAAAATACGTAGCAAAAGCCTTTCATACTGAGAAGGCATACTTACAAACATTGATTACCAGGCTTGTTCTTGCTTGTAAAATTCTGAAAGCGTGTCGTTATAATTACATGCTTTCTTTGTATGACTTTTGAGGCTTGCCCACCAGTGGACGGCTTTGTGGGGCAAACTGAAATAATTCGCCTTTGCTCTACAGTGAGAGGGTAAAAGCCTGTTATTATTTTACGAATAGCAATATTTAATGCTTTTGCTGCTTCCGCTACGTCAAGTATTAGGTATAGGAGATGAATAAATTAAACAAGATTAAATAAACAAATTTACTTAATATTCATTGTCACAGCCAAAACGAAAGAAGGAAAGATAATTAAAATTCCAAAAGCTCACCCGTAAAGCCTAAAGAACTGTATAGTAATAACTGTGTAGAATGTTAAGTAAAACCAACGATCATCTTATTCAAAGATATCAACTTATTCCTACAGTTATATGCTCCAAAAGTTTGAATTATTCAGCTCTAAATGATGACAAAAGAAATTCATTATTTGTAAGGGAAACCATTTATTGAATGAATTATTTATTTTTATACCATAAATAACATACCATATAATTACGCTTGTTTTCCTCAACGGGGTAAGCAGAGATGTTTATCACCTACTTTGTGCCATCTATGTTGTCTATCTGTTGCTCTCTTTTTTTTTAATATGTTACCAATTTAATATACCTAGTGCTTAAAAGTAGCATAAAACTAATATGTCATAATTGTCTGTACCTAGGTAAACCTGTTCCGGGTGTATACAGGCTGCAATTATATAAAATAATAACGTAATAATAACATAACACAAATATTAATATTATAATATCGCAACAACTACACACAACAATATCAAACAGTTACGAGTTAAACTATGGGTATAAAAGTTATTCTAAGTATAGTCGACCATAAAATTGCTTTACCACTCTTAGAGTAAATGTCGTTTGCATATCACAAAACAATAATGTCTATTTTCGCTTAGCACAGTGACACTCGTCATTGTCATAATGAGTCTTAGTGAATTTTAAATTTGGTGGATCTTTTCCAAAAAGTGGGAAAGCAATTACGTAGTCGAATACAAAAGGCAGAAACGGTATCGAACAAGTAATGTAATAATGAAACCATGTCGGTTTGTTTGTACATAGGTCGAGTTTTGCATACACTAAACTATAGAATAATAGCTACGAACAAAGCTTTTCATTTGTGTGTTGGCGTACAATACAATAGCTACGTATTAGCCATACACTGTTGTACAGAATGTGTTGGCGAGTAACACTCATGTTTCGATCTAATATCAGTATGTCTATTTTTTATTTATTTATTTATCAAAAAAACATACATTGTGGATTTACATTGAATGATGCAAACATAAACTCATTCGAGTTTAACCGTACATCATAGTCATCGACTAGGTACATACATAACATTATTTTATACATAAGTCAAAAACAAGAAGGGGTATAATATTATATAAAATAAAAATAATGAGGGTACATTAACAAACACTCATCGGTACGCAGCTAACCGTCTTGTAAACAACAGTGTTGGAGGAATGCGAGTATTACAACTTATACAGGTTGCTCCCTTATCTAGTAATTTTCTTAATAATTTCTAGTTAATATTCATAATGTAGTTTGTAAGAAGTGTTCTTTTAACTTGTATTTAATATTTTTATGTGTTATATTGTCCCTTAAAGATATAGGTAGTTCGCTAATGAGACACGGTATTATGTACTGTAATGATCGTTTGCCGTGTACATTTTTGTAGTTTGGAAGTAGCAGCTTGTCATTGGCGACACTACGAGTCCATAAGGCATTGTCATGTAAGATTTTTGTTTTACGTAGGTTTTTATTAAATAATTCTTCTTTTAATAGCGTTAATTTTATTTTCTCATGGATTGGTATAATTTTACAGAATTTAAATAGTTTGTGGTAATCTTTTTCATATTTTGTCTTAATGTTGCATGGAACAATTTTTTTTAATAAGCGTAATTATTGTAGTGTGTATATTTGATCTATGTGAGTCTTGTATGTTCTTCCGTAACTCGAAAGCCCATAAGATATCATTGATTCCGCCAGGGATTTGTAAAGCATTAATTAAGTTTAATATGGAATTTTACTTTTAATTATAGAAAACTTTGCTAGGATACATCTTAACTTATCACACACTCCATTAATATGTTCCTTCCAACTCATTCGGCTATCAATAGTGAGTCCTAGGTATACTTGGCTATCCACGAGGTCTTTGGTGTCACAACTGCATGGTTGGGGGATACTATCATGCAGACATTCATGACAATGGGCTATGAGTTCTGGCAAGTAAAAGCTCCTATTCTGGCTGGTACTGATGTACATTAGTTTTGTCTTACTAGCGTTTAGGACCAAACCTGAGTCATGCGACCATTTAGTCAGCATATCAAAGTCCTCTTGCAGCTGCTTTTGAGCATCACTAATACAACGTCCAGTAGCTAAAAGGCATGTGTCATCGGCAAATTGAAAGATCTCGCAATTTTTTATGACATTTACAAGGTTATTCACGTATGTGAGGTAGTGCAGCGGCCCAAGGACCGAGCCTATATATTACTAAAACTCTCTTTCGAGATTGACCTTCAAGTTGATGCTAAGATAGTAAAGCCAAATTTCTCTTTAATCGCGTGAAATCTGTTCTTATCAGGTTGCAGTCGCGCAAATCCTGTATCCTTAATCTTACGATGCAAACAAAACTGTACGTACAGATAAATATGGAATGTTACTGCTGCTAATACTTACTGTGTTTTAGTTAGGAGCATTAAAAACAGTACTGTTTTTATTATAAACGACCTTGAGCATTTTAGACCGAAATAAATTGTGTTATATTTATGTTATAGTTCAGTTATTATTTCTGATGATGATTAATGATCTCCCTACAGTAACACATCATGCAAAATGTATATTGTATGCTGACGATTTGAAATTGTATTGTGATATAAACTCTGAAGCAGATTGTCTAGCCCTTCATCAAAATGTAAATGTGATAGTTGAATGGAACGTAACTAATAAAATGGTATTCAATACTTCTAAGTGCCATGTTATGAGTTTCGGTTGAGCAAGACAACCAATTTTGTTTAATTACAAAATTAACGATAAAAGTATTACCAGGACAGAACTTATACCTACTTAGGACTTAGGGGTCACTTTTGACCGTAGGCTCACATTTCACGACCATATAATATCACTGAGTAAAGAGTCTTTTATGCGCTTAGGCTTTATTCTGCGTAACCTCAAGGAATTTAGCAGTATAAATGTTGTCAGGTTACTATATGGAGCGCTTGTTCGTAGTAAGCTGAAGTCTTAATGCCTGTGTATGGAACCCACACGAAAAGAAATATACGTTGATGGTTGAAAAGGTACAAAAAGCTTTTCTCAGATACTTGTATAAACGATGCTGTGGTTATTACCCGTTCCTATATCCTACACAATTTTTACTTGGCAGTCTAGGATATAATTCTCTAGAGGTTAGAAGGAATACCGAACAAATGACATTTATGTGCAAGGTATTAAATGATAAAATAGATGCGCCGATTTTACATCAACACCTGTGCAATCTATTCGTCCCGGTAAACTAAAGACGTAACAGAAGGCACGTGGCATTCGTGGTGCCTACATGTCGTACTGTGGCCCGGGCTCAGTCCCTTATTCCACGTAAATTATCCGCTTTTAACGCTCTCTTGGAGGTCAATCCTGCGTACAGTATGTTTTCGGATGAATGGAAGACGATTTTGTCTGTATGTCTGGAGTTCTGTGAGATGAGTGGATAAATGATTTGTTTTTATTTTATTTATTTTTTTGATTTGTTTTTATTTTTTAAATTTTATTGTTACTTTTTATCATTAATGCGTCTTCATTTAATGTAATTGGTGTACTAACCGTTTTATTTGAAGTAAAATAAATAAAATAAATAGTTCAGGTTTCCATAAAATAATTTTCTCGATCATGTCCAAAATAAACCTAAAAATAACAATTAAAAAGCCATTGATACTAGTCCATTTTATTTAGGCATACTAAAAATTTACTTAACTAAAACAAAGAATATAATATACCACTAAACGAAACTCATAACGAGATGACGGATTACCACTTAAATAGCAATAAATTTGATTGTATGACATCTAAAACGCTACTCACTCCAGTCTGTCTAAAATAGCCATTAGTCTGTTTATATTATAAAAACCAAACAAATGCCAAAATCGAATGACGACAACATCCATTCATTTGCGCAAATACATAAAAAAGTTCTCTCAAGTGCATATTACGTCATGGCTCATCCATTCGCGAGAGATTGCGAAATTGAGAGCTCATTAATTTTAAATTCAGATGTAATGCTTGCATATATAACTCAGTTGAGTAAGATAGTTTTGAGATTACGGTAAAACCGTGACGGACCCACCATACCCCTCAGCCTGGGGGTAGGCCGGGACAAAACAATACTCCCAGACTATCGAGCGTTAGTGTTGTACCCTAGCTATGATATGAACGTAAAAAAAACTAGATTTTGTCCAAGATAGTAATATGAGAGGTTTAAATTATAAGCATAATTAAGATTTAAAAAAAAAGCTAATATCTAATACCTAGTTAAAATAAGACTGGTTTGACAGTATACACCTACAATTTTGTTAGTCGTACACATTGTTACTTTGCTATGCCGCGATTCTAGGCACAATCCTCGAATCGAACTTAACACGGGATTGAACTTATTTTTCAGTAATAAAGTTATACAAATTCATGTACCTTTGCCCAGCACAATAAAAAAATTCATGTAAATGAAATTCTTCATGATACTTAAATCTACCGAAAGCCAGCATCATAAGTAGTATTAAATACATATTCAAAAATAAAAGTTGAAAATCCCATTACGTGAAAAATAAAATTTATAAAATATTCCTAAAATAATAGCAAATGCAAAGTTTAAATTTATACTCATACATTTTTATATAAGTAATAAGTAATTATAAATAAGTTTGGGTTGCTACCCGTCTAAGTATGTATGAATTTACAAAAATAAAAGTATATTAGTATGTTAATGCGGATAGCGTTTATGAACCCATATCACAAGCTATTAATATATAGCTTACTTTCGATTGGGATACGGGACAAGATTTTCTGTGATCCATAAATATTTATTCTGGGTTCCTTAATGTTTGAAAACCCCCTTCCAACGTAGGTCTTCATAAATGACTATCCTTTTTTAAATATTGAATTATCCTTAACAATTTTGCCTATCCAATATGGTTGATTTTATTTAACGGCTTATACTTTACAGCTACCTACTAAGCATTTGTTAAAGTTCAGGTTTTTTAATATAAACTAATAAAAATATATGTATTGAATTTATGAATTGGTTCAACCCTTTCAAGCCTGTGGGTGTTGTACCGTGACTAAGGCAAAATTATATTGGTAAAATACCTACGCTCGCTCCTTAATAAAGGGAATTAATATAGCTATAGACGTGGGTGTGTCACATCTCTACTCGAAGATATATTGATAGCAAGGTACCTTTGAATTACTAATACCAATCGTTAATAAAAAAGTCATTTACAGTTTCCGTCTAAACTTTAAACCTACTATACAATTTTTAAAATTGGTGGTTTAGGGTAATACTTAGCGTTATTCAGTAGGTTCGGGAAGTGATAATAACTAATTAATCATACATGCAGTCGCGATAACCTAGGGATTAAGACACTTACTTCCTTTACACGTGGTTGGATTTTGAAAATATATTGATATTGATAATAATTGCAATATCACTTACAAATAATATAATAATATGCGACATACACACAAGAGGCGTTAACCAAACGTAGAGAGACTTGACCTGTCTACGGCGTAGCACCCTAAGCGAAGTATGTTGATCTCGTAAACCATTTGAATTTTGTGTAGGCGGCAGCCGGTTATCATATTTAATTTCATTCGTTATCTTTTGACTTTCATCACATATTATGCTAGCATTATGGTTAACTTAAAAAAAAACCTCAGTTGGTATAACAATAAACATCAAAACAACAGCTATAGTCGGTATTGCAGAGTGCGGTGTTTTTAAGATATAAAAGAGTTTATCTAAAGTGGAAGAGTTTGTTTGTTTAAACACACTAATCTCTAGAACTACGAGTCGAATTTAAAAATTCTTTTTGCTTATGATAGTCCAGTTCTCGGAGAAGGTTTTTTAACATCACGTTACTGGCAACGGTAGCAGAGCAATAAGCAAAGAAGTGGGTGAAACCGCGCCGCAGCAAACTATATAAACAGAGTGTGCGCAATTATACAAGTGTTCATAAACTCGTAATTTTAATTATTTCAGTAAAATTCATTAAGCATAACTATGTAATCATATTCTGTACCCTTATTACGACGTCTGATAGTTATACAAACTAATTAAAGTTTAATATCTCGCAACTAACGCTTGTAACAAAAACGTACATACTCCTAACTAGTTGAAAATGTATATAAATCTCATTACAAGTCATCCCATTAAAGTTAAATTAGGTTTTACTCGGTATATATACTTTCAATACTATGTATTTGTCGCGTTATATATGCAAATATCTTTTTATGTATATGGTAATGTATTTTCTTATACCTTTAATAAGATATACAACGTACGCACAGTTGAGTTGTATTTGGTTATGCCAACAGATTCTCAGCGGTTTATCGTGCTTGAAAATGAAAAACGGGACCAGGACGTTTCAACGCTCAAGTGTTTGCGAGGGAGTGCCGTTATCAGGTAAATACAGCTAATAAATATTACTACGGATGTACGCCGCGATGTAATGTGGCAAAATACCAATAAAGTTTTGTATTTTATATCGATTTGATGTGTCGATATTTCAATACAATACTCATTACGATCGATGTAAATAATATAAAATATTGTTACAACAATGAATATTGTGATAATGAACAGAGGACTCACGGTTCAATACTAAAGTCGGGTAAAATTACATAAAGTTTTTCATCAAGAAATTCTCAGTATTTGCTCAGAGCCTAGAATTATGCCAGGTAAATGACAACAGACTCTCATTTGTTACGTAGGACCCGACATAAATAGCTGTTAAAACGTCTCTGCATATACCTTCGTAGACAAAAAAGTTTTGACATTATTTTATTTTATGTACTAACGGAAAGACACTTCATGTTTACAAAAAAATAATAATTTAATATTTATAATTCGACGCCCCCAAGAAATAAACGTGTATTATACTATTACTGGTTTATTACTGTTATAGCATTTATGGTATCTATGGGTCGGTATACACCCATGCAATTTTTTTATGATTTTTTCTGCAATAATTAAAAACGTTTCTACTTGTAACATTTTTGTTCTTTGGAAAATTTCTGTAGTTACGTTTTAGTAAAATAAAAACATTTCAGTAAAACTTCTGGTTTATGCGATTACAGATTTATTATTGTGAATTTTGACGTAAACATTTTAGGTAATACACTGCAACAATTATGTAGCAAAGCAATTTTTGTCAATGACTTTTAAGAAATACAAGAATAATTCGGTAAGTAAATATTACCAGAGTTAAACTGTAAGTCAGGATCGTAAGATATTAGTACCCTAAAAATAGCATGAAGGCATTTCCGGTAATATGTATTTTGATAAATAACGAATTATGTGTATATATGTAATAGTTACAGTCAAATTATAAACTGGTTGGATAAAAAATTAGCTTGCCCGTCACGTAACAATGTTGTCATAGTTAAAAACTTTTGTTGAAAATATATACCCAAAACTCCTCGGGGGCGTTGAATTCTCTATTTGTCAACCATAATCAATGCTGGACAAGTCTCGCCCAATTTTTACTACAATTCTGTTGTGGCGCGTGGTCGAGAGGTTTTAACATACTATGTGTGGTTTATAAAATTTATAAAAACCATGTTATAGAATAGAATATTATATAATGCGGAAGAGTTTGTTTGTTTGAACGCGCTAATCTCTGGAACTACAAGTGAGATTTGAATAATTCTTTTTGCGTATGAAAGCCCAGTTCTTGAGAAAGATTATAGGATATGTAACATCACGCTACTGGCGACGGAAGCAGAGCAGTAAGCAAAGACGCGCGTGAAACCACGCTGAGGGAAGCTTCCGCTTATTTAAAGCGGAAGAGTTTGTTTGTTTGTTTGAATGCAGTAATCTCTGGAACCACCAGTCGCATTTGAATAGTTATTTTTCCGTATCATAGCCCAGTTCTTGCGGAAGCTTATAGAATATGTAACATCACGCTACTGGTGACGGGAGCAGAGCAGTAAGCTAAAACGCGGATGAAAGCCCGCCGCGGGAAGCTAGTTATAGAATATGTTAGACATCAAAGCGCAATAAATCAAACAAATACCTATTTATATAAACATCGCCTGTGTTTAAGTGTTTGTAACCTTTGATCATTATAATTAGTTGTCGCCATCAATATTGTAGATAAAATTTTCGAAGAATCATATTTATTTTATTAATGAGGGTGTATAGAAAAAATTTCGCCATCAGTTGGCGCCACTTCAACTGTCACATTGGGCCAATCAGGCGTTATCTTTCAAAAAGCGATTGACAGCTAGACCTGACGCATCGGTGCTGCCACCTCGTGGGCGCCAAAAACATCTCAGCAATTTCTTTTTGTCCTTAAGCACGTTAATTATCTATTTTGTAAATTAAACATTAATATTTCCTTCTCTATGTGAGAAGAGGCCTTTGCACTGCAGTGGGACAGTAAACAGGCTGGTATTATTATTATATTTCCGAAATGAACACTGAAAAATATTTGTTTTGATAGCGCTATCAAAAAAGTCTTCCACCTTTTACCAAAGTGGCGCTAACTGGTGGCAAAAATTTTCCTAATCATCCTCATTTAACACACATATTTACTCTTTAACCAATAAGCTAAAAAAAATATTACTCGAACAATAAACCCAGAATCGGTATTTTAGAAATCTCACAATGGTACACGTTGGCGTCCATTATATAGGTATGTATAGACTCAAGTGTGGTACTGATTACGTACCTAACCAAATAAAATTACAATAAGTATATAATATTAATACTTCTGAAATAATACTGTTCAAGCTTTAATGAAAACCGTCGCACCCGGAAATCCTATGAAATGGGCAGTAATAAATATATGTTCATAATAAAGATAATAAAAATATGATACTCTACATTTATTCGTATTCTTTAACAAAATATGATATCTTAATTAGAATTCCAGTTGTTTAGTACCCTGTTGTAATTAAAGCCTTTGTTGCTAAGTATAAAAGGTAAAATTATATTCACAGTGAAATTATTTAAATTATGTGATACTTTAGCGAGGCTCTTTATAAAATAGCCCAAGGCAATTTCGGCCAGTCAAACATAACCGTACACAAGCGGGATATTATTTATTATACTAGTAAGCTATGTTCAAATGTTTATTATGATAATTATATCGATAGCAAAAAAATAGCACATCTCTATTACTGATATTTATTCAATTAAACATTTTAGTTAAGCAGATATTTTCAGTCATATAACTATATTTATGAAACGGGTCTACTAGTGTTAGAAAATTATTATAAGGTGTCATACCTCTTTACCCGACGTTTCGGTCGAATTACACCGACCATGGTCACCGGCTGACTGATGTAGCCAGGCGTCGTCTTCGCCTTGAAGCTCGGGATTCGGCAACTACCCTCACTTTGTCTTTTGTTACGCTGTTTTGTAAAAAGTCAGTACTACGACACACAACACTCACGACGTCTTCACTTTGGCCTACTTTGTCATAACTGCGACGCTCACACCTGCTGATTACTGGATTCCAAGATGGAGATAAGCGGTATCCGTCTTCTCTGTTGAAATTTTGGTACTTTTTAATTTCAACCGCTTCTCGAGCTATCCTGGAGTAGTAATGCCGATCAGTGGAAAGCACTTGCGGCTTATGTAGCTCAATCCAGTGGTTGGTTCCTGACTCTAACAGGTGTTCAGCAATAGCAGACTTATTTGTTTGACGGTTCTTGACAGCTGTGATATGTTCTTTGACCCTTTCCGCTATTGTGCGCTTGGTTTGTCCAATGTAGGAACTTCCACAGCTGCAATCCACCTTGTAGACACCAAGTGTTTGTAGATTTTGGAGTGCGGACTGAATACAGTCTTTATAAAGTATTTCTGTAGTACTGTTCCAACTTTGTCCGTCACTCCTTTTATATAGGGCATAAAAGCTGGTGCTCTGCTTACTTCTGCCATCTTTTCCCTCTTCTTTGGACGTCGCATGCTTGGCCGGTATCCATTCCGATTTAGTACCTCCTGAACATGTGTAAGCTCACTGTTCAAGTGTTTATTTATTTATTTATAAAAACCTTAATGCACTAATGTACAATGGCGGACTTAATGCCATAGGCATTCTCTACCAGTCAACCAAGGTAATGCAGAGATAAGCGAAGTAGGTGCAATGAAGTTGTAAATTATGATAGAGAAAATTGGAGGCTTAAATCATATTACAAAAATAGGTATTCAATACAATAGATACTTAAATTACTTAAAGAAAAATAATATATATACAAAATAAATAATATTGGTATACTTGATTATATACATACATATAAGCATACAAACATACATATAAGTATACATAAATACTTACATAGATATATATATAATGCATGTATAAACATATATATATATATATATATATATATATATACAAAAGTTAACGTGATATTGCCGACAATTCATCAAACAGGAGAGTACGAATCTTTTGCTTAAATGTATATCGGTTAGTGGACATCCTGATCTCGAGAGGAAGCGCATTCCAAAGAAGAATAACCTGCACTACAAAGGAAGAGTGTACGAAACCAGAAGTATGAGAGGGACAGGTAAGTAAACGGTTATTTGAAGAACGTAGATTTCTATTATTAACAGAAGACAAGTATTGAAATGAAGACGTTAAATAGTTAGGTGAATAAGGAGAGTTGAGGATAGAAAAGAGGGTAGTGAGAGCACGCAAGCTACGGTGTTGACGGATAGGTAACCATTTCAGTTCAGAGCGGTAAATAGAGATGTGATCATATTTACGAAGATTAAAAATGAATCGAATGCAGTTATTGAGAAGGCGATCATATTTATTAAGAAGATCTGCATTCAGGTCGTAATAGCACACATCACCATAGTCGATTATGGGTAGGATTAAAGACTGCACAAGCATCATTTTTGTTTTAGAAGGGAGGAAGTTCTTCAGACGATATAGGGCACGAAGAGATCCTATAACTCTCTGACTAACATTTGTGACCTGGGCCTGCCAATTGAGTGTTGAATCAATATACAAGCCCAGATCTTTAACGTTTGGACTGAAAGGTATGACTGAGTTATTGTAGATTAGCGGTGGTAGTATTCCAGAGTCCAGTCTGCTCATCATACGGTGACTACCTACAATGATGGCCTGACATTTATCTGGATTCACCCATAAGCCAAACCTTTCCGACCAACTTTTTATTGCCTCTAGATCTTTATTTACTATGTCAATGGCTATTTTTATGTCCGGTATAGATGCCTGAGAGTACAACTGCAAGTCATCAGCATAGAGATGATACGAACACTGAAGATTCTGGGTTAGGAGATTGATAAAAACTGAGAACAGTAAAGGAGAGAGAATACCGCCTTGAGGGACCCCACAGTTAAGATCGCACCAGCTTGACGAGGACTCGTCGGTGCGAACTGCCTGCTGACGTCCCTGAAGATATGATGAGAACCATTCTAGTGCAGCGGGAGAGATCATGATATAGGAGAGGATTGACAAAAGGATAGGGTGACTGACAGTGTTGAAGGCATTTGAGAAGTCAATTAACGTCAACACAGTGACTTTGCCGTCCTCCATGCCAACCCTAACATCACCAGTCACTTTAAGGAGAGCTGAAGTGTTCAGGGTCACATAGGTCATAATAATATGCTCGATTGGTCAGTGAGGTTACGACTGATTGTAATTGCGGCGGATAGTGGTGTGAAAATTCGTGAAGGTACCTGTCTGTGTGTGTCGGTTTTCTGTAGACCGTGTCTGCTAAGCACCCATTTTCTCGAACCATTACTTTCATATCGTGAAAGGCTAACGATCTGTCCGTCTCCATTTCATATGTAAACCGAATATTCAGATGTATGGAGTTCAGGTATTCAGCCAGTTGTTCAACTGCTTGTCTACCCCCCTTCATAATACAGAAGACGTCATCGACGTACCTCTTCCATAACTTCACGTGAAACGCTTTAAGGTCTAAACGAAAACGGAAACTTCACACCTTAAAATAATTTTCTAACACGAGTAGACCCGTTTCATAAATATAGTTATGTGTACAAATCGTGTGAGCTTAAAATATTTAATTTTCAGTCATGTTTAACAGTATAGCAGAAAATCGTTATTTTATGTAAATTTTTAGTTAAGGAAAAGGTAATGAAATGACATATGCTTTTCGCAACTAGGACTGAAAACTGTCTAGGAGTGGCAATAGCTGGAAGTATGATTTAGAATGGGTATTATAATTCTGCGATTGAAGCCACAACTTTGAATTTAAGAGTAAGGTTCGGATCACGATTACAAAGGGTACTCGTAAAATTGTGAGAACCCATAGCCCGTCGAACATCATAAATATATTTGCGCATAATATCCTAGTCATGTTACAACTCCTTCTTAAGTATAAATCCGGTATTTATTGTATTTTTACCGGTACGGAGGCTTTGACGGAAGTAAGCGCCTTAAACTTTTCATTCGCCATCGATGTCTTTAGAAGTGATATCGGAAAATTTGTTTTACTGAGTTATACTTTGAAAATCTCACTCGTTTTAATATTGTTTTGATTTATCTTTTTGTATAAGAGCAACTAAGTAGGAGATAACAGCGGGTTTGTAGTTAGGGCCGACTAGTGTGGCGATCAATGCTTATGCATTTTCTGCATGAGAAGAGGCCTATATCCTGCAGTGGGATAAGAACGGACGGTACATTCTTACCAGGGACTTACACTGTACAAAGTTTATTCGTTCCGATATAATTTTAAGTGAGAGCACAATTTATTGCGAACCATTTTCATTTGACCTCATAATCCAGAGATCGTAACAAGTTGCGTAAAATAATCATAAAATGGTCAACACGTTCACACGCTATATCTGCGAATGGTCATTTAAACCCACATCACTGTGTTACATCGATGTTTTAAAAAGAGGTCAGTGAACTGTGTACCTACAGGTTCTACTAGTAGAATAAAAAGTACTTTCATAAAAGGTATATATTATTATTATTTATTGTTTTAAATCTGATTGTGGACTCGTTTTGTTATCCTAAGAGTAAAAGTATAAATATTTTGACAAACAAGCTAATTGTAGTTTTGCTCAACCAATAATAGGCTTCTGTACAAAATAGAAGACTGGAGAAAAGAATTTTAATGTATGACATTAAAATTTGTTAACGCAAAATAATTGATTTTCATCAAAGATAAGCTAATATGTTTTATGACACTTACGATGGAAAAATGTTACTTCCAAATAGATAGATAAACTTCAAATATCAAGGATCCACAAAAACAAGATGATTAAAACATAAAATTTTCCAGAACTAAAAATTTACATGAAATAATGATTTTCTGTTCTACTGTAAAACATGACTGAAAATATCTGCTATTCGTGATCCGAACCTCGAACTCTTAAATTCAAAGTTGTGGCTTCAATCGCAGAATTATAATACCCATTCTAAATCATACTTGCAGCTATTGCCACTCCTAGACAGTTTTCAGTCCTAGTTGCGAAAAGCATATGTCATTTCATTACCTTTTCCATAACTAAAAAATTACATAAAATAACGATTTTCTGTTCTACTGTTAAACATGACTTTGAAAATATCTGCTTGACCAAAATGTTTAATTCAATAAATATCAGTAATAGAGGTGTGCTATTTTTTTGCTATTTATATTATAATTATCATAATAACCATTTGAACACAGCTTACTAGTATAATAAATAATATCCCGCTTGTGTACGGTGATGTCTGACTGGCCGAAGTTGCCTTGGACTATTTTATATTATATTGCTATTAATAGTACGTCTAAAATATCTTGTATTTCAGAATGTAATTAGTTCAACGCTGTTGATCTCCAGTCTTCTATTTCAACTAGTACAAAGTATGAGTACAACCGATCACGCCGCGCATCGCCGTTCCGTCCATCCCTTGTTGGCTCAGAACAAAAATTTTGTAAAGTCATTGTGAATATTACGAACTAGCTGTTGCCCGCAGCTCCGCCTGCGTAAATGTCAATGTAGCCTATATTCTTCTCCAAAGTCTATTCTATACCTATACCAAATTTGATTAAAATCGGTTAAGTGGTTTAGGAGTGCAAGCGTAACATACAGACAGGCAGACAGACAGAGTTACTTTCGCATTTATAATATAGCCCATTCATGCTGAAACCAGCGTAGATCTATTACCGTATAAATTTTCATTCTCAAAAATTATATTAGTAATATCATTGTATGGTACTCGTACTTATATTTTTTGCTTTTCGTAGTATCACCCGTAATAGTAAAAAAGTGTTGGGCATAAAGTTCGTCAATATACTTTTCTATAAGGCTTGCTGTATTTTGTAGAAGAAAATATTTAATGATACTTTTTTAACATACTTCAGTCAAAAGAACCTAGTATTGCACTAGACACCGATATTTTATTGTATAACAACAAAAGTAGACAATAAACAACGTCTTAACTGGAACAACAGTCGAATCGTACCTACATCCAAAAATAATATTATTAAATAATAATGGTTGGGAATTGAAATCACACACAAACTAGCTTTAAAACCATAGAGAAGAGATACAAAAGTTTGTGTGTGTGTGTGTGTGTGTGTGTGTGTGTGTGTTACCACTCAGCGCCTAAACAGCTGAACCGATTTCGATGTAATAGACTCAGTGCCGGAGACGGACACATGCTACTTTTTATCCCGAAAATCGGTCTGGTTCCCGAGGGATACACCAGAACATATTTTACGCGCGGGCGAAGCCGTGGGGCACAGCTAGTAGCTTCATATGAAACATGTGCAAATAAAAACAGTAGTAACATTTAAAAGCCACACACCCAGGTGCTACTATTACAGTTCATTGGTGTTTGATGTTCCATTAATATACTATTAACAGTCTTATATCAAACATTATTAATTTCAACAGTATTTGATCATTTTATTAGAGCAATAAACCAGAATCTTTCGGTGTTCAATGACCCAATTCGATTCACAGGTGAACAAATAAATATAATGATTTTTTGGATATACATAAACTAGAGAAGGTAGAGCACATTGAGTTCTTTTCGACTGGCATCGATTTATTGAACTTCGAGATGAACTATGTATGTAATAGGTACATCGAGAACATTAAGTATTACTACTAATCCGACCATTGGATACGACCTAATGGTATATGGTTTCCAGAACTTATATGGTTTGTTCCAAGTATTAATAAGTAGTTTGTTACTCAGTCACATATGAATTGTTCCTCAAATTTGAATGTTACATACATAAATTGGTTTCTATATTTAGATAAACAGGATACACGGCAAATACAGGCACGACAAAACTGATTCGAGTTAGAACAGATTTGTCATAACGCAAATATGTCCTAAACCAAATAAACCTTTGCATTTAGTATACCTCTATAATAAGGTTCTATTTGCCAATAGTTGCACCCTATTTTAGGTTTAATTCATATCTGACGAAGTGGCACAACTATTTTGCGAATAATACCGAATGCCAAAAAACACTCAAAAATTTCAAATATTTCCTACATAATAATATAAATAAATTAATTAAAAATGTCCACTTTTAAGTATTATACAAGTCTTCAATTTCTCTAACTAAACCTAGAAAAGATTTACTCATTGTCTCTATTAACTACAGGCTCTTGATATTGCTCAAAAGAAAAGTTGGCGTGTAGTTTGAAGCAGGCCAGGTTATCATAATTTGCAGTCCTACTGTCATGTGTGGCTATATGCCTAATCTCGACGACTGGGAGCTCGTACAAATAAACACGATACGACGTCACATCGTGCTACGACGCTATGTCCACAGTGGATGTCTTTTGGCTGATATCATGAAAGTATCCTGGTTCATTAAGTACCACCCGTGGTTCACTGTGTACTATAAAGGTAGACAGTGAATCATTTCTTTTCTTATACCTATTTAGAAAAATGTGCATAAACTTTGATGTATTATAATAACAAATATAAATACAAAGTTTCAAAGTTTATTGTATTCTCTAATGTTTGGTATGATTAGTGCATTCCAATGCATTGTTTTATGTTAGATGTAAAAATGCTTGTATTTAAGCAATACTAATAAATATTAATTTATTATTAATCAATTTTGCAATTACAAGGTTACTAACATGACAGTTAAGTCAAACGCTACGCGCCACCTGATCAAGTGTGACAGAATGCTAACAGTACGTAGTACTACTGATACGGCGCGTACTTCGTTTGACTATGTATTTTCCCTGCAATTAGGTATGGGTAAGTACGTAACAAACTACACACTAGTTTGTTTCGTGTAAGAATCGAACTCAACACACCAGTCACATACACACGCACTGAACCACCTCAATCACAAGTTACAATATTTGATTCGAAGATATTCTTAATGGTTATTTAAACTTGCAGTCGAACAACATTAACATACAAGTATTATGTATGTAGCATGAAAGGGCAAAGTAGAAATTAATAGCTGTTTTATATTCTCGCTACGTATTTTATGATCAATGTAATAGGCGACGATCCTATACAGGGAGCAATTTCATTACCAATAAGTCTCGCAGGGAAACCTAATGTCATTTGGCACCTGACCTAACTTATATTTGGGACGATCGTATAAAACACAATAATTGACTAGTAAAAAATATTAAATCACGTTCTACTTTAAATCTAATATTGGTTAACTGCATTTGAATATTTTGTTATAGTCATATATTATATATTAGTCATACTAGTGTGACTACGGATAAATAAATAAACAATAGTCACACTAGTGTGGCAATTTGGTGTGACTACGGAACGGTTGGAAAAATGCTTTCTATCGCATTTACTTTACGCTTTCTCTTTCACTTAATAACCAACATCATTAAATTTCATCATTTTTTTTATTAAAGTGTGCACTTTCTCTAACTCATTTTCCCCATTCACCCCTAACTCTAATTCGACGACCCAGCTAGCTAATATGGTTTTAATTTAATATTAACTGCAGATTACCTTAATCTGCAGTTAGTGGCAGTCAGTTAGGTGGCCACTGGAGTAACATTTTTAATTTAAATAATTGCGGTCAACAAATTACTATTTCTATTAAGTTTTAGCTTAGTTTTACAAAGGTACTAGTTAATATGTTTGAAGAAGACACATTTATTGTAAAATCCGACTGCCTTATTCGATCAGTCTTTAAAGAGTTATGACATTAATAGTGATAAATAGAACATTCCTCATTATTTCATATTCTGCGTATAAAGGTGTATAAAATGGTTTAAACAGAAATTAGGTAATATCGACATAAGTTATTGGAACTAATGTATATTTAAGCAAAATGGGCTTGCAGTGCGAAACCAATTAGATAATAAGGTTCATAAAATCGGCTACATTCATTCAGACAACATCTTGTTTCGTAACCTAAAGTTTACCAAACGTGACTTTACATACGAGTAAACGCACCGAAACGTTTTATTTTTATTTAGATTACTAAAAGAGATGTCCAAACATTGCCATTCGACGCCTGACGATAGACTCGCAATCAAAAGCACAATTTTTCGCCAGCTGTCACTTGTAACTGTAGACGAGTTTATTGCCATTTACACTTAGGGCTAATAAGTGACGCGTATTCAAGGTATTTTACTTAACTGTGTTGTTTTATAAGCTCTTTGTATCTTATAAAAAACTTACTTCGCCGCTCTGTTTATTATATTTAAAATTTATAACATAATAATTATAATAAGAGGATTATTTTTATTAATGTTGCTCTTCTTTTAGCATTAAGTCACTTTTCCTTATAAATTTAATTTACAAAATTTTAATAAGGGTTTATACGAAATATTTTTATAAAGATAACGTCATCTAATGAATACCTTATTAAAATGTTATCCCAAAATATTTACGTCAGACTAAAATCAGAGAGTCCAAATATCGATGTTTCGTTTAAAATGAGGAAAAAAGAAATGTTAATCGTAGGTTGTTTTGCGTACATAATTTTAAGGTACACATAAGTATCTTCGTTAAGAACCACTAAAAAATTTGTGTGGTAGACCCCAGTGTACATAAAATGGCAGTGGACTAGTGGATGGCAATATCCCTATCGTAAGTTTATAAAACCTGTAAACTAAATAAAACATTTTGCTACAGATATGGTGGGATCAAACGACCGTCGTGTCGGGTGCATGTGCCGTATGTCACGTAGTGCGGCGACCAACGGGGTAAAGTGTGCTAGCTGCAGCTCTCTCCATCAACTGAAGATCTTGGGCCCACCGAACTCCTTACCGCCTGCGAGAGCCGTGTCTGTGCGGTCACACTTCTCATAAAATCTAACATGACATAAATGAAAGTGTTGTTAAATTTAAACGCAGCGACATAAACGTTCTTATGAACAATAAAATCCGATTAAAACAATGAACATATTTCCACTTAATCAAATTTTGTTTTGTGTTGATGCATTTGCTGTGCTCTGTATTTCTAATATTGTCGAAATACGACCAAAGAATTGTCTGTAAATACAAATAAAGAGTTGTTGTATAGTCGAACATAAAATTGCTTTATTCCATTTATGTATTTATTTATTTAAATTTTATACACTTAACATAATATATGTATGAAGGCAGACTTAAAGTCTAAGGCGTTCTCTACCAGTCAACCTTACCCTTAGAGTAAATATCGTTTTCATATTACAAAACAATAATGTCTATTTTTGCTAGCAAGTGCCCTCAGTACAGTGACAGATTTTAATTTTGATGGTATTTTTCTAAAAGTGGTAAAGCAAATGAGTGGTCAACTATACAAGTAAGTATAAATAATGTAACGAACTTAAAAAATAATTTAATTGTAAATATGCTGATAAATTGATATTTATGAACTTTGTAATATTTTTTATTTATATATTTTCTTTTCATAAATCTATCCAATCGGTGCCACTTAATATGAACTCATGAGAACATTTTTTTATCATATATGTATAATTTATTTAATTAATATACTTTCCAAAGTAGAAATAAATATCTAATTATTCTGTATAGGGTAATTCTAGCTTTTATATTTCACTGTCTAGATTTTACTAAACTTGTTGAGAAAGCTTAATTTTTTTAAAGGTGTCTCTAAGAACATTGATTACAAATGCTGGAGTCAACCAAACTATTTACCGCAGTGAGTATAGAAATCAATGTAGCAAAAGACACTGCTTGTTTTGTACTTACTTACTAATTAACACGAGACTCTCTAATTATCTAATGTGACAGAAAACCGAAATGGCATTTAGTAAAATAATAATTAGGTTTTAGTAAAACAGAACTTCATAGGTTATTTAAAATATATAATAATATGAATTACGCTACACTTGTTTTCCATCTGCGGCCGTCTATTACCTTATTCCTTATATCGTCTTTTACAACATTCACATTCACGGGAAGAGACGGCTGCTGCAATATTCTAGACCGAAACTCACTGAGCCGAAAATAAATGTCATTATACTTAATACAATGATAATAATTATCAATAACAAAATTCTATTTTGATTGATTGATTGAATTATTTGTCATCTAGACAAGTTGTTGTGAAGTTCTCGTATTGAAATACAATCTTTATATAAGTACGCTTTCGGTTTCCAAACAACGTGGGTGGAGATTCTACGTCTATAGATTTCAAGCTTAATATAGACCACTAAATATCTCATTGACACTGTAAAGCCATTCATTACCTACGCATATTTATAGCTACTGTCATTTAATACTTATGGATTGAAATGGTTACCTATATTTTGATGTAATATCATAAAGTACCAATGTCTCGGTGGCGTTAGGTACTGTGTTGTATGGCCACGTGACATTGAGTTTATCTATCTATAAATTTTCAGTATTATCCCTACGTCTAGGCCAGCAATTGCTGATTAGTACGCCTGCTGTTACAAGAGACTCAATACAACATGAAACGTAGGTGTAACAAAAAGGTGTGATGCTATGCTATTATAATAATTTTAAGTAAGATTGGTTTAATACCTAAACTGCCTTTGTAGTTCGGTGGTACTGTGTACGGATTACCACGGTATTACGGGTCAAGTGATATTGGGTTTTTTTTGTCGGAAAATTAATTAGGCTGGAGTCTGGAATTGTGCAAACAAAATGGCGAATACTGGGTGGCTAAACACCTACCTCTGCATACCCCTTCCAGGATAATATGCGTGAATTCCCGCTCAGTGCAAATATTTGTGTGCACGAACATGTCTATTTGTATTGGTCTGGGTATTTCTATGTCTAATATAAATATATTTACAAAAAAAAAAATCAAAGTATGTATATCCGCATTCTAGACCCCGTTACATAAGCTATATAATATGCTTTTTGGGTCTAAATAACGTTGTGTGTAGGTGTTGTGATATTATATTATAGGTAATGTAAAAACAAGAAAGTTTGACGGTAGTAGATCCACGCTGGTTTCAGCATGAATGGGCCGGATCGTCCGGGGAAGTACTACCCTCTCATAGAAGATCGACTTGAAGAGTAGTAGTATCCTTACTACTGCGTTGCGTTCGGTGAGTGAGAGTGCCGGAGGCCCAATTTCCCCCCTTTCCTCTTTCCTCACCTCCCTCATTCCCTTCCTCTAACCCCATTCCCAGCCGCCATAGTGGAGGCCACCATACCAGCAGTTTAAGACGGTAGCTTTTGGTATGGTGGCCACCACTTCTGGATTCCACTGACTGCTTACCATCAGACGGGGTGGAGTCACTTTAGTAGGCTAATAAATATAAAAAGAATCTTAATTTGTCATATTATTACACTAGCTGCGCCCCACGGCTTCGCCCGCGCCTACAATGTGTTTTGTCTACCTCTTTTGGACCCAGACCGATTTTCGGGAATAAAAGTTGTCTATGTCCGTTTTCGGCACCAAATCTATCTACATAACAATTTTCATCGAAATTGGTAAAGCCGTTTCGGCGCTGAGTGGTAACGAACACACAAACATACATACGCACATACTTACGCATTTATAATATTAATAGGATAGGATAATATAAATGTATAAATGTTAAAGTATCAACGAGTCCTGTATCTACATAGTTACGTACGTATAACATTTTAATTAACAATTACCGACTCTGTAAACCAATTTGTGAATAATGAATAAAATATGATGAGAGCTGCAGAGGTTTTACTTTACCCGAATGCTTTATTAACAGGCTTACTGATTGATTCACATCACATCATCAATCTGACATCTACGACGGGACATAAATCTCTTCCGAAGGTGTTTGCTATAGACTTAATGCTTGGAAAAGTCGGTGACCGTAGAAAGGCGATAATTAGTAAACTGATAACACATTTATTGTGTTACCTGAGAGCCTTTATGACCTCTACAAGAGAAATCAACTGGTTTCATACACAGCCATTGACTGGCTTTCAATATATATACAACGAAACGTAGTACATACTAAAACTGAAACTTCTAAAACTTGCAGATGTGAAATATTCCTACGGTTTTCATCACCGATGGTCAATTGGAGCCAAACACCTTGCAGCCAAAGCCATGGACCTCAAAATTAAACATTTAATAAGAATTTGAATACATTGTATAAAATTCCAAAATCAATTTCGAGTCTCTTTAAAACTTCGTTTAGTTTATCTGTTACAAAATCCAAGAGGCATACGATTTAAGGATTTTCACGACGCTTTAGGCATAGTCAATTTATGAATAAACTTTTTGCGGTCTCCTAATTACAAGAAGTGTTACATTATGATGGTTGACGTTGTTGACAAATTATAATGTACCTACTGAATACAAACTAAGGTAGATACGAATACGACAGATGCGTTGTAGATATGTATAAAATATTTGAACCGTTAATTTCATATCCTGTAGGTATTCCTCACATATTTTGTGATTTTATGCAAAAAATTGTAAAATAAATGTGGAAATTTTATATATCACTGATCGCATTTATATTCTGATAAAAGGGATGTGTTGAAAAGTGGGTTTCCATCTAGGCAAATGGTTTCTAAAGGTGCTATTTAATGTGTAATTTTAATTTTATTTTAATTTGTAAGTGTTTAATTTATATAATTATTTAAAAATTTGTAAATATTATGGATAATATATCTGAAATAAACTTTTATTATTATTATTATTGTGAAATAAATTGCTCACATAGGCCCAAAATAGATAACACAGACAGTGTAATAGAAGTACTCGAATTGACCAGCCATAAAAATCACTTGATTTGTCAACATTCAGGACCGCACGAGCGTGAACATGTGCGATGGTCTAATATCACAACTTCTTCTTATCGAGTGGTGAATGTTCAATCTAGTGTCAGTATTTTAACGTGCCTCAAAGCACGGAAAAGCTCTGATCAGATAGATATCACAATGTGGACACTCATCCATGGGTCAGCCGCACTCTTCGTTGTTGAACCTGCTCATCGTTTACCGATCAGTTAGCGCTACAAGCTATAAGCGCCTTACCAAGCCTCATTACCGCTGCTATCAAACACTGCAAAAAAAAACAATAAGTACTACCAGTCATTAATTCTTCTTCTTCACTTCACTTCATTCTGGTCTCATCCACTCGTGAACAAAAATAAAATTAAACTATTAGTTTATCAAGAGGTTTCGTATT
The DNA here is from genome assembly GCA_963082885.1 of Parascotia fuliginaria. Lineage (NCBI taxonomy): Eukaryota > Metazoa > Arthropoda > Insecta > Lepidoptera > Erebidae > Parascotia > Parascotia fuliginaria. The sequence goes on from OY720179.1 coordinate 5,735,025, forward strand.
TCTTATGTTTGCTTCAAATTTCAACATGTATTATAATGAAAATAATAACTTTTTCAATTATAAATGTTTGCGAGCAATTTTAATGTTTTAAATAACCGCAAGCGTAGAACTCAACATCGCGGCATCGGTAGTGAATTTTATCCTACGCGTATATAATTTCTGAAAATAAGCACTCTGCGTTATGTAAATGTAAAAATAAAACTAGGTTGAGCACAAACTAGGGAAATACGAATATTGCAAGCCTAAAGTTAAACCAACAAATGAATTTTCTCTTGCTTCGCAAAATTGCGTGAAAAATATTAAAACAATTTTTGGCCAATAGGCTAGTTTGAATTAGAAATATGTTGATTTTTAGCGAGGATTACGGTTATTAATGGTACATTTTTGCTGGATCAGTGCAAAAATAACCATTGTAAAATGAAAGTTACTAAACAAAATTTGTAGCTTATTAATTAAGTATTATTGTTTATTATTGTTTGTAAGTAATGGTAGACAAGCCAGTAGTAAAATATAGATATATAGTAATAGTTACACTAGAAATGGCCCTGTGGATAAGGCACCCTATTCGTAAACACGAGGTAGTGGGTTCGAATCCGGGCAAGTACCAATGTGATTTTTCAAATCATATGTACTTTCTAAGTTTATCTTGAACATTTTTGACTGACGGTGAAGGAAAGCATCGTGAGGAAACCTGGACTTAAAAGTCTGAAATTGCCAATCCGCCTTGAGCAAGCGTGGTGATTAATGCTCATACCTTCTCTATGTGAGAAGAGGCCTTTGCCCTGCAGTGGGACAGTAAATAGGCTGGTATAATAGTTACACAACAATATGAACTTTGCGAAGCGTACAGTTGCCGAAATGTACATATAGTATTACGCATACTATTCGTAATACACATTATATTCTGTCACAAAGTAAAAAAATAAAACACTATAAGTACGTACGCGGGTACGTATTTACAGTATTTTATTTTTTTATTTTAAATGAAATTATTCTGTGCTGTACATCCTTCAAATAGCCTTTGAATTAATATTTATACCTTTTACTTAAAATTTACAGAAGTTTTGTATCTAAACGACATAATGACAACATAGTTGAATACAGCAACTGTCATTTATTTTTGCCGTTATCACGTACAAACAACTAGTTATTAGTTCAATTTATATTATCTGTTTACCAAAAAGTTTTACATTTGACGACCGTCTTAAACTTATAAAACGACACTTCAGGGATAAGTGGGCGATTATTGTCCACCATAACACATAGTATGTCATTATAAGTCAATTCTGTAAGGATTTACAGCTTTAAAATCCTGCCAAATACTTTAACTCTGGACAAATTTCATTAAATAGCTAATAAAAGTGTCATAGAAATTTATAGAAAAATAACATATTGAAGAGATAACACAACTGACTCTTGGCTCAGTTAATCCGCTAGTACTTCTAGTAATATAAAAAGATAGCTACATTGAAACACTCCCACACAACTGAAGATCGCAACCTAATTACACTTCCTGCTAATTGTTTTTCTAGCTGGTGATTAGATACAAGATCTTATAGAAAAATTGTTGTTAAAATAACAAGGGGACTTTGTTGCCGAGATCATAGTGATTTCTATTTTCAGAAAGTGGGTAAGACGCAATTTACACGCAGCCATTTACTGATTAAACAAAATATTTATAAACTGATAATTATAACATAAGCTTTAACAAATTTTGTAGATTTGTAGTACACAATTAAAATTTTCGATAAGTTCACAATAAGAAAACAATCTTACAAAGCTGCATACATAATTCATAATACGCATGCATGTATAATTAAATAGCTCAAATAACTTTCAACTGTTTTGTTTGTTTCTATATCAAATGCTTATTACTTGAACATTAATTTGACTTTGAACAAAACAGCCACATATTGTAGCAGATTTTATGAAATTTATTCTATTATAATAAAAACTTTCCAGTTCTGTTGATTCAGTGCTTGTTGCCGAGACCGCTGTAGATCTTACAATAATTGATGTTTTATGAGTAACTTAAAATTTTGATTTATTTATTACTTTGCTAAAAAGATAAAATGTTTCACTTGTAAAAGTTCCTCTCTTTTTTTACTACCAAACATCGAAACTAACACTTACGACTAAGAATGAGACACTCGACAATCTTTGTAAATTATTATTTACGGTTGCAAAGCAATTAGCAGCACTTATCGGTGCCTGTGCCTATTTCACCACTAGCTGCTAGATACATATCTAACAGATAAAACATGTTCTACTTAAATCTAACTTCTATTTTTAAAGAATTTATTTGTCAGTTAAGGTCATCAGGCACTTGTGGAACTGATTTTTTAAGTCGGTTAAAAATTTAACGTACCTACTCATAATTTAACAACAGACATCATTTTACTTCAACAATATCGTTAAGTGAATACCTTTTGCAAAAGAAAAATGCGACGGTTCTGGACTTTACTGCAAAGAAGAATTTCCAATGGAATTGCACAATTTCCGGTATTAGCTGCCTGTGTTTTAAGAGTCTAACCGTAATACCTGTAGTTTGAGTTCATTTTCATGATATTAATCTCATTGTGCTGTATTTTAGGTTGTTGACATTTTAACAGAATATATCTGGGTACATGGATACAGGTAACCAGACAGGCAAATAATTTCCCAATGCCAGTAATCACATCGTTTACAGAACAATTTCGTTTGATATTTTTTTATGTTTTCATAGAACCGCATTTAACTTAATTGTATACCAAAAAAAAATATAGGTACAATTTACAGATCTCTGTTAATGTTTTTTTTACTACAGCGATTTTTATACGAGTAGTCCGTGTAGTTGACGAATAGTGTTTCAACTACTGTGATCTTCTCACAGAGGTACGTCTTTAGGTCAAGTCGGATGCCTCTATTGTTGACATTGACACTGGGTTGACTACTAACCACTCGATATTGATATTTGATATTTGAAATTAAATGTCTGTGTGACACAGTTGAATCACGAGGAACTGTTCATAAGGTTGTGGGTTGGCGAATTTTACAATAAATTATTTGGCATCCATTTTATTGTAGTAATGCACAATTTTGTGTGTATTTTGTTTACGTGTTATTTGTATTCTTTTATGTTGTTAAAGGAATAGATTTGCTACATACAGAAGAGTTTTTAAAATACGTACCTTCTTCTTCTTCTCCTTTTTTTTGGCAACAAAGCCGACGATTGTGTCAGCTATTTCTGCCAGCGTCAAGTGTAGAATAATATTCTTGTTGATGATATTAATGGTATATTACAATAATAAAATAAAAAAAATGTGGATGAAATTAAATGACAACCATCTACCGTGAAAACAAAAGATGGACCCAAAATACGTACCTAATCACAGATGTAAACGTAAGCTTAGACATTTTTGACTTTTGATAATTTTTTTATGATTTATAACTCAATTTAAGTATTATCGTATCTTACCTCCGAGCGAATCAGATATATAGTGAAAAATCAAAATCACAACATTAAGTTGTCTCTGTCATCTCATCATCATCCTCCTAACGATTGTTCTATCTAGTGACGGGGTCTGCTCTCTTTATAGTATTCTTCCACTTTGCCCTATCGCGGACATCGTTAGCAGATAGCTTGCAGCTTTAAACGTCTTTATTTATGACATCAGACCATCTCATTTTTGGCCTACCCCTGCGTTGGACCTGGCAGGCAAGGTCTAATGTCATATTGCCGACTTATTTGGGTGGCCTTCGCTTAACAAGACCAAACCATTGCAACCGGTTTTCATGTAGCTTGTCGGTTTGTGTGTACCGGATAGATACGTATGGCGGCGACGCCCGCCGCCGCTGCTGGCGGTGCCGCGAGCGCGCACCAATCTGCTAAGCGAAGCGCCGCTGCCGCGCGCACTGCGCACTCTTAACCTGGTAGCCAATCGTACAGACTTGTTTGGTTGTGCACTGAGTGAATTCACCAAGACTACTTTGTACATAATATGTTATGTAAATATAAAATAATAAATCTGTATGTTACTCTATTGCATTGGGTAAAAAACCTGTAAAAATAGATGTAAGTTTGGAAATAAATAAATAAATAAATAAATAAATATTAGTTGCGGATTCTGTCACACCTAGCAAGTGCATATTGTTGCTCCTTTTGTCAGTAGACAAGGGTAAATATATGACAACAGCTGGTATGAATCACATGTTTTCTATTTTATTACCAAAAATTTCAACACAAATAATAAACAAAAAGATCAGGTCTCGATTTATAGAAATCTCGGAATGCAATACGTTACATGTTAATTAAATAAAATTTCTGAAGCAAACAAAAATAATATATTTCCATCTGTACAAAACTCAAATATTTTTATTTTTTATACAAATTTTAAAAAGAGAGACACGAGAATCAGATTACATAAAGTTTTCTATATGAAAATAAATTTATATATGTAACAAAGAAAATGTGAAAAACTAGATTAATTCTCGAATAAAATTAAATTTAAATTTACTGGATGATAAGCAGACGATAACAAACGCTTGTAATATCAGCTGCCCTATTTTTGGTTCTTTGGTTAAGTGATCCCGCTCGGATTGATCCCGCGGGTTTAGTTGACTCAGTGTGTTTTTGAATTGGTCAACTGATCCCGTATCGTTAAATTTATGATTATGAACACAGAGAAAAGTGTTAGACACTAATATCACCAAGATATTAGGCAAAGACACATTACATGTAAGTTAAGAACGTTTGAAAGTCAAGTAGTCCCTTTGTAAGAACACGAAAACATATCGTATACGTAAAGAGAACAATAATAGCGAAAATAAAACACTAGTAGCATGGTTACTTTTTTAAACATCGCTGATAAAGGATTAAAAATTTTAAATAATAAAACACAGTGTCACTTGAAAAATATTAAAGGGGAATAAAAATATCGTGTCCTATTGTAAATAAACAATATAATTCATTTACAATTCATATGAAATAGTTAAAAAATACAACTACAATGTAATGTTTCCCAATCAGCATGTATTGTTTCTCACCCGGCAGAACTAAATATAGTTACGACTACGAGGCAGGCTGAGTGCGAAAGAATAAATAATTTATTCTACTGGTCATTGAATGCGTTTAACGTTTTCTGCACGCCTGTACACAAATTCGTAAATAAAAAATAGAATTTTACCTTTTTAAAAGCGGGCTCAGTTGACTAGAGAAACGTCCTATTAGTATTATAAATGCCAAAGTTTGTGTGTATGTTGTGTGTGTAATATAATAACAATAGCAGCAAGAGTATCACTTGCGTGGTCAAACCTATAATTTACTCTAAAGTCGAACTTCGAAAGTAAGTATTAACGCTATTTGAAACGTTCACATTTCGAATGTATACTTTGATAGTGACAGGGTGACAGGAGACAATAAACCAACATTAACGACTGCTTGTAAGTACTATAGCCATTAATTTTCTTATCGATATTCAGTCATTGAAGACAAGGAGCAAGAGTTTATGGCGTTTTAGTGCTATTTGATCAAGGTTGGAGACAATAAAACTATATTCAATGTCATCAAATTTATAACGGGATTAAAAGACTAACACAATTTGGATAGGTACTAAGATTTAGTTCCATATACAATTTTAAGACTGGCAGTAGAGGCCCTTTTCTGCCCAAATTGTGTAAGTGGTAACCTTAGTCTATGGATAAGGCTATGTTCTATTTGCATCTAAGCATTGCAGAACAAATTCTAACAAAAACAACTAAGTTGACGTCCCCGTTTAGAAAGGGGGAAGTGCACGGGGAAGTAAAAGGGAATAAGGAAGAAGTCTAGTGCTCTCTCAGTTTTATGCCAATGCTGATACTTTACGTCAATATTCTATAAGAGAGTACTGCTACCCAGGTCGATCCGGCTCATTCATGCTGAAACCAGCAAGAATCTGCTACTGCAAAATTGAAAAACTTTTCAACCCTTTACTTTGACAGCACTATTACACGATTGTGTGTCATTTCTTGATTTTATTATTATTATATTTCTTCTCGTACTCTTATCTGTATGTAATATGATTGCATAGAACAATACCTAAGCCTTGAGAGCAACCTTCGTACCGTTCATTCATAAAATTATACAATTTAATTTGTCTCTACATAATTATTATACTTTATTGCGTAATTTCTTCTCGACCTTCGACCTTTTTTTCTATGTAGGTATTTATTTTAGCCGTCATCTATAGGTATTCATGTAATTTCTAAATATAAGACTCTAACGATCCATGCACACCGAAAGTGGATACTTTTATGCGTTTTACGACATGGTTACAAACTTTCCTCTCCTAGTTTTCCAAAAGGAATGCTCTACTAAGCAATAGTAAATCTCGTATCAAAAGCCGTTCCCTGGTTTAAAAATAATAACAAGCAATATTTTATATATTGTTAAAAAAAGCCAAAGTGAAAAAAACAATCACATTTTATTCTAGTACTGAGGCTACATTGAAATATTACGTACCCTATGTCACTCCCACAATTAATACGAATCTAATGACACCTCATAAGCTAAAATCCATTTAAACATTTAGAATGTAGAGCGTGGCAAAGAAATAGACATACATACTCACATACATACATATATACATACATACATACCTACGTTCGAAAAACATTACCCTCCTTGACTTCGGCAGTCGGGTAAAAAAGAAGCAAACCAAAAATATTAATTTTACTTTATATATCTACTATGTAACCTCTGATTTTCAGTAATATTAGAAGATCTAGACTTTATCTAAGACTAATTAAATGATTTCACAAATACGAATGCACCTTTATTCCCTTTTACAAAATGATTTGAACTGTTGTCAATTCTCTTTAAATTATTCTTATAGTCCAATACGATAGTTATCCGACTTGCAATTAAAAGGGACAAAAGTTGACCATAAAGGCTAGCGCAAATTATGGTGGGCCGCACCGCATCGGACCAAAACCGCCTACTTAACTTTAGTACATTTTATATATTGACTGACCTGTTGGTCTAGTGGTTAGTGACCCTGACTGCTAAGCCGGAGGTCGTGGGTTCGATTCCCACACAGGACAAACCTTTGTGTGATGAGCATGATTGTTTGTTCTGTGTCTGGGTGTAATTTATCTATAATAAGTATGTATTTACAAAAAAAAATAAATGTATATATATGTAGTATAATTATCAGTTGTTTAGTACCCATAACACAAGCAAATATAATTGCTTAATTTGGGGCTAGATGGCGCTGTGTGAATGTGGTAGAATATTATATTATTATTATTATTATTATTATTATAAGCTATCGCACACTACAGGCGGGCCGCGCCGGTCTGTATCGCAACGCATTGCTACACTACGACTACTGTACGAGTATATGCTTTGACTCAATTTTGCCATGCGGCGCGCTGCGCTAGCCTCTCTGGCGTCTCTCAAGGCAAGAATTTTGACATTAAACAACATGTCTTACTACTGACGCTTTACGTATTTTGCGCCTTACTGAAGGCGCTACTACACAACTTTACAAGGACTGGGGTGTACTTACTGTCCGACAAATGTTTGTCCTTCGCACCATTCAAAAGACCCACACCTCATTGCTCTATAGTCATGGATTAAATAGTGATAAACGCAGAAAGGGTAAGGTTTGTCAGGCACAGTCTTTCAAAACCGCCTTTTCTAACAAATTTTCTTGCTTCCTAGGACCCTTCCTATACAATCAATTGAATACAAAATTAAATATCTATCCACTTCTCAAAACTCGCTGCAAGATCACGGTGACAAATTTTCTTAAGACGCTAGACTACCAACAAACAGAGAACCTACTTTCTCCGACCAAATTATTGTAGCATTATATCCAATTGCGCCAACATAGCATTAACACACACATCCTCAGCCGCTTGCCTGTCAATAAAAATGCTCATATTTACACACGCACGCTCAAACACACACACACACAAACGCGCACACACACAAACGCGCGCACTGACACACACACACACACACACACACACACACATACACACACACACACACACACACACACACACACACACACACCACTCATATATTGGTATATCTTGTAATTAATAACACTATTTTGCTCTTATGCATATTTGTTAATAGCTTATGCAAGATACAATAATTACAACATAACTAAAACTGTCCTACCCAATTTGTTACCACCATACAAACCGCGAGAGGGGCCTGGTTACGTGTAACACAGATTTAGCGATAAATCTACAACATGCACCAGACTCTCACAAAGTTTTGTGATGACTTAGTTTTGTTAGTAAGAACTTATTTTAAGTTATTGTACAGAACTTTGTGTAGAGGAAATAAATATTTTTTTAATTTTTTTTAATTTTTATTTTTTTAAGGAAAACTACGTAAAAGAAAGAAAATATATTTGCAAAGTGTCAGGCGTGATAACGCAATTACTATCTGTAACAGGACAAAATAATGGATTTACGGTAGTTTTATCGTAAACCATGTATTTCAATTTTATTATTGCCAAAGGTATTGTTATTAGATAATTACAATAACCTATTATTGTTTACTGTTGTTAAAGCTCCACTGATATCTATCTATCAATGAAACTTTTGCAAATACCGCTACTTTTGAATAAACAAATTTTAAGATAACCAGAGGCCCTAGACAAGTGTCAAACATTTCTATTCTATTCATAGAATAGATATAAAAATGTATGAGATTGACTTATGCGTTGGCGTTAGCTTATGTCAATCCATATGTCAAATGTCAATGTCAAATAGAAATTTTTGACACTTGTCTAGGGCCTCTGGTCTTGAACAGGCGTGGTGATCAAAACTTATTGCCTTTGTATGACAAGAAACCTTTATCTCGCGTATATTATTGGTGTCAAAAATCTCATATCCTGTATACAGGTTGTAAAGAAGTTTAGGAAGACTTAGTAAACTTTTCCATAGTAAAGTTCGGTTTTAAATGTATAGTATCAAAATTTATGTACATCGTTAACAGACGACAATAGATTTATTTTATGTCTCACAAAAAGTTAACGTCCATTACGTCCACGGCGCTACCGTGAGTTACGTACGGTAAGGAAACTTTCTTACAAAAATACTTATTTTAGGAATTTTCCTACAAAATTAGCTATAGTTATAAGCAATTATGATGGGCGGCGAACGACCGACAACGGTGGCGAAAATTGGGGGAGGCCTATGTCCAGCAGTGGACGTCTTGTGGCTGATATGATGATGATGATTATAAACAATTTATCCTTCCATCTCAGAAACAAAATTAGGGCAATGTTTTTAATATTGCAATAAGACAATTGGCTTATATCGTATATAAAATACTAGCTTTCCACGGCTCGGTTTCCACCCGCGTCTTTGGTTACTGCTCTGCTCCCGTCGCCAGTAGCGTGATGTTACATGGCCTATATTTTCCTTGAAAACTGGGCTATCATAAAGTAAACATGGCAGTCTTAATAATGCAAAGCAGTGCTATGTTCCGTCGAGTACGGACGTGTTTACACTGCGCGAATCGAATTACCTAATTATAAATTATTAATTCAGGCGAGTGCGGCGAACGCCGCTACCCGATAGTTGCTATGAGTTCACAACAACTCATAGCCAACGAATTGTTGGCATTCGTTCAACATGCCATCGATACTATGGACGAGGTCAGCATACTGAAGATCTGCAAGTCCAACTTCAATAAAGAAGAAGTCAGCAGCAATGCTTTTGTGGCGAAGGAGCTGCACAAGCTTCCTCCAGTCAGGTTTGACCACGTCGACGTTACCAGGCCATTTAAGGACATAACATCCTTGAAAGCAACCGTAGCCGTAGTACAGTCCAAGCTGGCGGCGTCAGACACTACCATAAGAGAGCCACGTGCCGAAGTAGTGTTGCTACGCAGCGCTATTTCTACAAGTAAGTCACTGGACGCCTCCAACGTGAACATGCGATGCGGATCACAGAACGCATCTATCGGCAGTTTACAGTCGGTGAGTGCGTCATGAGTTGCTGACACTGCAAGTGAGGCAACGTGTGTCACCGCCGTCCCTGTGTCGTCACCCGTCAAGGTGAATCGTGTAGATACATCGACCCCTGAAACGTCCCTACACCGATATCGCCGCTAATACAAGGCGGCAAGTTGCAAAACAACAAAGCTGTGAGCCTATTAAGATCTTAATACAAAGGGTTCATGAGAAGGACAAGTGTGATAGGGATGGCTTCATAAAAGTTGAGAAGAAGAAGAGGAAGCCCACTTGTCGAAACCAGTGCGGTACCGGGCTAGCAGGTCCTTATATGTTACGTCCCGCAGTCCCAACAACGTTGCTGTACTTGTCCCGGCTACACCGCAGTATGAAGGAAGAGGAGATCGTGCAGTACGTGCGAACTAAAACCAACTGGACTCCTAGGGTTGAGAGATTGAAGTCACGTCATAACACGAACTTTAAATCGTTCATTCTGCGGGTGCCGACACAATATCTTGAAACTTGCCTACAAGAAGAGTTTTGTCCGAAAGGTGTCGTGTATCGTATTCGTGGAAGGCTACACAACACCACGCAGCGTAACATGACGCCGAAATAAGTCGTGTTAATTTTTTATAAGTTTTATTGTATAATATGTATGTAAGTCTGTAAGGTATTTATCTATGGGTCTATGCAACCTGAAAATAAATGTTTTATTATAATTTTTTATCATAAGAGTTGAATATTTATATTTGTTTTAAGCGGGCCAAGCCTTTAAAACCTTGGTATTGGTATAAACGGGCTGTTTTCCGCAACTCCACGACTGTGCGCGTAATTTGCGGGTGGGTAGGCGGCGATCACTCGATCCATCCCAGCTCCTCGAGGTAAGCCAGCAGACTTCTGATGTCCCCGACGATCTCGTGGAGTGAATCCGGGTCGCCAAAGTATCTTGTCCTGTATGTGGCGACCTCAGGGCAGTGTAGCAGTATGTGTGCTGTTGTTTCGTCTGCCCGCATGCAGGCTCTGCAAAGCGGGCTGTCTGTAATTCCCATGACAAATAGGTGTTTATTGAAAGAACCATGACCGGTGATGGCGGCTGTGACTGTGCGAAGTTGTTGTTTTGACAGTCGGAGCACCTGTTTCGTGAAGCGAGCATTTAGCTCTGGCAGTGCTTCCTTAGCCTGCCTGCACTCGGTATGGTTCTTCCATTTGTTATTGTGTTGATCTATGGTGTGATTTCTTACCAGGGTGCGTAGGTGACCAAAGGGAATGGCAACAGTGGGTTCTGGTCCCACGGCATTCATAGCTGAGCCTTCCCTCGCAAGCACGTCGGCTGCGTCGTTACCTCGGGAGCCGCTATGCCCTTTGATTCATTGTATAGTGATGTTGTTGTAAGTACCTACCTGACATAATTTTTGGTGGCAGTCATATTATTACCTGATATGAGAATGGCAAGGTCATCGGCATAACCTATGGTGTAGTCATGATGGTTGTTTAGTTTGGTAATGAGGTTATTTATTACCAGATTCCACAAAAGGGGGGACAGGACGCCTCCCTGAGGGCAGCCTCTGGCTAACATTGCTGAATTTTCATCATCTCCAAGTCTTACTGTCCGTTTGATCAGTGAGTTTGTGATCCATTCAGCTAGAACCGCCTTTACTCCGTGTCAGTAGAGCGCAGCTTGTATACTAGTAAAGTGTGTTTTGTCGAAAGCTCCTTCAATATCTATGAAGGTGCCGAGACAGCTGCCTTTTTGCTCTAGTGCCTCCTCGATTCTGCTGACTACCAGATGAAGAGCAGAGTCTGTTGACTTATCTGAGCTGTAGGCGTGCTGATTTGTATGTAGTGGTATGCTTTTTAGTGATTCACCTCTTAGCTCCCTCTCGCATAGCCTTTCCAATGACTTTAGCAGGAAATCCTAAATCACAAATCACATCGCCTGACGGAGGTCAGGCTAATTGGTCGATGTGATTTAGGATTTGTGTAGTCACCCTTACCTGGTTTTGGTATATATATTACTTTCACTTCCCTCCATCCTTTCGGTATGTATCTGAGGGCGAGGCACGCTCTCATTAGCGGAGTCAGTCTGGGGATGACGGATGTCTCCCCCCACGGTAGTAGTGCGGGGAAAACCCCATCAGGGCCAGCCGCTTTGAAGGGGTGGAAACATTGTATGGCCCATCGGAGTTTCTCCATGGTTACCACCTTATTTGCGTAGTTCCCATCGTCCTCGGATGGTATAATGGTATCATCCTTCCAGCTTGGAGACCTAGTAAAGACGCAATCCGGGAAGTGAGTTTCTGTTAGGATGCGTTTGGCCTCTTCAGGGGAGGTCGTAAGGGTGCCATCGGGCCGACGGATGCTTGTATCATTCGATGAGTTTTGGTGGCACAGTATTTTACGTACCCTGTTTGCTTGTTGACAAGATTCGACGTTTCCACAGAAGTTTCTCCATCCCATGGTCCGTCTGAATCTAATACATTTTTTGTATTTTGATTTGGCTGAGTAGTATTCATCCCAGTCTTCGACTTTGCTTGTGTTCATGGCTCTGCTGAGACATTTCCTTACCTGTTTGCGCTTATGCTCCAGTTCCGCCCCCCACCATGGTTGTTTGCGAGGTGTGCGGAGTGGTATTGTCTCTTTGCAGGCTGTGTAATAACTGTCAATTACGGATTTAGTGAAATCATTGACTTGTTTTTCTATGTCGGCAGGGTCCGATGGTGTACGTAATGCCCCTGTTTGTTTAAATATCGCTTCGATTGTACTTTGTCCTGTCTGTGTTGCGCGGGTTGCACCTTGGTGGGACAGGTGGTATGGTGGCTAGGAGGTCGCAGCGAAGCCATCTGTGATAAGAATAGGAGGCTTCGTTTGATACGTGCCATCCGGTTGTGATCTTCGCTGCACCCTCCGAGGCTATTGTCAGATCAATAATTGTGCGACTTCGTCGTGTAACAAAAAAAGGGTCCGAGCCTGTGTTTAGTAGAGATAGGTTTGTAGTGAAAATAAAATCAACTAGTGCCTTACCTCGATTGTTTTGTGTGTTCATGCCCCATAGGGGGTGGTGTGCGTTCGAGTCTGCCCCGATGATGATTTCCATCCCGGTTCTCTCGCAGTGTTGTATGAGTCTGGTCAGGTTGTGCGGTGGTGGGTCCTCGCCCTCCGGCATGTAGACCGAGGCAAGGACCAACGCCATGTTGGCGTCTCTGCCATGTAGGTCTACTTTAATAGCAGAGACGTCTCTACAACAGAAATCTGTTAGTAGCTGTGCACTAATGTTTTTAGTAGTATAAATACACGATCTTGAATTGTCGTGATTGTTATTGACTGAAAGCTTACCGCCTAAGTTGTTCAATCCTTGTATATGGCCCGCCCTAATCCACGGCTCTTAGATCAGGGCAACGGCTGTGTGTTAGACCTCCAGCCACTTACGTAGTTGAGCCGTCGCAGTTTGGCTGTGGTGGAGGTTTGCCTGTATGTGGCTAAGAGTCTGCGAAGGGGACGCCATAGTCGGTCGATCCCTCCTCGTCAGCTCCCAGTTGTAGCCCGGCGAAAAGGTCGCCTGTCCCGAAGTCCACGCCGTCGGGGTCCGACCCCAGGATCAGAATTTCTTCTGGCCCTTCGTCGTCTGAGGCGAGGCTTATCGAGTCGGCGGCGATGGGGGCTTCGTCGACTACAGTTGCAGTCGTCGTGCCCTCGCTATTTGCCGGGTCTGGTGTACTTTGGCTTGTCGCTCCTGTATCTTGTGGTGTTGGCGATGGCCGGTTCTTAAGCTCATCGCGTATGGTGTTGGTAGTAGGGTCCCAACCCTGAGGGACGTTGGCGTAGTTGCCAAGCCCATCCTGGAACCTTACGTACACCGCCCCTATGCCTATGGACAGACGGCGTTCTGCTCCCATTATTGTGGGGATTTGGTCCTCAGGGATTGCTACCACTACATACCACGTCGAGCGTTGTTTCGCGGCTTTTAGGAGTGCCCACTTCTTGATGTTCACCCAGCCGTTTTGGTATGCGAACGTGCGTCCGACATCCTGCGGGTTCTCCAGGACGTCTTGCGGGTCGGGGATGATGATGCCGCATCGTGCACGCTGAGGGATATCCGACTGGTTCTTGACCACCAGTGAGATACTGGAGGGCATGGCCAGCTCGGATATCTGCTTGTTTAACCACTCTCGTGTGTAATTGTCTGCACAGCACAGCTTTAATACACCTTCCGCATAGTGTGGCTTCGCGTGGAAGGTGGGTGCTTTGGTGTCGGTGGTTGGTTTGCATCCAGGACTATCCTTTTCTGGATAGCCGCCATCACTTGCTCGGCTACGTTTTTCTCCAGGCGTCCTGTGCGCTCGCAAGTTATTGCGACGCACAGGGGTGAGGTAGCCGCTTGGGCGTATGTCCGCGAGGCTACCCTTGTGGGATTCTCAAGCCGTGGCTTTTTGTGCTCTCCCCGAGGCGAGATCGTCTCGTTGAGGGCACGTTTAGCCGAGCTCGAGCCATCCTCCGTGGGTTGCTGTGTGGGCTGGTGTTGCGGGTGATGGTGTGAGCGCCTGAATGTTTGTCCATTTTTCCCTGGTGGCGGTGCATCTCTCACAGGGCGGCTGTCGCCAGCCTGTGCCTGCTGCCGCCGGGTGGCGCTAAAGTTTGGTTGGTTTGCACGAAAGGATGCGGCTTCGGGTTGCGACTGTATCGCCTGCCTAGGTGCCAGTCGTCTCTCTCGCTTCGTGCTCCTGAAGCTAAGACGTCTACGTGTAGGTTCAGGGCCCTAGTTGGTATGGAGTAGGAAGAGTCGGGCTCGCTGGTTACCCGCGGAGCCTTCTTCTTCCTTTGGTGTATCGTCCACGCGTCCTCCACTGTGCAGGCCGTCTCTGTCAAGTCAATATCCATGACAGCCTCCTGCGGTAGGATGGGTTTGGGTTAAGGAGCGCGTGGGTTGTTGGCGTGGTAGGAACTGGTGCCCGCAGCCGAGGTGGCTGAGCTACCGGTTTGGGTGTGGTAGGAACCCGTCCTGGTGCCCGTAGCCAGAGTGGCTGAGCTTCCAGTATGGGTAGGATGGGAATATTCACTGGTGCCCGCAGCCGGGGTGGCTGAGCTACCAGTTTGGGAGGGGTGGGATCCCGCTCTAGTGCCCGCAGCTGAGGTGGCTGAGCTACCAGTTCGAGAGGAGTGGGTTTTGGGGTGGTTTTTACCCTTGCTGGCGCCTGCAGCAACCGAGTTCGCTGAGCATGCCGCTTGGGTGTGGTGGAAGTGGGAGGTGTCGCGTGCGTGTGTATTGTGGTGTTGTTTATGTCCCTTACTGGTGCCCGCAGACGAGATGTCTGAGCTACCAGGTCGGGTTGTGTTGGCGCCTTGGGAGCGCTGTTTTGTGTTGGCCTTACCGGTGCCCGCAGCCGAGGTGGCTGAGCTACCGGTTCGGACCGTGTATAAGACTTCGTCGGTTTTACCCGACTCCGTCCTTTTCGGGGTAATATTTGGCCTTTCTTGTTCCATTTGTTTAAGAATTGTACTTCATCCCTCTGGCTTCCCACCCTCCTCGGAGCCCGCACCTGGGAACGTGTACTGCAAAAGAGTACAACGTTAGGATTACCAGAATAATATAGTTGGCTTACAGTGCGACATCGGGCACTCAATCCGGTTGGCATCTGAAGTAGCAGGCCTCTTCAGACGACTGATCAACCAGCACTTATTTTATTTTTCTAATGTAACTTGCACTTTTACTATTATTATTATTATTTTTTTTTTTATATTATAGCCATCAAAGTGACTCCACTCCGCCTGATGGTAAGCAGTCAGTGAAATCCAGAAGTGGCGGCCACTGTACCAAAAGCCATCGTCTTAACTGCTGGTATGGTGGCCTCCACTATGGCGGCTGGGAATGGGGATAGGGGAACGGAATGAGGGAGGTGAGGAAAGTGGAAGGAGGAAATTGGGCCTCCGGCGCTCTCACTCACCGAACGAAACGCAGTAGTACGGATACTACTACTCTTAAGTCGATCTTCTATGAGAGGGTAGTACTTCCCCGAACGATTCGGCCCATTCATGCTGAAATCAGCGTGGATCTACTACCGTAAAAATCTAAGTTAATAATTATTGTAACATCTAAGTAGGTATACAACTATGTTCCAAAACATGTGGGGGAGACCTGATACCCAAAACACAAGTTAAATCTTACCTTGGGTGCCAGAGCCCAACTTAACATTTGTGTGAATTGTACTGTTGTATTATCTAAATGTATTTATTTGTGCGAATTTTTATGATAATAAAAGAATTATTATTATTATTATTACTTGCACCGTCAGCATGACCTTCACCTACCTTTCGGACTTCCCACACCTCGCCAGTGGCCCTCTGACGGGACACTATGACTATTTTCCCAACCTTGGCTAGAGGCCGGAGCTGCCGTTTGGCTTGAAATCCGGGCCAAAGAGGGCGTGTTGCCGCCCGAACACATTACCGCCAGCGTCGTTTGGCTCAACCCTCCAGGATCCCATCATCCCCGCGTACGGCGTTCGACTGCGCAGGTCCTAGCGCAGGTAGGTGCATGGAGACATATATATATAATTGTGGGCTATACTATAGTTGGTGCATGCTCAAGCACAGAGGGGGATAGCAATAGTGGTATATGTATATAGATATGATATATATGTGAGAGATGCCATAGCCCACCTACTGGTTATGGCTGGGTGGAAATATATATGATAGTACAGAAGGTAGTGGTTATATTTCAATATGTTTAAATAGACTTACATTCTATTATATAGATAGACCCTCCTAATTTTTCCGGGCTTGGGACCGGCTACCCGAGAAAGGCTGGCGGGGTGAAACCCTCTCCTTCCACTCCCGAGTTAGGCTAGGTTTAACCTTACAATTTTTAATGAACCTGAAATTTATGTATTGACAAAAACAAACTAGATGTAGAATGTAAATGTCTTTAAATTACATACACACAATCTTATTGCAAGTATATTGTTAAGGCAAAACAAAAAGAATAAAGTAATCTCTGTTTAGGACAGTTCTTAATAACAGTATCTAATAAGTTAAGGAAGAATGAAGGATGCTCTTAAATGTGTTGATGTTACAAATCAGAATTTTCTAACCATCAAGCGAATTATATAAGTTCTTCTTAGAAATACACCTACAGCATAAAACTTTTTATATGATGATGATGATGATGAACGTGTTGTATTCATCATCTGCCCGTCTTAACTAAGAACTTAATTCATTAGCGGGTTGAATTGGTCAAATAATATATCAACATACATAATTATAACTCTTGTGTGTTCATATTTTATTTATCAAAATCGTCTTATATTTTTATAATTGTCAGAAAATTCCATAAGTACAATTATCTGAGTACCAGATAGAGAAATTATGCAAGCTAATTAAAAATCAGCACATTAAATCTTTCTTCGGGATGTGCAAGATACCTTTTTGCTGTTTTATCCTAGAAAACGTTACCTTACATTGTTTTTTGTTTCTATTTTTTTTACATCCATACACAATACTGTTATTACTTTTGCCTCCCATGCTATAAAAAGTAATGGGCTACAATCACAGAAATAGCGTTCATAACTTTATTTATAATAACTGAGAGGTCGAAATAAACTTACGAAACAGTTATTAAAATAATTAAAATATAGTCAGCGATGACCGTCCGTAGATATCACAAGACCCGACTAACGGAAAATCTAACCGATACGAAAAGTCAAAATGAAATCTTAATAAATACCTACATAATATTACCACCTCACAGAAGAGTTACTACTTGCCGTATAATATCTAAAAAAATACTTCGCACTACTACACCCGTTCTACACATTTCTATAGGTCTGTTAAAACCGGCTGTTAGTAGGACTTTTTCTCGTGTTTAGGTCTTGAACCTTCTACTTTAAAACTTGTATGCTTCTTGAGGAATTTGAACAAAATATAATATTTACGTTATTTTCACAAATTCAAAGTCATGTAACTACAAAGTTTCAATTACTCCAACTTGTTCATAAGTGTCGGGCGCCGTAACCATTAGGCCAAAACACGCATTTTTTTACGCGTTTAACGCATTTAGCTCACTACTTATACTCGTACGTACCTCATGCAAAAGAAGAGTACAATTGTAGTTATGAACGTTACTAAGTTCTATCTATGATAACAGATTTAGTTATGCTTAATACCTACTTCGTGAATATCAAGTTGTCAACAGTTTTCAGAATGGAGAAAACACTTTCAAGTGGAATAATGTTAACTTTATTCGAAAATCGTGACTCAACAAACAAAACGCAAATTGCCAAACTGAAGTCTTTCATCTGACTTTTGTAGTACCGAGGGTCTGACTTGTTTACCACTCTGATTGCTCAGAAAAATTGATTTAGAAATATACAACCAATCTTTCTTTTACACCAATTATATTCTTGTTACAACATGATCTAGATACAAGATTTTTGGCAGAAACGCGCTTATCTGTGTTTTCTTTCGACCAAGTTTCCGCATCTCTACTTAGGAATGCAATATAAGACCTGGTTGAGCTCAGCAACATGTTCTAGGCGTTTTGCTTCGATGTTTAGCCGCAGGATGTCCGAGATATCGCCTATGCACTGTACTATCATCTGCATAGCAATAAATGTCTTCTAGTAACAAAATTTCATTAACATGCAGAAGATACAGGATGGGCGACAAAACGCATCCCAGCGCTAATTAATAATTGGAGGCTCTAATGCAGCGCTCATGCAGGAATGCGGCGATTCAGTTGCACAGCTGGGGTGGCAGACCATATGCTGGAAGCTTGGACAGAAGCGAACGGTGCCAGACTCTATCAAAAGACTCTCCATGCCTGTCTACAGCTTCACCCCATAGATGTGTGATATACGCTAGAAGGTCACCCGTAGACCGTTTTGGCCTGAAGCTAAAAGAATTGATTTGAGGTGACAGCTACGGTCGATAGTTGCCTAGCTCACTCACTTCAACAATATTTTCATTCCCCTATTATTACATCGTTAATATATTTGTGGTATTTGCATTATACACTATTCCTTAAATTAATATATATATTTCTATTCATTTAATTAATATATATATTTCCCATTTACATTCTGAAATATTTTATTTTAATATGTTTGTTTTAAAGGGATTGTGTTGTTATGTTAAGTACCTAAGCCTCTTAATGAACCACTTCATAGCACAAACATAGTGCTGTCTTAGCAAAATTAGCAAAAGCAAACGAGGTACGCTCTGTAGTTTCTGCTTACCTTGTTAATAGGAAACAAGAAAGAGGTTATAAATCAATGTATGTTAAATATTTGTTACGTTCCAACGTTTTACATTTGGGTACCTCATATATTGTGATTATTATTTTATATTTTACCTAAAATATTGAGTTAAACACTACAGAATACTGGGCTAAATGCTCGAAGTCTGCAAATTTTAATATTAATAAGACCCTAGTAAGGTAAGACAAAGTTCTAATCTTAAAAAGATTAAGAATCATTTAAAATTTTACATTTTGTGAAAGCATTTATTGCGTAGATGATGTTAAGCTTGTTAAAGAGCTACCAAACAAGGAAACAATTTCATTATAAAGTGTTTTAATGCATGGTTGGCGCAACTAAACCAATTTATACGTCATATTTTATTTTGAAACATTGACGTGCAGTGGCAATTATAAGTTTAAATAGTAAAGCAGGCCTCGACACGTGTCGACGACAGCCGTTGGTAACATGCCGTTCGTGTGTTTGAAGCCTAAAAGTAAGAGTAAGTAATTTAAATAGTTTGCATAATGTAAAAATAAGTTAAGTAGGAGATACTATATGCCAACAAACTGTTAAACTGTTTGGCAGATGCACAGAGTGTAACAAATGTTTGTGTGATTAAATTTATTTTCATTACTCATTATTTTTTTTATTTTTTGCATTATAGATGCTTATGGTGTAAATTAATGATAATTCAACGAGGTAATTTTATTCCTTGATGTTTTTGTAAAGTCACAATATTTAAATTACAATAATAAACCATTATAAGAATGGCAATGGTTAAATGTTCGTAAATAGAATTACTTAAAGTCAAGCTGAGTAGGTACTTGTATAGTATTCGGTACTCGGCACACCTAATCGTTAATTACATTCGTCGTACTTGGCCGAATAACTCGATAGCTAGCTAGTATATTCATGCGCTGAGCCTTCAGCTGCGTGAATAAGCAATAATTATGTAGATTAAAGTTATTTTAAAACATGAAAACATGCATATCATAAACACACATCTTTAATTTAGGTAAGTAAAACAGCCAGATTTAGCTGTAAGAGTATAACTTTTATGAAGTGATATAAACAGAAGTAAAGACCACAATCACGATTAGAAAAAAGAAAGAAAGAAAGAAAAATAATTTATTCAGGACAAGCACTTAAAGATTGACATTAAATAAATATATCAATAGGTGCCAGCCTGAAAGGGTGCCATCTTAACTTTATGCTGCGCACCTCATGAGAGGTCTGCAGCGTTGATATATGTATGATGGCATCACTTTTGGGTGACGTCACATATATCAAAAAAAACAAACAAACACTTAAGTATGAAAAAACTAATAACAATATACAACAACTCGTTACAAAGACAACAAAGAACCAGAAAATAAACAGTTGCAGAAAGGTGTGTATGTGTAAGAAAATATTTAGTTTCAAGTATATTTTATCTGTGGTGTGTCTGCGATGTGTGTGTGTAATAATATCTGTAGGGTAAAAATTTTAAATGTTAATTCGTCTTTTTAATCTTGATTTGTTTTGTTTATGTTTACCTGTGTTTATGTTTATTACCTGAATTATTTATTATATATAATTACCTTATACTGATAAATAGGTAGGTACCTACTCATATTTACAGAACAAGAAATAAACACCACATAAATTAACATAATTTTGTTTATTTCAGTACTAATCGACCGTAGTTTAGTCCAGTCCCGATCGTAGCTATTATATTCATCAGTAAATCAATAGGTAAGTAGTCTAACCCCTAGAACTTAACATATTTTTGTACGAAAAAATTTTGTTCTCAGATTATGTAGTAGAGGAGAGCTGTTCATTTTTCACATGATATTTTACCTGAGGCCCTAGACAAGTGGCATACATTTTAAATCTATTCTATGAATGGAATATAAATATATATGACACTTGTCTAGGGCCTCTTGATACTCTCAATAATATCCGAGGGAATAATGAGCGTAGCGACCCTAGCAACCCACAAAATAAGGGTTACTGCCACTTACTTAAGTTATCTTGAAGATTTTTTAATTCTTTTTTTATTTTAAACGACTCTTCTAACACCCTAAAACATAATTCCTGTATTGAGAATTTCGAGGAAACATTTATCGTTACAATTCAAGAACTTAAAGAACATCTGAAAAACTATTGTCGAGGCACGAAAATACCTATTTGTGAAACCGTCATTTTGATATGAGTATTTTTGTCATGAGATGAAAAAGGTTTGAGATAAAACTTTTACCGTAAGAAACATGTCATGAGAAAAGTTTTTATCTTCGCTGGATTTTCGATACCTTCACATTAAAGGTCTGTTCGTGACATTTCCATTGAGCTCTAGTTTCAAGTTTTTATTGTTTCCTAGGACATATTATGCGTTAGTTTCTTAAAGTTTTAATGGTTCTGTTCCATTCGCAGACTTTATCAGTCAGCTATAAAGTATTACATATATACTGAACTTCTTTGACCCTTAATATATTTCTGCAATGTAAATCTCTGAGTACTACTTTTTATTTTCAACAATACGCATGAACCTGTATCACAAATACCTTAAAAGTTAATTAAATTTTTATTGATATATCATTAGCATTACATGTATTTTATAAACTTCTAGTGATTTGAGTAGTCTAATACTTTGCCAGTGATTCACTAAAGAATAAAGTTCTTTGTTTACTTTGCATAAAATATGAATTAACTAAATCAAACTATTAGAAACTTGGACATGCAAGGAGGTACAATTCTTGTAAAAAAATAGTGGCCTTGTGATAAAGCTATGCGTATTTCAAAATAGGGTAATTTGCTTACAGGTTGGAAAATTAATTCAGCAGACAGTCGAAGTGGACCATTGGACTTTGTCCGAAGCTTAGTGATAACAGCCCTCTTATCATAATGAATGCGTAAATTTGTAGAAGAATTAAACCATGGGTTTCTTTGTTTTTGTATTTGTTTGAAAGTATATCTTACTTTATTTACTTTTCAGAATACACCATGCTACTAGACATATGTAGTTTTCTTTACAAAAACGGCATAATAAAAATGGATTTACATTTCAGTTTTATCTTTATACAACTTTAGACATAATACCTGATAGTATGTGGTAACCGTAACCTATAGAGATGTCTGCCTTTTTTCAAGCATTACAGAAGTAATAAATATGCTTAGAAAACACAACCAAGCTGTTGCCGACCATGGAGAAGGGGATACGGAAGGAAAACGGAAAAGGAAGAGGATCGAGGGGGTATTTGGGCTGCCGGCGCTCTCACTCACCGAGCGAAACACATTAGCATGAGAACTTATATTCTTACGTTTATCTCCTATGAGGGTGTAGTACTGCTCCGGTCGAACCGGCCATTCATGCTCAAGCCAGCAGTGTGGATCTACTACCGTGCAAATTCAAAATGACATTATGAAGAAAAGTTTCTCTGTTAGCTTGTATTTTGGGTAGGTTAATAATATTAGGTGACGCTTATCGACCAGGTAGGTATCAGAATATTTTAATACATTTGCTTATTTCTTTATGGAATTTTTAAAACGTTAAATTTAATTACAGAGCGCGTTTTTTGCCCTACAAACAATATTGTGTAATTAAGGGCAAATTTGTATAACAGCATTTTGTTTGTTTGGCCTATCTGGCGTTTACGATATTTACGGCTAATGCGGTATAAGCCGTACCTACCTATATGTATGTCACCTGCGTAACATTCTCCTGGGTACTAAAAATCTGTTTACCTAATACAAAATACATACCTTTGTTAGTAAATTAAAACCTGGAATACCAGCACATTTTTATTTTTATACAACTAAGATAACAAACTGGAAAGAAAAAAGGAAGCAGTTACCGCAGCCTATAGATGCTTGCAACACCAAAAAAAATAACACTTATGCTTTGCCGATCCAGTAAAAATCTTTAAGAGCCAGTTCACAAAATTTTCTTGCTCGATTAGTTCAAATTTAGATAACAGATGGCAGCATCGTGCAGATGTGCGTAATTAAACGATGGAAGCAGTGTTCAGATAGATGAAACAACCTTGAGCCGTATAATGTGTCTACCATGATAGGGCAGTTTACGAAAATTTAGTCATCTCAGTGAATGAGAACAGTTCATTCTATACTAGTAAAATGAAAAAAAAATAACAATTTCCTGGCATTGGTGACGTCAATATGACTCACATCGTTGGTAACGCCGTTTTAACGAACCTGGATTTCCATCCTAAGAATTTGAAAGTAATTAACTATAAGTGCTACTTGTAATCGGGTAAGTTTTAAAATAAATATTTCTAACAACAAAACAGAAGGATTTGATAATAAACCACAAACCATTTCAAAGACGTTGTTTGATCACGTTTATAACACCCAAAGTTAACTTAATTTTTTATATTCTTCATAGAATAAAAAAAGACAAATATCATACTTTTATGACTCAAATTTATGACATTAGCAACTCTTGTAAAATTATCAAAAAAATATATATATCCTTCTTACAAAATGCAATAAAATTTGCATCTCAAAAATTTATATTCTTGAGCAGTCGAACAGCTCTCGCAACGAGGCACTCAAGGTTTTTAATATTTATTATAATACTAGCTCACCCGGTGAACTTTGGATCGCGTAACTGTCGATACTTAATTTTTTTTTTCAGACAATTTTTCAAATTGTTCTCTCCGTAAGAACCATCCTCGTACTTCAAAGAATATTAAAATAATGGAATTTGCGAAATCTGTTCAGTTGCTGTCGAGATTTGCGCTTAGCAACACATTTAGCGATTCATTTTTATATTATAGATTTGTAACAAGAATATTTAGTTTTCCTGTTTTTCACCACCCACACTTAAACATAGCATCGACTGTTATAATAAACCAGGAGTTCCTATCTTCTAGAAGAGCTTCAAGATGCTGTTGTCCATATGTAGTTTTTTTTACTAAGTCCAATTAATTTCAACGAACTCATTAGCTAAAATTAACATACCTAATAAATAAGTTAAATAACCTTTATATATATTAGAAAAATAGCAAATTATAATATCTAGTAAAATTTTAAATGTTAAACATGGACATTATTTTATATTCTCTGACGCCGTTCAGTGGCGCTGGTCTCACAGACCGGGTTGGTGCTAAGTTGCTAGGATGTACGCTTGTGATGCTGGCACTGGCTGTACTTAACGGTGGGTCACGTGCAATGAGGCAGCTCCTCAAAATCACAACGCAGGATTATGACAGGTAAAAAAAATATGTGATCTTTTCAAATCACACGGTCTCTCAGACATAGTGACAGACACGTTAAACCGACTTAAGAAAAGTAAAAGGTAAAGTTAAAAAAAAATAAAAGGTTTATAAAAAAATATTATAAAAAAAATAAAATAACGTTTATGTCGGCAAAGCATCCTTAACATGATGTGTTTGTAACAATGTTTTTATTATTTATGTTAGTAACAGTACATACATGTAAGATACATTATTTAGTGCGTTTCAAAATTAGTGCATTTGAGAGATATCCCAAGAAGTTTTGGTCGCAGTATATTATTGCGTTTATTTCGTATATTTTCGTAATTAGAATGCGGAAAAAAAATTACATAGATCCTGCTTAGAAGCGGCTTCACGCCATACTAATGGCCGCTGGCTTCTGCATCGCAATTTATAGTCATTTCAAGTCATTTGGTTAGGTTAGCAATCATTTTATATCTAACGAAATAAAGTGAATTTCAATAAAATTAAAAGAATAAGGTTCTTTATAGAACAAAGAGTTTAGTGATATATATTTTTTATAGTAATTACGCTTTGTTTAAACCAGAACATGCAATAAAGTTGCAATATAAAACGTAAAAATTGGTATAAGTCTTTTCTTCAATCGTCAATTAAAATTATAAATAATAGAAAATCTGTTCTATTATTCATCAAGGAAAGTATATAACTAATATTTTCTGTATCTATTTAGTAAAATATAATTATATCAATGTAAGATTTAGGACTCCGAAATTGACTCTGCCATCATTTTTCTGTAAACTAGATGTGGCAGATTGATCACCACAAAGCAATTAAAGTAGATTTTGTAAATGTGTTCTATTAAAGAACGAACTACGAACGAAATACGAACAATTGGACTTTCTTTTCCATGTATTTAACAGTTACAAAGCATTATCTAATATGGTGAATTAGGCGCTCAAAAACTTAAAATTTCGCATAATAACGTGAAATGGTTCTTGCCATTTTTTTTTGAAAAAATTCCATATTGTATAGTAAAGTGTTTCTTTGCGGGTTGTGAAAAAGCATCATGTAGGTAGGTATATATCATAATGGAAGCCATCCATTTGTCATGATAGCAATGGGTATGGTATGCTATTCGTTTTAGATTTTTATGCTAAGTTCGAGTTACAATCATGAGATAAGTACACAAAAAAAACACTAACTAAATACTTGTAAAGTTTATTTAGACTTTGACATTATTAACAAACACAATAAATGTTTGACGGATGACAATCGCGTCGTACATAGAATAGACTGTTTATTTTTGTTGACGTCAATGATGACATAACCGTCCCAAAATAGGCACTACAAAAAATAATATTATTACGCTAATGACAAATTAATGATTGTCGTTGTTGATTAGTGTCATGATGACCTAATGATAATATGATAACTGGCGCCTTATGGTTAAGAAACAATGAGACGGTAGTTATATGTAAGGAACTACGTGCTTTTTAGACTTATTAGTCTATCTCTAATCTAGAACCCCGGTATCCGTTAAAAAAAAATGAAACTAGCGATAGCAAAATATCACTGCTTTAAATCATTATTTTTTAAAAGGTAGGTACTTATACCTCTGCAGTCGATCAACCGGCAGAATAAATCAAACTCGCAAGAAAAAAACTAAAAATAGATTTTCTATGCTAAAATCAGCTAAGATATTCTAAACTTAAAAGTTTCTTGGTAAATAGTTCGTCAAAATATCTGAAATAAACATGCATTTTGGTTTCAGAACATCTTTAAACTACGCGTAAAACTTACTGAGAAATAACATTTGTTGGTCGCAGTTCAAAACTTTAAACATTGGGAATTTGTATGACAGACAGTACTTAAGTTATTTACCTACCCAATGTATTGACCACGCTTGGAACTCCAATAACAATAATGACTTCAGAAACTAAATAAGCTTTCTGTAACTAAATGTTAGTTCACTTTACGTATAAATATAGAAAATGTACACAGTATTAATTATACGGAACAGTAGGTATTGCAAATAACAACAGTTCAACAGTTGAAGTTCTTTTTCACGATTTAAGATTTCACTTTAGATAATAGCTAGCTTTCCGCAGTGCGGTTTCACCTGCGTTTTTGCTTATTGTTCTCCTCCCATCGCCAGGGGCATGATGTTTAACCTTCCTCAAGAACTTTTATACTTTTATCATACCCAAAAAGAATTTTTAAATCCGATTGGTAGTTCTAGAAATTAGCGCGTTCAAACAAACAAACAAACTCTTCCGCTTTATATATGAGTATAGATGTGGGTTTAGATGTAAATCAATTTGTTTAAAATTTAAAGACAATAAAACAAAATTATGCAGTTATTAGAGAAATAATTAAATAATTAATAAAATCTCGCTAGACATCAATTAAATTGTTTTAAAAATAAAAGTCAACGTAGTTCGCCATAAACTTTATTTGTACAGGTAGGTAACGTAGATGGCAATAACTTAAAAATTATATTTTCTTTGGTAGAGCCACAGCTACAGTCTTTACTTCTAAGTAGGCGTCCACGCATTCAAAACCACTAAAACAAAAAATATATTTAAAGAATAGTTAGCTAGGTTAGAAACCTAATAAAAACAATGTAGGCAATTCATAACAAAAATCTTATGAATGGCATAGGGTTTTTTTGGTAACCAAATTAAACTTTAATTGTATTATGTGTACCGTCAAAGAGATTGCAAAATGAACTAAACTTAGTACTCCCAGTAATTAAGTCTTGAGAAAAAAATTTGCTCCGTCTTTGGTAAAAATAAGTTAGCTACTATTTTAGCGGATTCATATCATTAACTTCATTATCAGTCGAAAGACGTCAACCGCAGGAGGCCTCCCTCAAGTATCGCTGCTTCGACCGGTCGTGAGCCGCCCTCATACTTCACGGCAGTACGTCAGTCTTATCAGGTCATTGGTCCACTTTGTGAGGGGTCTGCCCACACTGACCTAGTCTTTATTAAATTCTTGTAATATTATAATTACAATACTTTTTACATGAAATTAGGTATTTATATCATAATACTTTTATATTTTCAATTGTCATTAGGTACCTAACAACCAGGATAAAGAAAGTATGGTTTAATACTCACTTTTCACGACCAAGTCCAGACTCCTTAAAACCTCCGAAAGGCGCATGTGTATCCATTGCCAAGTAGGTGTTTACCCTGAAAATAAAAATATATAGATAAGTTTCGATCATCAATAATAATAATAACACAACAACTACTAGTGGAGGCCACCATACCAGTAGTTTGAAATGGTGTCCGCCACTTCTGGATTCCACTTCTGCTTACCATCAGGCAGAGTGGAGTCACTTTGGTAGGCTAATATAAAAAAAAAAAAAACAAAACTACCAAACGCTATCTAGACCCAAAGTAAGCATATAGCTTGTGGTATTGGTTCTGGAATAGGGGTAAACATACTCAGCCGGATTTTTTTAAGCGTACGTACATATTATACATAGAAATCCACATACCAATGCTCATGGTCTAATCAAGATGACTCCACTCTATCTAAGCATCTGCAGTGAGTTATATAAGTTTACTTGATGTTTGATGAGTTTCTTCAATTCTCAGTGTGTCGTTTCCAATCACACTCTTCATTTGGTGGCAACATCAATATTTTATCTCGAGAAAATAAAGGCAGATTTTAATCATAATACCTACTGAAATATATTATAATAATTCCTATGTAATAACAAAACAGCATATTTTATTATTTATCTATGACTAGAGAAGACACAACTCTACGAAATATGACTCCAGTAACGTAAAGAAAAAGAGGTGAGGGGACTTGTGGTATAAGTAGTTAAGTACCATATCCTCATGTTGTAACCATTCTATAAAAATAATAATATAATAATATTCTACCACATTCACACAGCGCTATCTAGCCCCAAATTAAGCAATTATATTTGCTTGTGTTATGGGTACTAAACAACTGATATACTACTTATAAACATTTTTTTTTGTAAATACATACTTATGATAAATTACACCCAGACACAGAACAAACAATCATGCTCATCACACAAAGATTTGTCTTGGGTGGGAATCGAACCCACGACCTCCGGCTTAGCAGTCAGGGTCACTAACCACTAGGCCAACAGACCAGTCGAAATTCTAGTTTTTATTTAATAAGATATTGATGAACCTTTCTTTTTCTTCTCCTCCCATATCTCTCTTAGGCCGGTATTACATTATCATATAAATATGATTTCATATCTGTCAAATTCTATGATCATAGTTCTACGACTCTCAAACTATGATCATAGATAATCACATGTAGTTATTATACCGCCATATGTTCTTCATTTAAAAATGACTTACACATCTTTGATCATATTTCTATGATAGTCTATTAGCGGCCTTACTGTAAACAACGACTTGGTTGTATTTTCTTAAAATTATTTCTGCGATGCTTAGACAATATAGCCATGGAACATTATATGGATAGGTTACGGTAACCATTTACCATCACAAGGAGTGTATGTTTATTTAATAACGAATTCGTATAACTTGCACTATTTCTAGCTTCGGCTTACGAGGTGTGAAATTAGTGTTTGCAAGTCTTGAATTAAAAATATATACTATGAAATTATTACCAGACGATGCCAGCTTCAACATGCTTGGTGAACTGCAGTGCATTGTTGATGTTGCTTGTAAATATACCCGCAGCAAGGCCGTAGTTAGTGGCGTTCGCACGGTCGATCACTTCTTCCAACGTGTCAAATTTTAGAATGTTCTGCACTGGTCCGAATATCTAAACAAAAAAATAATAAAACAAATTTACCGTTTTCTGTTTTTATTTGGGAAATATACAATTAATTGTAATACAAGTTGTAACAAAATTTCAAGAAACAAAGTTTATGGCACGAGAGTAATCTATTAAGTACAGACAGGCTGTTAATTATTCTGCAACCGACGCGGACCGTGTGAGACAGTTTTATTATTAATTGAAATATAGACATTTCCTTTGATGTTATCTTGAAGATAGCAGAGTGAACTCGAAACGTAGATAATATATAACTAACTTAAATAATGTGTTTAATGTGATTGTCTTGTCTGTGATTTAAACACACCTAAATGTGACATCTTAATTTTATTTTAGCGTACATCATTAAATAAAAGTAAATATATACCAACCTCTTCCTTAGCAATGGTCATTTCATCCTTAACATCGACAAAAACGGTAGGTTCAATATAAAATCCTACAGTACCGACTCGCTTGCCACCTGTCAATAATTTTGCGCCTTCTTGTTTACCCTTCTCAATGTAACCTAGCACCTTCTCCATCATTCCTGAGTCAATCTGCAAGTGATAAAGTACGAATTTTTATAATAACAAAATAGACCTGCAAACCAATCCCATCATTAATAATACCTATCATAAGACTGTATGTTCCTTCACGGACTTATAATAGAGGTATGTAGGCATTTAAAAAAACTGCAGTAGGTGATTCCTTTACGCATTATTTACTACAGTAACTTTTACAAAGTCAACTAATAAAAGTCGGTATGAGGTACCAGCATGGCATCTGTTTAACCAAAACATGTTAGACCTATTTCATTTACTCCCTTATCCCTTTTAATCCGTAATTTTTTGATAATTAAAATGCCGCATTGCGTTAATTTTGCTAAACACCAAGCTCGCAACAAACAGAAGCCTGTTTCATAGCTAATTTGCATTTAATATGAAACAAAAACCCAAAATGCAATATTAATATAATATGTAATTTCCTAAAATATTTTCTATTAAATTTTAGTATAATATAACTTCAACAGGTGACTAATGATACTCGCAAATAAAAAAGTCAAAGTTATTGGCTTTTTTTACTGTAAACTCAACAAGCATAGCTTTGTAAATAATGGTTACACACTGCACCTAAGTAAAGCTATTTAGGCACACTAGCTTTTCCTTTTGAAACAACAGGAATGCATATTAAATAAATTCTAAACAACACGTATAATCTACATACCTGAGGTCCATGTTGAGTAGCAGGATCCGTTGGGTTGCCGATCTTAATTTTCTTTGCATACTGGACCGCAGCTTCGATGAACTTGTCATAAATCTTAGAGTGAACGTATAACCGTGATGCAGCAATACATATCTGGCCCTGATGACTAAACACACCCATAGCAGCGTAAGGTACGGCTTGATTCACTGTAAGCATAGAGTATCTCTATAAATGCTCTATCTAGGTTGATCGAGTAGAAAAAAGAAAAGAAAAATAGCCTGATAGATTTTCTAGACATGACACGGGTTTTACTTTTTCCTTTCAATTTATGGCGATAGTAATAAATGTCTGGCGATAATAGGATTCGCTATATACTAAGATGAATTAATTAAATTAAATCTGAAACTTTCTAGTATTTCAATTATTAAATATAAAATATAAAAATTATTCGATCCACGCTGGTTTTAGCATGAATGGGCCGGATCGTCCGGGGAAGTACTACTCTCTCATAGAAGATCGACGTAAGAGTAGTAGTATCCGTACTACTGCGTTTCGCTCGGTGAGTGAGAGCGCCGGAGGCCCAACTTCCCCCCTTTCCCCTTTCCTTACCTCTCTCATTCCCTTCCCCTAAGCCCATTCCCAGCTGCCATAGTGGAGGCCACCATACCAGCAGTTTAAGACTATGACTTTTGGTATGTGGCCACCACTTCTGGGTTCCACTAACTGCTTACCATCAGGTGGGGTGGAGTCACTTTGGTAGGCGAATATTAAAAAAAAAAAATCGAGTTAAACAATTCGAGTTTTTATAATAACTATTTTAGATGTAATAAAAGAATTTATGACAAACAGAAAACCGACTTCAAACAGGAAGGAAAATAAAAAGTAAAAAATAAATTTACATAGCTCAAAGTAATTCGTATTTTGATTTAGGTAATAATAATAATAATAATTATACCAGCCCGTTTTACTGTCCCACTGCAGGGCAAAGGCCTCTTCTCATATAGAGAAGGTATGAGCATTAATCACCACGCTTGCTCAAGGCGGATTGGCAATTTCAGACTTTTTAAAGTCCAGGTTTCGTCACGATGTTTACCTTCACTGCAGTCAGAAATGTCCAAGATAAACTTAGAAAGTACATATGATTTGAAAAATCACATTGGTACTTGCCAGAATTCGAACCCACTGCCTCGTGTTTGCGAAGCAGGTGCCTTATCCACTGGACCATTTCGACTTACTATGATTTAGTTATTCAGAAATAATTAAATAAGTATTTTATAATTTTGAAGTCAGAAGTTCTCCCTCCCTTTGGATATCTTCTTTCCAACAAAAAAAGAATAATAAAAATGGGTTCATAAACGACGTAGTTATCCGCGAACACATATAAAAAATATATATATATATACGGTCGAATTGAGAAACCTCATCCTTTTTTTGAAGTCGGTTAAAAATAAATAAAAATGTACAAGTATATAAACAACATTCAACATATGTCATACAACTTACAATCTGCGTCATCCATAATAACGAGAGGACTTTTGCCGCCGAGTTCTAACGTCACTCGTTTAAGATTATTCGCTCCAGCTGCCTGTTGAATTAACTTGCCGACCTTCAAACATAATACCGGATATTTGAGAATAAGAACCTACCTACATAAGTATAATGATCATTCACATAGTAGGACTCTAGGGAGAAAACTTAAGAACTCATATAAGTCGATGCAATTCTTGAAGAAATATAAGTAAACCATTCTTTACGTATGTGCATGTGAATAGAATCTTTCTTTCAGGTTTTAATTTTAGATTTCAGTAGTAGAAATACTAAAACATATTTCTCGATAGACTCACGTGGACGAGAATGACCAGCATGGCTTACACTACCAATATGAAAGAATCATAAACAAGCACACAACATTTATATTGCATTCGGCATTTTAAATGATATGCTGATTTTCATCAGGTTAAAACTGAAAACTTTTAGTCCCAAATTTGTATCTCTGAGAGAGCAATAAAATTATTTAGTTTTACTTACTTCAGCAGATCCAGTAAACGAAATCTTGGCAACATCAGAGTGGTGTGTGAGAGCTACGCCTGCAGTTTCTCCGAATCCATTTATAACGTTAATCACGCCTTTAGGCAATCCAGCCTCGACCAGTAATGCAGCCAAATATAAAGCAGTTAATGGTGTTTGTTCCGCTGGCTTCACCACGACCGTGCAACCTAAACAAAAAATATTTTTAATTGGCTGACTGATTGGGTACAGTGACTGTTCTATTTTAAACAGACTCCTTAATTGAAAATTTTAACCTAGAAAAAGGGGATTATTCCCATCTGTCCCTCTGGTTTGTCCCCCTAGGGTGACAAAGTAATTTTACGAATAATACCTGAATTGCAAAACCGTCAGTGTAAGTGTCATAAGAGTCAGTTCGATTACATTTTTCTGTATTTTGTATAACTCTTGCAAAAAACCAATGGAATAAACGGCAGACCATTGTCACGATCATCATCATCATCATCTCAGCCCAAAGACGCTAAGTACTGCACATAGGCATTTTCAAATCTTAACTTTGTCTGCTTCTGAGCAACTCTCATTTTCTGTTGCACGCTACATTTAACTTTGCCACTACAAATAGTGATTAATATTTTTCTACCCTTAAATCGTAAAGAGTGATTAAAGAACTAAATGTTTTGATACTTACCCGCAGCTAATGCAGTAGTCACTTTACTGACAAACATTAAAACAGGTACGTTCCAAGGAAGAATCAGTCCACACACGCCAACAGGTTGTTTTAGTGTATACGTAAAGACATCGCCATCTGTACAGATAGAACATGATCTAATTATGCACAAGCTATTTATACCATTTAAAAAGCGGAAAAGTTTGAACTTTGGAAAGACCAGTCGGATTTGAATAATTCTTTTACACCACCACATACATATTTTGCATTGTTCTGTTTGTTCTGTTGCCATCCGGCGCGGCGGCTGGCGGCCGGTACCACTACCTGTGCCGCATAGGTAGTCGTGTCGAGTTGTCGCCAGCGTCATTAATTTGTTTTAGTGTAAAATAAAATGTGTAATTGTTTATTAAGTACAATACATAATATATAATTTATATAATAATAATGATGTAGACAGGTAATGTGTAAATTTTAATTAAATATTTGTACTTCTGGCTTTTAAGTAAATTTACTTTTAAATTTGTATTAATTATTGTTAAATTGTACGTTAATAAATTATTTTTTTTTCTTCTTTATTTCTTTCTTTTTGTATATAATAATCCTATTGTTGAGAAAAGCAATATAACATTACGGTAGGAGCCATGAGAGTGCAGCAGTAATGAAAGACGTATATTAACACGGATGAAATCGTGCGGCGAACAGGTATACGCACTTGCATTAACATGTTGGAATTATGTACATCTAAAACAAGTTTGTTGGTCACCCCTTGTTGACGTTTTCTAGTGGTCTTAAAAACTTTAAAATTAGTTATAATTATACATATACATAGCTTACCTGTAGGAATGGTAGACCCTTGAATTTTGTCAGCTAAGCTGGCAATGTATCGAATAGTGTCACAGCAACGTCCAATGGTTCCATGTGCCCATTTAAGGACCATGCCATTGTTTAGAGACTCCAACTCTGCGATGTAATTGGCATCTCTGCTCACCAAGTCAGCAAACTTGGTCAGGATCGCGCCTCGAGCTGACGCATCCAGTAGGCGCCATTCTGAGTTCCGATGAAATGCACTTTTTGCTGCAGCTACTGCCAAGTCTACGTCTGCCTGTGTAACATATGTTTCGAATATTTATAATTTGCATCGGCTAAGTTTCTGTACAAACTTGTACTTTGTTGTCAATACACATAAATAACATGAATAGCCTTGACCTAGAAATTTGATTTTCACAACTTCAAGTAGTCGCAGACTAGAGTGTTCGCTATAAATCCTTTAGGAGTGCCGTCTTACCACTTGAGGTATTGAACCCTAAAAAAAAAAAGGCTGGTAATAAGAGATGGACTCATCTCATAATATACTTATTACGCACATTTTTAAACTGAGCTACAAATAAAGGGACATGTAAAAAGTTACTTATAATTATTAGAATCATATATTTTTCTTACCGAAAATTTAAATTAATAATCGCTACATGCAAAAGGAACTTTAGTAGTGTAATTCTATATCGAGTACTCGATGTAACTGTGATGTACTTTAATACAAGTATTGTAACCCGGCATTACATAATTAGCCACAAAGCTAAAAGCCTTATTACATGACGCACTTGCAATCAACAGCGAAGATATTATGTTTCTAGAGTAAACACTAGAGGCGCTGTTCATATTTCATAAAAAAATAAATGTTTTACTTTACGCTGTTTTTAATTTAGGTTGCCCGGAGGGTCGCTCAGAGGGTCGCCCGGAGGGTCGCCCGGAAGGGTTACCAGTTAGCTGTCTCAATTGTCTTATCAACTTATTGTAGCGAGCTAAGACAAGGTATTAAATTCATCATTAATAATACTCATTTTGATTATCTCACCTTATCTCCTTCAGCGACGGAAGCTATAACAGAACCATCGTGAGGAGTATACGTATCGAAGGTTTTACCGCTTTGTGAGTCCACCCATTCGTTGTCAATGAACAACTGCAAAAAAAAAACAGGAAACATAAATACCGAGTTTTTAAGTTTTTTGCCTAAAACTATGACTTTGTTAAGGGTTAGTATATCCGTAGTGACATCGTAAAACCTAAAAGAATTACCGGACATTATGATATGTGTCACGTATGCAAGTTTTTTTTTAAACTAGTTTTTTTTATTTAGAACTTTTTTTTTATTATTAGTTTGTACTTTAAACAATAAGGGATTTTTTTATATTAGCCTATCAATATTATTTCACTCTCTCTGATAGTGAGTGACAGAGTCAGTGTGTCTTTACGAACTATTATTTATATTTCCCTACCTACAAGAACTTTTTAGTGTACCTACTCGTAGTGCACTATCTAAGTGCCTATAATATATTGTAGGTAGCTCATTATAATAGTCTGTGTATTATTTTAACTGAATGTATAAGTACAATATTGTAAATGAACAACTTTTAATTAATTGAGTGATAGTGGTTAACCCATCATGTGACTTAACTAATGTTGTAATGGTTATGTATTTATGCCAAAATACTAATACTTTTAATAGATATATTATATATTTATGTATTCACTGTTTATTTTCCTTATTGTTAAACTTTTTTTATACTTTTTAATTTAGATCATAATTATCTTAGATTTATAACATTCTGCTTCATTAACTGCACCTATTTCGTTTATCTCTGCATCAC
This sequence comes from Parascotia fuliginaria, assembly GCA_963082885.1. NCBI lineage: Eukaryota > Metazoa > Arthropoda > Insecta > Lepidoptera > Erebidae > Parascotia > Parascotia fuliginaria. Next base: position 5,770,695 of record OY720179.1, read on the forward strand.
CTAAGGTTGACTGGTAGAGAATGCATATAGCATTAAGTCCGCCTCTGTACCTATGTGCATGAAGTTTAATAAATAAATAAATGAAATATTCCTTCGTCATTTGACAAATGAAAACCACTGTGATAGTGATCTTGAGTAGCTAATATAGCATTAACTGCAAATGGTGGTGAAGCTGAAATGTAGATAAACTCTAGCTGAAAAGCTTCCCCGTCTAACTGCATCTATTTTGAAAAAAAAAATATGAATAAGCTAGCGTAATGTTATTTAGAATGTTTTTACGCGTAGTAGATCCACGCCGGTTTCAGCATGAATGGGCCGGTTCTTCCGGGGAAGTACTACCCTCTCATAGAAGATCGACTTAAGAGTAGTAGTATCCGTACTACTGCGTTTCGCTCGGTGAGTGAGAGCGCCGGAGGCCCAATTTCCCCCCTTTCCTTTTTCCTCACCTCCCTCATTCCCTTTCCTTAACCCCACTCCCAGCCGCCATAGTGGAGGCCACTATGCCAGCAGTTGAAGACAATGGCTTTTGGTATAGTGGCCACCATTTCTGGATTCCACTGGCTGCTTACCATCAGGCGGGGTGAAGTCACTTTGGTAGGCAAATATATAAAAAAAAAAATTTGTACACTTGTAACCAAATTTTTTTCCCTAAAACTGCTCTTTAATTGAATAGATGTCTATAATGATCAAAATATACAAATCGCCCTTATCCACACACGCACAGTAACTTTGTTTCTTAGGGCTATTATCAGTTTTCAGTAAACAATGCTTGCACTCAAAAAATTTTTGGTGATAATATTGATAAGATTAGAAAGTATATTATAATACCTACCCATATATTTGTCTCTATATTCTCTATAAAGTCAGTTGCTTATCACTGATTAAAATAAACGAAATGATCGCGTGTAAAATATAAAATAAGATAAGTGTTTTGTTATAATATTTACGTTACGAAATAATTATTATGTACAATGAGAATTTAAACATTCTTTTTTTGAAAAGACAACTTTTGTTTGACGAAACAAGATTTTTGTCGCACCCTCTTAGTCGGAACCGAAATTTGACTAACTATAACTGTTACCTTATATTAATTATTCTGTGTTTAAACTTAATTGAATTCGTATATATATGTATATAAAGTTTGTGTGTTTGTGTTTACACTCCCACTGCATTGGCACAATCAAAACAGTCCCTTGAAGGACGAGTGGCACGAGACTCAAGAACTTCCAAGCTATCTAAATATTAACGTACTTAATAAAAATTTAAATCATAGCCAACCTTCTAATAAGTTATAAAAAAAATCAGCAAAATAAACAACAAACACGACATTGTTTACAAAACGAGGATAAGTGGTTTTTATGCCTGTTTATGTGAAGTATGTGTGAAATTTGATTGCTCTCGCATGATGTAATAATGGACTGGGCGGCATGTTTGACCTTCGCCCTTAATTGCCTTCATCAAATATCTCTAGGCACAATACTGTGGGATTATTCTATACTTAACAGCATTTTAAGGTGTTATATCTATACTAATTATTATCGAGATATTCAGCTCTGGTGGCAATTTAACGAATACAATACTAGTCAAAGTCAAAGACAAAATAATCGGTTCAAATCTCCGATTTCACTATGACTGTCGCAAACAAAGATAGAGTCTTGAGAAGAACTGGCAAAAAATTTTGATCACTGTTTTTATTCGCCAGGTTATTACCAAAAATTTTTGATATGAGTTACAAAGAGGGTCTTATAATATTACTGGGATATTCTACTTCTGTAAGCATTGGTTTTAACGTACCTAAGCAGTGCCAATGACTTTTTTTCGTAAGTTAGAGATATTAAGCGTTTTTTTGTTGCTTTAGGTGTGCTTTTATGACATTCTTCATTGATAGAGCAGTGTAGGTAGGTAATATTAATTAAAACTAGAACTATTTTTCTACCAAAGTTGTTGTGTTACCGTATCCTTTGAATTACTACGACCCTGATATGCATATGCATAATATTAATACGATTCATAACTCTCACATTTCACATTTCACTTGATACGTTCCGTGCCCAAATATAAAACCCTCAGTTATCGTTTAATGTAATAGCTGTCCGTAGCGTGGTTTCAACCGCGTAACATTTTGGTTACTGCTGCACTACTCATGTCGTTTTTTTTAAAACACAGAACCTATAATTGTTTACACACTAATCTATAGTAGATAGTATTTTTTTAATAATTATAATAACTAATAAAATAGGTATAAATACCTTAGTATATTTAATTTGCGGTGCCATCGTCACTATACGTTAAAAATTCACTACTGACTGATAAACAAAACAGCTTGCCTTATATAATGCGGCTCAAATATACTTAGATACGAGATACTACTAATTTGAAGGCCGAGGCTTATGTAACGTTATTATTATCTAGATATGAAATCATTTTCATATTACGAATGATCGCATATTAGTGAGATAGCACATTTAACATGCAACTGTCGATGTACACTGCTTCGTTCTGGCGTGTAAATCAGGCAAGTAGGAGTGCTTAAACCTTAAACAGGTGCAGTTCTCGCAGTCAGTCACTATATTAAATTTAGTTTAAAAATTTTTTTTTTTATTTATTATCCTACCAAAGTGACTCTACCCCGCCTGATGGTAAGCAGTCAGTGGAATCCAGAAATGGTGGCCACTATACCAAAAGCCATTGTCTTCAACTGCTGGCATAGTGGCCTCCACTATGGCGGCTGGGAATGGGGTTAGGGGAAGGGAATGAGGGAGGTAAGGAAAGGGGAAAGGGGGGAAATTGCCTCCGGCACTCTCACTCACCGAAGGAAACGCAGTAGTAAGGATACTACTACTCTTAAGTCGATCTTCTATGAGAGGGTAGTACTTCCCCGGACGATCCGGCCCATTCATGCTGAAACCAGCGTGGAATTTATAATATCTTTTAGAGAAAATAATGCATTTTTAAAATGCTTAGCATTTTACTGTGCATATTTTTCTTTATAGCAGTGCGGTAAATTATTACTTTATCTTCTATTCAGACGGCAGACGGCCACTGCTAAATATATACCGTGACATAGGCTTTAGGTACAAAATATTTGATTGACACTGCCAATACTAATAAAATATAGCTATTATAACTAACTATAATTGCATGTATAACATAATATTGCATGTATAATATAATAATTTATGGCTATGTAAACAATCAAATATTTATACAATTACGTACGAAATTATATAGCAGAATAAGTTATAACTATAGTACTAACTTGACTAGTACCAATGTAACTTATCCAAAGTCGATTAAGTTTACCTTGAAACTGACTTACGGTGAACAAAACATTATAATGAAAATTTAACATAAAAAAAATCCTAACAAACACCGAGAGCAAGTGTGTTGATTAACTTCCTATTCTAATAGTATATATAATAAAACGCCTTCACCGTGCAATGCAAATACAAAACTAACGAGTTTAAAACTAAAATTTTCGTCCTTGACCGTACTTGTAATCGTATGTGCATACGTACTCTAACTAAACTATGCTAATTGCATTGTCATTCATAAGAATTTTCATATTAAACTTTGCAAGTGGTAGAAATTAACACATTGTATGTCTCGCTTGATAACAGAGGTCATCAAACAGTAAATTTTCTCGTCTGCTAACATGGCATTCAATTTTCACCACTAAAATCCTCATACAATAGCGACCATTCAGAATTCGCCATTACCTATGTATTATAATTTTTAGATCATTTTATAGAATAAGTCTACACTTTATAAAATCACTCTACAGATTATAGATTATCTGTGCGCACTATTGTGTGTTTACCACATACTCGTATTATAAGTTGTATAAAAATGCAAGAGCCTTTTTGTATTAAAGAACGTAGTGATAAATAATTATTATTATAATCATGTAGACCACATAAGGGTTACACTGTAAAATATGAACATAGCTGTATTCTCGGAGATCACAGCCATGTTTAGCAGAAACGAAGTTTAATTAATTGAATGAAGCAGTTTCAGACAGTAAAATGTAGAAGCTGAAGGGGATGAAGAAACAGAAGAGAGGAGATGAGGAGAGTATCAATAACCTCCCTGTCCCGTCTCGTCAAACACCATTTTCGTACAATGTAAACAATCCGCCATATTGCCATTGTCTATGGTTTCATGAATTTACTAGTGATGGGGGCAAGAATGAAAAGAAAATAAAAAATACATATTCAATCTTTATATCCAGCGTAAGACTTATTTTCGCTGAAATGTGATGATGATGGTCAAGTTATTCTAGCAAATAAAAAACAAATCTGGCTATAAATTTGTTTTTCTTTTTATAAAGCCATTTTAATTTCTTTATCTGAGTCGGTATCACAAGACGTGTCGTGTGGCCGTCGCCAACATTTATGTTATAGAGTTCGGTTATGTTGTCCGTCAAGTTATCAAGGATTCCGTCTATTTTCATTATTTTCGCCTCTTCCTTTAACACATGGCAAACACATCTACTCCATTGTTTTGAACTGATTCGCTCCAAACCTTCTGTCAGCAAAACCTTTAGTTCAGCTATTTTAAAGGTTTTATTTTCGCGATCGACAAAACCATTCACTTGTGCCCATTAGTTCAATTGAGTGTAACTTACAGGGAAAAAGAGGAAGACGCAATATTATTATGCCTTTTGATTTTGTCATTTCATCCACATAATTTTTTTATATTTTTTCTGTCTATTTTTGATAAGAGTTGCGCTTCAATTTCATTTTCTTCGTAAAGAATTTCTTTTTCACGCAATCAACTTTGAATAGCGTCCTTCCTCTAATTCAAATTAGGCACTTTGTCGATTTGACGCGAAGGATAAGGAGCTTTATCCTATATATATAACTATGACCGAACCAAACGCAATCCTTAATATAATGATTTAAATAATATAATCAAACTTAATATTAAGGGCGTAAATCGAGCTAAAAGAGAATATAGTACAAGTAACCTTAGAAATAATTGTTCAATATATTTGGCAAACCTTTATTCAACACATTACAAATTATTTACTGATGGGTCGAAAGATGAAACATCAGCCAGTGCACAATTGCACGGAGCTGCAGTTTTTAATCCACAAGTTGAAAATACAAATTCATTTATAAAATTTAAAATTTGCAACAATGTGTCCATCATGTATCTTGAACTAATCGCGATCGCCGAGGCTCTGTCCTACATAAAATCCATTAACTATACTAAGTTTGTGATTCTAACCGACTCAAAAAGCTCCCTACAACACTTGGCTCGGTGCACCTCTTATTTAAGATGTACACCGATAGCTTACAGTATTATTAAGACCATATTCGAATTAAAGGCGGATTCGAAAGAAGTGACGCTTCAATGGATCCCTTCACATATTGGTCTAGTAGGGAATGAGAGAGCGGATGAGCTAGCAAGAGAAGCTTCATGCGATGGCGTAACTGTTAATGTTTCTCCTTACTTTTCTGACTGCATACGCTTAGTTAGAGAACACTGTGACGAACAATGGAAAGTGCACTTTAATAAAAGATCATTGGATAAAGGTGTATGGTACAAGACATTACGAAATGAACCTTGGAAGTCTCCGTGGTATGAATGTTCTAATATAAATAGATGCACTTTAACAACAGCATTTCGGCTTCGCTCTGGACACATTCCACTGAATAAATTTGCTTATTTAATGAAAAAGGTACCATCACCGCTCTGCTCAGAGTGTGGAGTATTGGAGGATGTCTTACATATTATGGTGGAATGTGTCAGGAACGAAGACATCAGATATGAAACACTGCCTATAATTAAGGATTGTAACATTGGTCAATGTAATAGCATTTTAGCATATCCACTTTCTGAAACAGCCATGTTATTGTATAAAATTGTACAAGTTGGTCTAAGACGACGTTCACAACAATGTTTATTGTAATATTATAATTAAGATATATATTGTATAAGGAAGGTCTAATGGAGTAGCATAGTCAAGTTTGACTAAACTCCTTAAATAAAGAAAAAAAAAAAAAAAAATCCTTAATATAATGTTTTTGAACTATTTTTCGAAATTATACGCGTCCATTTCTCCGTGCCAATCAACATCGGATTTCTTAGCTTCAAAGATCCTCTCGCCACCTTCTACGAAACATTTTCAGTACCTATGCGCGTGATAAATAACCTTGTGCCTTTATGAGGATTTTTGATACCGTCGATAACCCTTTTTAAAAAGCATCTATCTCTACTAGATACTATGTCATTATCGACTCATATATAATTTGAAGTGTTTAGCCAAGTCTCGTCCAAGTAAAAAAATTGCCTATTTTCTTTTTTAAAATGACTAATTTTTATCAGATATCTTGTACACCATATTTGTAGACCTATCCAATAAAACACTTCTCCTGGATCTTTTGACATGGCTAAAATTTTTTTTATCAGCCGATAAACGGACGTCGGAACGTCTTTTTTATTGCAGGAAGAGATGAATCCTCGTTCATTACTTGTGTTACCTTTGCGATACTTGGTAACATACCATCAAGAAATTAGGAGGCTCACCTCTAAGCAAATCCTGAAGTATATCATAACTGCAGGGCTTAGTGGTGAACTCTAGCCTGATAACAGCGGCGATCACAATAGATCAATCATGGTCGCAGTGACACTACAGCCGCATTAAAAAATTAAAAATCATACATAAAAAAATATACATAAAAATCAAAATAAAATGTATGTATTTTTCTGCGGATTGCAAATAAGGTAAAATCGTGAATTTATTGATTTTACCTCGATTTGAGGGTTTTCTTTTGGCTTGGGAATGGTACCAATTTTCTCGTATGATAATTTAATACTATCAATCGTTCGCTCACTTACACCCATTATTTCCGAAACAATCGGAAGGATGTCTTTTTTATGAGGGTATGTTGTTAAAATTTTCTCAACATATTTATAAACGTTTACAACTATTTTTTCTTTTTATTTTCTGACATTTTCAAATGGTGTTTCGGACGTTTGCTTAGGGGTGGAGATATTTCAGACATTCTTGGTGTAAGATTACTCATCTATAACAAACAAATAATTGTCTCTGCTCATATCTTTTATTCAAGACAGTTTTACCAGCTTGCTATGTTACTAACTACCTACCTATCTTACTATCTTTATCATTATAATGAAAAATGAGATTAAAGGCTTTTAATGATTATAATTATAATAACCAGTAACTGCGTTCTGCGGGATAAAAATAATCCTATGTCCCTCTCTGGTACCAATCTTTCTACATACCAATTTTCATCTCAATCGGTTTAGCCGTTTAGACGCTGAGTGGTAACAAAAAAACACACACACACACAAACTTTTGCATTTACAATATTAATAATAGGATAAAGAAGTATTTTATGCTCACGCATGCGCATTAGGATTCTTTGATGCATTTCGATTACATCTAAACTTTGTCCGGTCTAAATCTGCTACAAGTACGTATCTACTTTGTGTACAAGTCGTCCATTGCCTAGCACCTTTGTTTTTTATTTCATCTAGGGCGTATATACACTTTGCGTTTTATCGTGTTGATTAAAACAGAGGTAAATATTTTCTAAACTAAGGAAAACTATTGATGTATTTACTCGTTTCCAAAAGCTATCACAAACGAAACAAACGTTTATTTTGTAACAATATATCCAAAATTCGTGATTGATTTTTTTGCTAAGATCATTTACACAATTCGGAATAATTTAAATAATATTCTTTGAAATATTGGTTAAATCTAACGTACGGCGCAGGCGTAATAGCTTTCGTTAGTAGTATTAATTAGTTTTCTTGGTACCCTTTAGCGGTACTTAAAAACCTTAAGTACATACAAATAAATTTTTATTCATATCACCATTAGAAGACTTTTTTATTAGGAATTTTTCTCATTGCTATAATTATAATAGTAGGCGCTTAACCCAATCTCAGCAACTTCGTTATTATAGCCAGCTTAAATAAAATAAATCACAGACGATAATTTTACCATACCTTTGGAGTATGTAGTGAGCGAACAAAGGCAGAGGTAACAACTAGTATGAATAAAACATATTTATATTAAACAGTTTTATTACATTATTGGTAGGTATTGAGATCTTTTGATTCATATTAAAATTAAACACAACACAGTGCTATTTAAAATATAACAGAAAACTATTAATCCCAATCATTAACTACTAACCCTACTAACAAACATTAAAACACTCTGTTTACAATTTCTTTGGTAATGCCACAGCAACTGTCTTGACTTCCATATACGCAAGTAGAGAGTCCATTCCACTGTAAAAATACAAAAGTATTCAAACGATGATTTTTCTATTTTTAACAACTTTGCAGTAGTACACTATCACGGAGGATTCGAGATAAAAATTTATAGAGGAGACAGCTAAAGCTGATTTAAAATTCGATAGTGGAATTTTCATGTAGAGTTCTGAATTCAAAACTTTTGCACATATAATGCGGAGAAGTTTCAATTGCATCTTATAACAAAACTCTTGCTCGATGTTCAGTGAAAAAAGTTCTCAGATATGGACCATTATAGTGCCTCATCTCTTTGGGGCAACTTATAATCTTAACTCAAACAAAATTAAAACTGTCTTATTATATTCCCACTACTGGTTGAAGGTCTCTTCTTCTAAAGAGAAGGTATGATCATCACGCTGGTTCACACTTGCTCAAAGTGTATTATCATCATTCAATTTAAAACCAACGACCTCGTTAATAGAAGGCGGGTGCCATAACCACCAGACTATTATCTGATAGAATAAAAATAATGCATATGCCTAAAAAAATTTTAATGGAAAAACTTTACCTTTCGCGGCCAATGCCTGAATCCTTGAATCCACCAAATGGGCTTTGTGGGCCTATAGTTAAGTAAGTGTTCACCCTGTGAAAACATAATAATAAATTATTTTAAACTTTTCGTTGTGTTTTCTTCATAATCTCATTATTTTCATTCTTTCATTTGTCATAGTTCATATTATGGCTTTGCTAATATTATATTATGTGTTTTCCTACGATAATCTTTCAGACTGAAGACGTCTACACTGCTCTTTTGCCAACAAAGTGTGCGTACAGTTGGACTATTTATTCTGTGTAAAAAATATTCTGTGTGTAAGCTAATAAAAAAAACTGTACCTAAAAAAGAAATTTACTACTATTGTTGTTTACGAAGCCGACGGTCAAAAATGGCGTAAGTATACCTAGTAACTATACTCTTCTGAAATAAAGTATTGCTCACCACACGGTGCCGGCTTCGACATGTTTAGTGAACTGTAAAGCAGTATTCAGGTTTGTTGTAAAGATTCCTGCTGCCAAACCGTAGGTGGTGTTGTTGGCGCGGTCTAATACTTCTTCTAGCGTTTCAAATTTAAAAATACTTTGAACGGGACCAAAGATCTGAAACAGTAATTTAAGTTTTAATTTAAAGGATCTTGAATATTGTTGACATATTTTTGTTTATTTTAATCTATAGATGCAATCTATCTTATATAAAAAGCTGAAAAGTTTCTATGCTGCAAAGGCATTAACCTCTAAATCACCAGTCGGATTTTAAGATTTATTTTTTAAATTTGTTAATTCTTGCGAAAGGTATAGTCTTTGTAACATCGCACTACGATCCACAGGGGTAAAGCAATAACCAAAGGCGTAGCTTAATCCTTTCATGGACACTACTGTAGATATGGTAGTAGATCCACGCTGGTTTCAGCATGAATAGGCCGGTTCGACCGGAGAAGTACTACCCTCTCATAGAAGATCGACGTAAGAGTAGTAGTATCCGTATTACTGCGTTTCGTTCGGTGAGTGAGAGCGCCAGAGGCCCAATTTCTTCCCTTTCCTCTTTTCTCACTCACCTTATTCACTTCCCCTACCCCATTCCCAGCCGCCATAGTTGAGGCCACCATACCAGCAGTTTAAGACAATCTCTTTTGGTTTGGTGGCCACCACTTCTGAATTCCACTGACTTCTTACCATCAGGCGGGGTGGAGTCACTTTGGTAGGCGAATATAAAAAAATCAATAGATGTTTTATTGTCCTCCCGGCCATATCCGTTTACTGTCCCGGAAAGTGTTAATGCGAAAGAAACGGCGCTGCGGACAGCTAATGAAATATAAAGATAATTTATTTACCTCCTCTTTAGCAATGGTCATGTCATCGTCGACGTCGGCAAACACAGTTGGTTCTATGTAGTATCCCATAGTACCGACTCGGTTGCCACCCGTCAAACATTTAGCGCCCTCTTCCTTGCCCTTTTCAATATAGCCCAACACCTTTTCGAACATCACTTCGTCCACCTATAAATGCAAACGACGGTAACGTAAAATTTGAAAACATTTTGTAATGCATAGGTGTAACTATGATTGTGTGATTGTGCTGGGCTCGATTAGTCGAGCCGAGCACAATCACACAGTCATATTATTTGCAAGGTTACAACAGTTCAAAAAGTGTATTTTTAAAGACGTTTAAAAGTGTATAAATTTGCTCAATTTAATATATTTAGCACTGAAATTTACAAAGAGCTAAGTACTATTTATCTTCTATTAGTATTTTGAACAATGTTCCTAATAAATTGGGAATACATTATTACAGTTTCGAATTCATTGAAATACCTGTGGTCCATGTTGCGTAGTCTCATCAGACGGATCACCAATCTTGATAGACTTAGCATATTTGACAGCTGCTTCTACGAATTCGTCGTAGATACCAGATTGTACGAACAAACGGGAAGCTGCTATACATATTTGTCCTTGATGACTGAATACTGCTTGAGCAGCGAAAGGAACAGCAGCGATCACTGTAATGTTATTTAGATCCATGACAGAATACGCTGAATAGTAAGACTTTAATATTGTTGCGCTATCTAGTGGTCCATTACCATTATTAAGCCCCATTAAATAAATTTTAACAACACAATTCTATCAGTGACTGTCCCGATTGATGTTAATAATATGTTTTTTTATATTAGCCTTCCAAAGTGAATCCATCCCACCTGATGGTAAGCAGTCAGTGGAATCTAGAAGTGGTGGCCACCATACCAAAAGTCATAGTCTTAAACTGCTGGTATGGCGGCCTCCATTTGAATGTGGGAATGAGGGAAGTGAGGAAAGAGGAAAGGGGGGAAATTGGGCCTCCGGCGCTCTCACTCACCGAACGAAACGCAGTATTACGGATACTACTACTCTTACGTCGATCTTCTATGAGAGGGTAGTACTTTCCCAGTCGATCCGGCCCATTAATGCTGAAACTACCGTGGTGTTTTTCTACCTGTTTCTGCTAGTAAGTACCGATTCTTAGTAGGGCTCACAGGCCCAGATTCACAATCGTGACTTTACTTTACAGCAAAGGCACCTTCGCAAAGTAAGCTTTGTATTGCCGAAGATTACTTTCAACTTTTTTAATTTCAGAGACAGTTTCTTGACTTTCCTTAGGAAAGTACGGCTCCAAAGTAAAGTTTAAGGAAAGTCAGAGGGTGTTACGTTACACGCATATGTTTTGGCAAAAATTTTTTTGAAATATGTGTTACTGCCTTAAAAAAAATATTAAGTGTATTATATATATTAAGTGTCAGCACTGTACTACAGTACCTACAAATGCATGTACTATTTATTTTAATTAGCAAATTTCTTTTGTAATAAATTGCATAAAAAAATTAACAGTAAAACTAAACAAGTCATTATTTTATTAAAATTACATGCACACAAGACATTAGACTCTCATCTGCACTCTCTAGTTTTACGGTATTATTTTTTTGGCTCTATATTGCAATAAAGCGCAGAATACGTAATACGCATAGCTACCTATGCCAATAGAAGAAACAATATTTTAAGTTACTTTATATTTCGCTGTAGGAGACACTAACACAAAGAAATAATAGTTATCACCTAATAATTTTTGTATGTATACTGTAAAGGTAAAATTATATCAATAAATATGATTTTTCTAAGAACTTACAATCGGCATCATTCATTATAATAAGAGGACTCTTGCCGCCAAGTTCCAGAGAAACTCGCTTCAAGTTGTTTGCTCCAGCTGCTTGCTGAATTAATTTGCCGACCTGTAAGCATTATCATTTCCTTTCATTTGTTCAGAGAGTGATTCTGTTAGTTATCTGTCCGGTAACTACTTCTTCGGATCACTACGGGTATGCGACCCCGGACTACTCTAGCTGCTGTTGTCACATCCCCCTATCCCGTGGCAGTGGTATCCCACCTTTCTCTTCCTTATCTTACTAATTGCGGACGCCTCCCGCCGATATCAACTGGCTATTCCCGCCAGTCACAAGGCCAATTTGTTTAAGACTTAGGTTCGTGTTAGAGGTCTTGCTAACATGTAGGGACGTCCTAACCTTTCTCTGATCGTAGCGGTCCTCCGCTCCATTGGGTACAGGGAGGCTATGGATAAGAGTGCATCTGTGTTTGCGCGCGCACTGTCTTTTTGATAAAGTTTTATGCACTTTAATATCTCCTGCGCAAATGACTTGGTTACTGACAATGGACTCCGATCAGTCAAAAGTCCTGCGGCGATAGATGGAGGTAGAGAGGCCAGGTTGTGATGCTAATCGGGCTTTGTCTGATGTCTACACGTAGGCGGCTCAGGAAAGATGGTCGCTTTACACTGCACTGGGTTAACAGTGTGATTCGGCAGCTTCTTGGGTGACGAAGCAGCCCTATTTAGGGGGGCCCTGCTTCTCCCAATAGGGGAGGGGACTAGAAAAGGCTTAACCTAACATACTCGGGGATAGTACCCGCGGCTGTCCTTGCATCATTCAAACGTGGGCGAAAGTACAGAAAAAAGAAAAATAATATGACGATAAAATCTCGTAATATGACCTTTGCGGCGTGGAATGTACGTACTCTCCTAGACAGTGAAGACAACCTGACTCCCCCTCACAAAACCGCTCTAGTAGCCAGAGAACTTTTACGGTATGGTGTAGATATCGCTGCTCTCAGTGAGACACACCTGGCACACGAAGGGGAGAGGGTAGAACACTGGGGCGGCTATACTTTCTATTGGAAAGGTACTCCATCCTCGGAGCCTAGGAGATCCGGTGTTGGTTTTGCGATCAAAAATAACATTGCGTCAAAATTGGAAGAGTGTCCTATCCACATCTCGGACCGAGTTACCACGCTACGCTTACATCTGGATAATGGCAATTACATCAATGTCATCAGCGTCTATGCGCCAACGATGGATAAGGATGATGACATCAAGGCCAGGTTTTACGAAGAAGTCACGCAGGTCCTCTCTAAGGTTCCTCCGAGAGAACAGATTTTACTGATGGGAGACTTTAGCTAGAGTCGGGCGTGACTTTGAAGCTTGGCCTAAGGTCTTGGGGAGGCATGGTGTTGGAAACATGAACAGCAATGGACAACTCCTTTTGTCTCTATGTGCTCAATTTGAGATGGCCATAACAAACATTATGTTTAGACTTCCGGAAAAATATAAGACCACATGGATGCATTCGAGGTCGAAACACTGGCACTTAATAGACTATGTAATTGTCCGACAAAGTAATATTTCCCAAGTGCATATCACCCGAGTTATGCGTGATGCTAATACCATCTGTACCTCGGACCACCGGCTTGTCGTCACTAAGCTGAGACTTCGACTGCATCCTCCTCGCAGATCCAAAGGAGTGAAGCCTAAGCGTCTGGACATTAAAAAATTGCAGATGCCTGATATGCGTGAGACCTATGCTCAGGCTATTACTGGTGCGGTTCAGACGATGACAACTGAAAGCGGTGATATTATGGCTAATTGGCAAAAACTATCGTCTAATCTCGACGCCGCCGCCTCGCAAACGCTGGGTGTCAAAGTCAGTAGACACGACGACTGGTTCGACGATAATAACCAGATTTTGACCAAGGCCATTCACAAGCATCGATCTTGCTTACGTAAGCATAGTGACGACCACCAGGCAAAGCAAGTCAAACAAAGCGGTGCTGAGCTGCGGAGATATGTACGGGCAATAAAAGACAAGTGGTGGCGCGACAGAGCCGCGAGAATTCAGTGGTTCGCTGACACTAAACAGCTGGGAGCATTTTATGATGCGGTTCGACAGCTTGTTGGTACTGCGAGTCATAGTAGGGTGCCTCTGAGGTCGCTAGATGGCACACACTTGCTTACTAATAGGCAGGATGTTCTCAACCGATGGGGAGAGCACTTTAACACCTTGCTCAATGTCGATCGTGCTGCAGATATGGCGTATATTAGCTCGATTAGAGTGCTCCCCACAATGGAAAAGCTGGATGATCCACTGTCTCTTCGCGAAGTTGTTGTTGCCGTTCAACAACTGCAGAACAAAAAGGCGGTTGGCATTGACAATGTGCCGGGAGAACTTCTAAAGTACGGAGGTGCAAAATTGCATGAAACAATCTGGAAGCTTTTCGTTCGAATGTGGATAGAGGAGCAAGTACCAGGGGACTTTCGTGTCTCACGTGTGTGCTCTCTGTACAAGAATAAAGGCGATAGATCTGATTGCAATTCATATAGAGGCATTTCCCTGCTAACCTCCCCGGGTAAAGTCTTTGCTCGTATTCTCCTCAACCGTTTACTACCCTTGTCAGAAGACATACTGCCTGAAACTCAATTTGGCTTCCGACCAAATCGAGGTACATGTGAAGCCATTTTTTCTGTCCGTCAACTGCAGGAGAAAAGTTGAGAGCAAGGTCAACCTCTGTATCTATGATTTGTTGATTTGGAGAAAGCGTTTGATAGTGTACCCCGAGAAGCCTTATGGGTTGTACTGACGAAACTTGGATGCACGGAGAAGTTTGTAAGGATGGTCCGTCTTCTGCACGATGATATGCAATGTTGCGTCAGTGTGCAGGGTGAAGATTCAGAGTTGTTTTCAGTGACTTGTGGCGTAAAGCAAGGCTGTGTACTCGCCCCAACTCTGTTTGCCCTTTATTTTGCAGTTGTAGTTCGAGAGGCTTTACAAAGGTTATCTGAGGGCATTCGTATTCGTTTTCGTACCGATGGCGGCGGTGTCTTTAACCTAGCTAGGTTAAAAGCGAACACCAAAGTGTCTCACGCTACTGTAACGGAGATAATGTATGCAGACGATTTGTGCTTTGTAGCTGATTCTCCACAAGGTTTACAAAGACTTATGTCGAGTCTTAAAGAGTCGTGTTGCAAGTTTGGTCTAAAGATCAGTGTAAAGAAGACCGAAGTCATGGCTCTCGATACGCTGAATAGTGACCCAGTTAACGTTAAACTCGGCAGCGACTTGTTGAAACAAGTAGATAAATTAAAATACCTGGGTAGCACCATAACATCAGAGTGCCTACTGGAAAATGAGATCAACAGCAGAATTGGGGCAGCCGCTGCAACCTTTGGTAAACGCCGATCCAAAGTGTTCCGGTCGCATGACATAAAGCTATCTACAAAAGTAGCTGTGTACATGGCAATCGTTCTGCCGACTCTTCTATATGCCTGTGAAACGTGGTGTCTGTATCGTAAGCATATCCGCACATTAGATAGATTCCATCTTAGGTGCCTCAGAGACATTATGAATATTCACTGGTCGGATCACGTGCGGAACACAGAAGTTCTACGACGAACTAATGTGTGCGGAATAGAGGCGTATTTAATACGACGGCAGCTGCAATGGGGCGGACATGTCTCCCGGATGAATGAAGAAAGAGTGGCGAAGCGCACCTCTACTCTGAATTGCAGGATGGCAAGCGCAAACAAGGTGGCCACAATAGTTGGCGGTACAAAGATGTGCTGAAGCGTCATATGAAGCGATGTGACCTAGAACCGTCGCAATGGGAGACATTGGCAGCAGACCGACCAATGTGGAGGCGTACTGTGGGCACTAAGGTGTTTAATTTTGAAAGAAGACGTAGAGCAGAGCTCGATGCTAAACGAGATGAGCTCAAGGCCCGATCACCTGTGGCCATAAATTATAATTATATCGGAGGAGTGACTTGCAGCGAGTGTGGTCGTACGTTTGCTGCAAAAATTGGCTACGTCAGTCACCTAAGAGCACACCAACGAAGCTCACAATAGTCAGGCATCAGTCGCCGTGGCCGGATACGGTTAGGATAGGATATATCATTTCCTATATATCAACCTGCTAACAAACTTGTTGTTAACTGTGCTGTTATATGTATTATAAAGCACATTTTTGAAAACTAATTTTGTTCGAAGTACCCGCATTCGCATTTCAAGTGGGTCCGTTTTCAAGCTTCCCTCTACTGTAATATGGATGTATTATACAGTTAGACCTTTCAAAACAAAAATTCTAAGCGATAGTGACAACCGTATCAAAATTCGTTGCGTGGTTTATACTATTTAGAGATATACTTACATCGCAAGACCCCGTAAAAGATATCTTGGCGACATCAGGGTGATGCGTAAGAGCCACTCCAGCTGTCTCTCCAAATCCATTGATTACATTAACCACACCTTTAGGAATACCAGCCTCAGCCAGTAAAGCCGTTAAAGCTAACGCTGTCAATGGAGTTTGTTCTGCGGGCTTCACCACTACAGTGCATCCTAAAATAAGGCGAATTGTTATAAACACTTCAGAATCCTGAATAGCTGTTGAAAGTTTCAAACTTCGTATTAAATAAATTTTTCTAACAAAAACAATCTAGTTTTGCACAAAAGGTACCTAATAGTATTAGTGTTTAAAAAATGCCCTCACAAATCCTTTGTAGTTGCCCAATAATTTCCAATAAACTTTAATAGTGTAAATAGCTTTTGTGAGCTTAAAAATAATTGTTATCCTGGTGATTTTAATGACTTTACGTCATAGTATATTATCCAATAGCCCATTTAAGCATATTTACTATGTCGGCTCATTCATTTAAAACTTCATATACATAGTATATAGGCGGAGCATTCTCTATCAGTCAACCTCACAGGGTGACGCAGAGTTAGGACGAAAATAAGTGCGTTTTAAGTAGAAATCTAAAAAAAATATTACATTATACATATGAATGTTCATATATAATCACTAGACAATTTATTCCTCATTAGTTATCATAAATTCGATCGCAGACGACCTCACAGACTGTGAAGGTCACTCCTTTACTATGGTTACGAGTGTGTTTAAATTGGTAACAACAGGGCAAACACGGAATGACTAATCCATTTTTATATTTACTAAACTGACTATACGCATCGTATATAGGAAATATAATATTTTGAGAAATCTGGTAAATTATAAACTTGGTTTTGTAGTGGGAAATTTTTTCATACGTCTTTGAACAATACATCAAAGAGTCAGGGATTCGTATTGTGATAACTCACCAGCAGCCAAAGCAGTGCACACTTTACTGATGTACAGAAAAATCGGGCCATTCCACGGCAGAATCAATGCAGCTACTCCGATAGGCTGCTTCAAAGTATACGTAAACAATTCACCATCTGTACATAAATACGTTTTTTTTTTTTTTGATATGAGCCTACCAAAGCGCCTCCACCCCGCCTGATGGTAAACATTCAGTAGAATCCAGAAGTGGTAGCCACTATACCAAAAGCCATCGTCTTAAACTGATGGTATGGTGGCCTCCACTATGGCGGCTGGGAATAGGGTTAGGGGAAGGGAATGAGGGAGGTAAGGAAAGAGGAAAGGGGGAAATTGGGTCTCCGGCGCTCTCACTCACCGAACGAAACGCAGTAGTACGGATACTACTACTCTTACGTCGATCTTCTATGAGAGGGTAGTACTTCCCCGGACGATTCGGCCCGTTTATGCTGAAACCAGCGTGGATCTACTACCAAAACACACTGCACTGCCAGAAAGAAACTGGTCGATGTGCCTATTTTGCGTATATGAATAAGTAGGTAATATACCTGTAGGAATAGTATCTCCCTGTATTTTGTCCGCACAACCGGCTAAATAACGTATGCTCTTTATAGTAGCTCCAATGAAATGCTTCATAAAACTAAGAACCATGCCATTGTCGTATGATTCTAGTTCACAAAGGTAATCACTGTCTCTTTCTACCAGGTCAGCAAACTTGTTCAGGAGTACTCCTCGTTGTGATGCATCCAGCAGACGCCATTCTGAGTTGCGGTGGAAAGCACACTTAGCAGCGGCTACTGCTAGGTCTACATCAGCCTGTAATATTATGTCATTCAAACACAAACTTAAATCGTTTATTTCATTTTGATCATAAAATATGATGCATAAGAACTTCAAAATTACGCCAAATAACCTTCAGCCAGTTTGCTGATGACGTAGAGCCGTGAGAAGAACTGGCAAGAAACTCAGGCCACTTATTTCTTCTTATTGATGTACTAGCTTGCTCCTCCCTGCTCCCTCGCGTATTTGCTTACTGCTCTGCTCCCGTTGCCAGTAGCGTGATGATACATAGCCTATAACCTTTCTTAGGAACTGGGCTATCCAATGCAAAAAGAATTATTTAAATCAGACTGAAAGTTTCACTGTTTCAGAGATTAGCGCGTTCAAACAAACAATCAAACAAAGAAACAGACTCTTTCGCTATTTATTAGTATAGATAATATAAAAAAAACTTTTTGAAAGTATTAACTTTAAAATTCTCATAATCAACGTGTTTTGCGCTGGATTCCATTAAAGTATTGAACATACTTAATTATTTCATTTCTCTAATTAGATATTGGTAAACCATTTGATAATAAACGATAATTATCAGACATGGGGAAAGTTTGTTTTCTCTTTTTATTTGCCTATCAAAATAACTACTCTTTGTCAAGCAAGTGGCCTCGAGAACAGGCGCGCGACCACCTGGAACTGTATGAGATGCTGTTATCGACCCGGGATCAAAGTTAGAAGAAAACATATTAGTATGTTTAAGCAAAGAGTGCAAGGATTTAATTGACCGACATGGATTAATGGTCAATTAAATCTTTGCACTGTGTGTAAATATTTAGCAGTTTCTTGTGATGAGTAGACCCTAACCAAATATTATGACACGTAAGAGATTCAGTGTAATATTTTTAAGTTAGTAAGTACCCATTACCAACAAACACGATTACACTCGTTATGTAGAATATAATAACCTAGTAGATCTAGGTAGGTACTAAAAGTATTATCGTTCTCTTTATATTACCTTATCAGCTTCGGCAACATTGGCAATCACAGAACCATCATGAGGTGTACGAGTTTCAAATGTTTTGCCGCTCTCCGAATCAACCCACTCGTTGTCAATGAACAACTGAAATAAAATTATAATCTCTGTATCACGATTTATGAGCGCTCTGTTTTAGTGGTGGGGATCTACGCATGAGTAAAGTTGTGTAAACTCGCAAAGAAACCTAAAAATGCGTTCTGCGCAGGCACGGTAATAGGTACTATATAGATAGTATTACCGTGGCGCAGGTAAGGGCACCGCTTATAACTCGTGACGCAACCTATACTGTGTGCATAGTGTTTATGTATTTGATTAATATAGATAGATATAAAATAAAATTACAGATTATTTAATTGAGGTGGCACCAAAATGGTAAATATATCTAAAGCTGGAGTAACCTCAGCCGTTTCTCCATGTCTTTCACAGTTGTATATTTCAGTAAATTTTAACTTTAAATTTTTTTAATACCTAACTTATAAATTAAATAATTCATTAATCATGTCAATTATTATTATTTTAATAATATTTATATTTTATCGCCAATTTTCTCTTGTTTTCTTCAAAATATATAAAAATGATATTCAACTTATTCCATATTTTATTTAATTAGGTACTCGTTAAGATAGTACAATAGTTGGTGGGCTTACTATGAACCCTATGGAAGATGAGAAAGAACTCAAGTGTGTGTAAGTGTGTTTACAGATTTACATATACTATTTTTGCTAATAATACTGTAGACAAACATCTGTTTTATTTCATTATTATTATTAATTTTCTGATAAATATAAGTTCCAAAGTTCAAAATCAAATTTTAGTTTTAATTTAAAGACGTTAAATAAAATTTTTAAATTTGGGTTGAACAAACAAAACTAATTTTAACTAGCTACGTTAAAAAATAACTAAGTATAAATAATATAATTAAATAATTTGTCCTGTCTGTTAAACATTAAAATTCTTTATGATTTTGGTTTTGTTTTAAGCTTATTACAATTAGCATAGTACAAATATTAACAAATACTTATATATAAATAAATATGTGCAACTATGAGATAACCTTAGTATATTTAATTTCAGGAGCCATGGTATCACCAAAAACACGAATGAATTCGGCACTAGAAACTCGAGCAATCAAGTTGAAAGCTTAACTGATAGTTTTATATAGCGTGGATAGGCCATTAGTACATAGATATATTTATACACACAAACGTAGCTATGTATGTTTGAATAGAGTGAACAATTGAATTTTTGAACAGGCATGAAAGTAGTAGCCGGACATGATGTCATCAACCACTTTCAGTCAAAAGTTAGGACGATTATCCATAAAAGCGAAGCTAAGAGCGTAAATTATTTTATAACGCAAAGACGCTGCTTTATTATTTTAATTAAGACTAAAATGCTATTAGTCAGCGGTCTTCCTCAATACAATATTGACACAATGATACACGAATAATGTCATTAATATTTATGCACCTACTTATTAAGTTGGCATGCTGTTCAGACACCCCTATCTGAACAGCATGCCATCGTAATACTTACATATATTAATTTACAGCTGAGTTTATATAAGTAAATACTTAGCTGTACTGGCATTGTCGCATATTATAAGCCGCAATGAAGAACCTATTCCTTGTTCGCTTTATGTTACGCTCCGACAGCCAGACAAGTTCTAAGTAAGTAACCGCTCCGCTGTCACTGTGTTCAACACACAATAATAATAACACAAGGTGAGTCACTAGAGTAGTTTGTATTTAGAACGAAATTAGAACTAAGTTAAATTCGATTACTCACCTTTAGTAACCACCAGTTTAACAAATAAATATCTAACAACACAAAAACTTTTATATCGCACTCACATGTGGGTATACTGAAGTACATTTGTATTTATTACCTACACATTATCACAGCTTACCTAAATACTTTAAATATATATGATTTTGACATAAATATGTTAAAGAAAACTCATAGTACTATCCAATTAGAAAACTTACTACTTAGCTATAATTGAAAAGTGGAACTACGACAAGCAACAAGATTAAGTAGCGGTACATGCATTGACAACCTTTTTCACAACATTCAGCACACAAATTCATCTATTCTAGACTGGGGTCTCTCGGACCACACAGCACAATTATTAGAATGTCCAATTAAAAGAAAAGCTCTATTGCATCATTGGTTTATTAGTAGAAGGGATTTCAGTAGAGAAAACATTGAAAAGTTTAAATCATGTCTAAAAAGTCTTAGTTTCTATGAAACAATGAACACAAACAATCCTGAAAAAGCGTTTGGTTATTTTTATGATACGTTTACTCTATTTTATAATCTATGTTTTCCTATAGTAAAAATAAAGATATCAAGTCATAAAAAACCAACTTGGCTCACAAATGGCATTAAAAAATATTGTAAGCGTAAAAGAGAGTATCTCTGGCAATATCGGCTAAATCCTACTTTATCTAACAGAAATAAACTCAAACAGCATTCATTACGTGTAAAGAATATTATAAAATTAACCCAGAAATCTCAGAATGACTTCCGAATAAGAACAGCTACAAATAAAACAGGCGACATGGAATATTATAAATAAAAGTAAAATAAATCAATCAAAAAATATTATTACAAAAATAAGGGTGAATCAAAAGGAAATTTGTAACCCGAAGGAAATTGCACAAGCTTTTAATAAATTCTACACTGATCTGGTACAACCCCTAAATTTAACTACTAAATATTCACTACAATTCAGTAACCCGCATTCAATTTTCCTAGCACCAGCAACTCCTTATGACATCTACATTATTATAAAATCATTGAAAAATACTAATAGCACGGGTTATGACGACGTAAGCACTAGCATTGTAAAAGAGGTTTCCAATATTATTGCCCCCATCCTCAGCCATACTATAAACTTGTGTATGGAACATGGAGTTTATCCTGACTGTTTAAAAACATCAGTAATAAAACCACTCTTTAAAAAAGGGGAAAAAGATGATATGAACTGTTACAGGCCCATTGCGTTGACTCCTATTTTTTCCAAGATTATCGAAAAGTATATTCATAGGTGTCTTTATAATTTCTTCGAAAGTAATAATCTGTTTGTGAAAGAACAAAAAGGTTTCAGGAAAGGTATGTCAATTGATGCCGCTATCTATGATCTAATTAAAAGTATTGTGCTTAACATCGATCACAAAATCCCTGTATCTGCCTTATATATGGATATGACCAAGGCTTTTGATCATGTGGACTATAAAATTTTATTGCAGAATCTTAATGCATATGGAGTCAGAGGTAATGCTTTAAAATTAATAGAATCATATCTAAGTGACAGAAAACAAATAACACAAGTAACTAGAATATGTGATAAATCAAAAACTGAAGTAGTTTACACTTCGGATCATAGATATGTTCGATATGGTGTGCCTCAGGGTAGCGTGTTAGGTCCACTACTCTTCCTCGTATATATCAATGACCTACCCAAAAATGTAAACACTCCAATGGTACTATTTGCTGATGACTGTACCTTAATGTTTTTAATGTCTAAAAACAGTGACATTACAAATTATAGAAATGACATTAATAAATCAATTAAAAATGTAATCGAATGGCTTAACAGTAACAATTTAAAAATAAACTTAGAAAAATCCAAACTAGTACAACACAAACAAAGGGCAAAAACTTTTGATTTAAATATTAGTTATGCAGCTCAGCAAATTAGTGAAAGTAATACTCAGAAATTCTTAGGCCTATGGATCGATAATGACATGTCGTGGCGAACACATATTGATCAATTATGTAAAAAAGTTAGCAAGTTCTCTTATGCTTTATTTATGTTAGCTAAGGTCGTAAATCAAAATGTGGTATTGACTGCTTACAATGCTTATGTTTCAGCAGCACTGAGGTATGGCATTATATTTTGGGGGAATTCTGTTGAAAGCGAAGAAGTTTTCAAAGCACAGAAAAAATGTGTCAGAGCGATCTGTAAGTTACGACTACCTGATAGCTGCAGACCAAATTTTAAAAAGTTAAAAATATTAACCCTACCATCACTTTACATCTATGAGTCAGCCATTTTTGTTAAATCACATCCATTAATGTTTGAAAATTTATCTAGCAAAAGACATTGCAATAAAATACATATGCCTTCTCATACTACAGCATTATACAATAAAAGTGTTCTAGCCATGGCTCCAAGATTATATAATAGGATTCCAAATGACATTAGAAAAATAAATGACATTAATATATATAAATGCACACTTAGGACATATTTATTAGAAAGGACATACTACTCTGTAAACGATTTTTTAACTGACATACAAATTAAATGAATTATATTATATTATTATTATTGACTAATAAATAATAAAAGCCTATAGCTATTTAATAATGAAATATAAATTGTATTGCTTTATCATTAGTTAATTATGTATGTTATAATATGACTTTATAATACCTACTAAAAATTTGCACACCAGAAATGGTAGTTTACAGAGGTTCAAGAAATAATTATTGTACAACAACTTTATACCTGTATGACGCAAATAAATAATTTGAATTTGAATTTGAATATTATTAACATGTTTCAATAAAATTTATAATAATTAACATGTTTCAATAAATTATTTTATCATAATTATCTTAATACCAAACTTATGTTAAGAGCAGTTTTGAATTAGTGGAACGGAATAGATTGTTAAAAATAATAATAATACCAGCCCGTTTACTGTCCTACTTCAGGGCAAAGGCCGCTTCTTAAATAGAGAAGGAATGAGCATTAATCACCACGCTCGCTCAAGGCGGATTGGCAATTTCAGACTTTTAAGTCCAGGTTTTCTCACGGTGTTTTCCTTCACCGTGAGTCAGTAATATCCAAGATGAACTTAGAAAGTATGTACATATGATTTGAAAAATCACATTGGTACTTGCTCGGATAGATTGTTAAAACAAATAAATTATTCTTTAAATTTATTTAACAATAATACATTGAGATAGTGCAAAGCAAACACATTCGCAATGATGATAACAAAAAACAAATAATAATGTGACCTGATTAAGTAACCATAAGTTAATTATATCATTATCTGACTACTGATAGATTAGACCATAAGAAACAACATAGGCTATCTTATATCGCGAAAAAATTACTTAAAGAGGTTGATATAGGGGATGAAAATTTGTGTTTTGATTATGATGAGATGAATTATATTAGGCAGGTAATAAAAATCATAAACTGGAGCAATAGTGACGTGTATTTCTTTTACAAGATAGAACGACATTTATAAAACTTACATATTTTGTATTCTTACAACTATATACCCGCATTATGAGTGCCTGATGAATTCGAATAGCAATTTGTAAATATGACTAATTGTTACTATGGTTGTAGGCGTTAAGGCTGGTTAATAAACAGTTTGTATGAAAAATCGTCAATGTACACAGAGATATAACCGACATTTACGCGGTGGCCGTTGGGGCAGAAGGGTTACATATACGTCACGATCGGCCAAAATGGCGAAAATTGGAAACTATTTCCAGCAGTGGACGATGGAGCTGAAGTTATAAATGATGACCGCATTACAATACCGTACCGTACTATCTCGGTATGAGTGACAGTGAAAGTGCAGTCATGTAAACACACTCGTATAATTTGAAAATACTAGGGTATTGTTATTTACCTTACGCGGCCGTCGTTTATTTATAAGGCTCTATCAAAATTTAAAGGTTAATTTTCGGACGTATTTTGTTACGTCTTATCTATAATATAAAAATGAATCGCTGAATGTGTTGCTAAGCGCAAATCTCGAGAGCAGCTGAACCGATGTCGCTAATTATTTTTTTATAATATTCCTTGAAGTACAAGGATGGTTCTTACAGAGTAAAAAATTTAAAAAATTGCCTACATAAAAAATTAAGAATCGATTGTTAGGCGGTACGAAGTTCGTCGGGTCAGTTTGTACGAAATAAATTCCGATTAGTTGCTGCAGGCAACTAACAAACATTGTTCAATATGTTTAATTTTTTTTATTTTAGAATTCTGAAATAACACCTGAATTTGACCACTCTTCCCTTACCAACATATTGTATTGTATAAACATAAACATAATAATTAAAATTATGTGTAGTTGTTGCGGTATTATCACAGGTGCCCATAAACACCAAGACAATATGGGATCACAAGAAATTCGTAGTCACGGTTGCATGCATATTAGACCACTAACTCTACTTTAAAATAACAACTTATTAAAATAAATGATAAGTTTTACATATAACAGCCGAATTTCAGTGTGACACAATATTGCACAACTTGTGTAGTTTTATATTGATCAAAGTATCGCGCTGGAAGTCCAATAAATAAAAATTCCTCTTTTTTCCCCTTCTTCCTCGTCGTTCCACCAACTTGTTCCACCAGTGGCACGAGAAGAAATTGTCATTCCTCGTCGTACCACTGAATACAGATACATGCAGGGATGGTAGCTCTACTTAATTTCCCTTTAGATATAACTCAATAAATAATTGTTGTCTTTAACACAATTTTCCTGTAACAGCAACTTTAGTATTATGTACCTACTCATACTTTGTTGTTTAAACTCTATGGTGCCAGAAATAATTTATTTTTAATTTTAGAAAGAATTTACTGTGACACACTTGTACTATGTACAAGTGACATAAAATACATATAAACTATAAATTTATTTATAATAATCTGCTATTTCTAAATGGGGTTGTGAGAAATTGGTCGAGTTCAATGCCAAGAAAACACAGGTGTGCGCGTTCTCTGCAAAAAAATCTCCGTTCCATCCCCTTCCCTCTCTTCAGAACACAGCGTTACCACTACAGGATAGCCTAAGTATCCTGGGTATGGACATCAGCCGAGATCTCAACCCCAAGAACTACATCGAGTGCGTCATTAAAACCGCCTCCTGTAAACTCGGTGTCCTGAACAGGGTGAGGCGGTACTTCACGCCCGAGCAGCTCTGTCTTCTTTATAAGACACAGGTTCGTTCCTGCGTGGAGTACTGCTCTCATCTTTGGGATGGCTCCGCACAGTACTTACTGGATGCACTCGATAGGTTGCAGCGGCGAGCAGTCCGTATCATAAGCCCGGAGGCTACTAAGACCCTTGAGCCTTTACAGCTGCGAAGAGACATCGCCTCAATGGCCGTCTTCTATCGCCTTTACCATGGAGAGTGTTCTGAAGAGCTCTTTGAATTAATCCCACCCTCTCCCTTTTTATCCAGAACGACACGTGTGGGACTAAAGTGCCACCCTTTCACAGTGGAATCTAAAGGGTCTCGAACCAAACGGTTCAGCACTTCATACTTTTGTCGCTCAATTAAAGCCTGGAACTCTTTGCCAGCGCATGTGTTCCCATCTAATTTTGATCCTGGGTCTTTTAAGCGGGGCGTGAAAAAGCATCTCACTAAGCCGCCATAGTGGAGGCCACCATACCAGTAGTTTGGCTTTTGGAATGGTGTCCGCCACTTCTGGATTCCACTTACTGCTTACCATCAGGCAGAGTAGAGTCACTTTGGTAGGCTAATATAAAAAAAAAAATAATAATAATTGACCTTGAAATCCGTTATAATAATGGAAGTCTGTGAATATGTATGTATGTATGTATGTATGTATGTATGTATGTATGTATGTATGTATGTGTGTATGTGTGTGTGTTGTCTGTCTGCTACAAGCATAGCGCCTAAACGGCTTGAGATATCTCTATAATTATTTTTGCATAATATTTAGGTCAATATTTACTTTTAAACTTTCGCGTTGCATGATATAGTGTAACTAAATACGGGAATTCACGCGATCATGCATTAGGTATTTACATACCTTATTTTTCTTGACGTTTCGATCAGGTTACACCGGCCGTGGTCACAAGCAGACTGATGTGGCGATGTCACGATGGAACTACATATATGTGGATTTTGAAACTGCATCTACAAATGCAATTCGTAATTTTTAGAAGATGTTATTATCACATGACTAACAGTCTATGGAGGAAGTCCAAATCTCTAGAGCTAAAACAAAAAATTGAAAAACGAGTCGTAGGTCTTTGTAGTGCGTTACGGATGGTTGGAAATATATACAAGATGAATGTCCGGACCTATCAAAAGCAAATAAATTTATAAAGTATGTGCAAAAATATTGGATGAAAATTTATTGACGAATGGTGCATATACTCGGAACGCCACCGTACCTATAACGTGGTAGAGGTCTGGAACAGGCTGTCTAATGCATTGTTAAATGATGCCGCTTGTTCAAATTTGAAAAAAATGCAGTTTGGACTAAATATTTCTACTGGCAGACTGGCACTGCACCAAAAAAAGATCAATTTGTTTTACAGTTGCAAGTGGAATTAGTAAACACGTAATTAGTATCGGTCATTATTTGGAAAAATTAAGATAACTTTATTTTGATTTTGTTAATGTAGATGTTGGGATTTTGTTGTTTGTTATAGTATGTAGGACCGGGATTGATTAAAACTAAATTTATGTTTTTACATTTTTTTTATTACTAGTAGAGCAACAATCGTTCAATAATCATTCAGTGGTACGACGATGAATGACAATTCCTTATCGTGCCACTGGTGGAACAAGTTGGTGGCACGACGAGGATAAAGGACTTTTTCCCTACCCATCCTCTTTTCCCTACATGGTCATCCACGACTTGGCTGTATTTTATTAGCTGTGTAGGTTAATTGGCCGCTGCTGTAGGTTAATTGGCTGACTTTATGTAATTTTGACGTTCATAAGCAACATACTTAATAAAAAATCTTTAAATGAAATAAACGCTTGAAGTTTGAGTTAGCTTTATTTCTGCAATGCTTAGAAACACAGTCATGTTCATACATTACGGTTACCATTTACCTTCAGATGGACGTGTTTACCGCCGAAATTGTATAAGATGCATGAGGTGTCTATAACAATAGTAATTATAGAAGTCTTGAATACATCCTTCATTAAGACATTTATTTTGATTTATTATACAATTTTTTGTAAAAAACATCTGGTCTATTCTCGGTGTAAGATTTAAAACAATTGCACATAAATTACATTATAAGTTGTAAATCATCTAAGCTATCACAAACGCTGCTATTTAAATTACATTAATTACTTTACTAATTAAATTAAATGAAGCTAATTCCTTTCTCAAAAAAAATTAAAGAAAATCTTGGTAGTCCAAGTATACATAATACCTAATTTGACGCATACGACTTAAAATACAAATACATATACAACGGTAATAGATCCACGCTGGTTTTAGCATGAATGGGCCGATTGACCGGGGAAGTACTACTCTCTCATAGAAGAACGACGTAAGAGTAGTAGTATCCGTACTACTGCGTCTCGTTCGGTGAGTGAGAGTGCCGGAGGCTCAATTTTCCTCACCTATCATTCCCTTCCCCAACCCCATTCCCAGCCGCCATAGTGGAGGCCACCATACTAGCAGTTTAAGACGATGGCTTTTTTATGGTGCCCACCACTTCTGGATTTCGCTGAGTGTTCACCATCAGGCGGGGTAAAGTCACTTTAGTAAGTTAATATAAAAAAAAATATCACACCATCATTTGGTTTTCATAGTGCAAAATTCTTTACGTTTTATCGTCCATCGTAGAAACAAAGACAATAAAAATCTACTGTTTGGAGGTGACTGAAGCTCAAAGGCATAATCAACAGTGTGTGACGTGTTGCAATTTGTAGTTACTTATGAAAAGAATGAATATACAGAAAGAAAATCAACGTAAACAAAAGCTAGAAAAGCTGAAACATTAGCTGTCTCTACTATCTGTCGTCTTCATATACCTATAATGTTATTTTTTGTTCGCATAATAGTACCAGATTTCACTTTTTTGAATCCATTAGCACGGTTTTAACAGCATGATAGGTAAAGGGTTTCACAGCAACGAAAATTCGGTTTATTCACGTATTTACACATGCGTTGCTCAATTATAGGGATTATCTGCAGTATTATAAGAAGTTAGCGCGCATTTCTATGTAATCAACACATCAACCAACTCAGTAAGCGGTCAATGATTCTAGCCAAATAATAATAACTTTTATAGGCACCATTAAATGTGTTATGGTCAAGGCCACAACGCCTACTAGACACGGTCTCGGTCAAACGCGAATTTATCCTCAACCAAAAATCAAGCTTTATTTTATTTTTTCTAGTACCTCTGTCAATCAATCAGTGTTCTTTAAGTAGTGCTATTAGGTAATCTGTTACTTCATCATCATCATTATCATATCAACTCTTTATTACCTGTCCTACTGCAGTGAAAGGCCTCTTCTCATACAGATAAGACATAAGCATTGATCACTACAAGTGCTCAATGCGGTTCGACTACATCAGATTTTTTAAGTTCTGCTTTCCTCACGAGGTGTTCCCTCTGTTACTTAGCTAGCTTATGTTATAAATCATAGTCATCATAAGATGTCTACTGCTGGACATAAGCCTTCCCCAATTTTCGCCACTTTGGCCGCCGGTCGTGGGCAACCATCGGTTGCCCGCCACCCAAAAAACAATACCCAAAAAAAATAAAATGTATAACAATGTAAGTCTGTCTTGTTATCTAAGAAAGGATTTACGACACACTCGTCAAAACTGCATACTGGTCAAACGATGCAAAACCCTCATTTTTACGTAACTACATGACTCAAGTTTTGAGAAAGCGTAGGTATCTAATGCCAGGCACTTTAGAAATGTTTTTCCATATTCCTCGCTTCAAGCAAATGTGGCTATAAGATTAGTAGGCACAATAACAGAACTAAGCCACATTTATCACGGGTAATTGTTTTAACAAAAAAACATCATAAACAACATTTTGCAAAATTCTTGACAGTTCTTCTCATCGCCTTATCCTACGTCAGTAAACTGGCTGTAGGTTAATTGGCTGACATTTTGTAATTTTAAGGAACATAAAGTGTAATTAAATTAAACCCAAATGAATAAATGTTTTTGACTTTGACGACTCCTCGCTCAATGGAATCTGTAGTGTATGCGGGCGAAGAGGGGATATTCACTCTCCTGCCAGTGCAGTGAACAGTCATGAGTCAGCAGTCTCTCTCTGACCGTTGATCGAGTAACACGTATGTTAACCACAGTTAAGTGTTATATAATGAGCACAGATACTACAGAATTAATAAATAAATGTTTATTTTAGTGGAGCTTCTACCACTATTTGCTTGTTCAATTCAAGGTTTGTTTACTGTCGAAATAGCTAATTGCAATTAATATTTTTTTACTATGGCACTCACAAAAAATATAACGAGACCACAGAACTAGTAATAAGGTAAATAATTCTATGAGGAAGAAGAAAAAGAGGCTAGTAAAAAACATTTCATGGGATCTGTTTTGATCTATGAAGGCCGTACAAATGCACATTAGACATTAGATCGTTTTTCAACCTTGAAACCTAAAATCAAGGAATGTAATTGAGTCTATGTTAGTTATGTCAATATTTTGATATCTTTTGGCATTTGGTATTTTGTGTTTACCTACGTTGTGCTAAATATACACGTATGTATTTAATTTTTGATATGCATGTGCACAGTTACATAATATTATATTATATTGTATGCAAAAAGCGTAATCGGCTATACACCGCGCCAAATAAGTACAACTATTATATTTCAACCGCATTTTTTAAACTTTTTGAATGCAAATCTCTTAGCTGGCAATAGAATTGGCGTAATCGGCTATAGAAGAAAATGATGTGTTAAATAGTGATCTTCCAACGACTGAGATAAAAATGAACTACAAAATACGATAGCGCTACTATTTATTTGGTAGTTACGATAACAATATCACCTGATTATAATACTATCAATCAAAATAAAAATATTGTGTAATATTGAATTATAAACGAATGTATTGCATTATCTTTATCCTTGTTTATAGGAGGTTATTATTAAATAATGAATGTAATAGTGACTAGGCAGTTTGTATTTTCCTTAAACACTTTAACAGTAAGCAGTTAAGGAGTACAAAGCATTACTGAAGATACCTTGTTAAGTTGGTAAATCATTACACCTTAAAGTATAAACAAAGAGTGGTTTTAACTACTAAACTATCAAATGCATCCCGGATATAATAATAATATGATAACTAATATACATATTTCTTGGATTATTTATCCATATCAAACTGATCAAGCTCACACATGACTAATAGCAATTGACTTTCTTTCGTATATGGACCTATTAATAAATGAAGAGTCGAATGTACATAACAAAAAATAGGCCAATCAAAATCATCAGAGGTGCAGACTCGATGCTGGATTTCTACTTTCACTCATCTACAATAAGCTAGTCGTAACTTTCAATTTAACAATTAAGAATCTTGGCTCACTTGTTCTTATTGAATCTACTTACATTACATTGTTGCAGGATCTCCTAATGTCGTATGTGGTTTGAAAACTTTGGTTCTACAAAAATATTGTTACTGAAAAAACCTCAGGTGTTAAAAACCGTGTTCGCAAGCAGCCGCATAATACTGTTCAGGTCATTTAGTTGCAATAGTTTGAAGGGTGGTGAAGGATCCTAATAGTCGAAAAAGTACCTTCCTTTGACAATATGGCTTAAACGATAGCAGTGCCAAAGACAGGAAATATCTGTCGACTATTCCGATTTGTAAGTACCGAACGCGTCCCGTCTTAGCAACAAAACATTCAATTTAAGAACAGATTATTACTGAGTACAATAATAAGTATCACTAGGCGATGCCACGAACTGTGTGTTATAAAAATAACACACAGCTCGTGACATCGCTTTCAATTTACTTACTTAAACCTATACTATGCCTACCAGCGTTGGTCGGAGTAGTTTGTTTTCATCTTATTCAAAGGTTATGTAGTATTCATTTATTTATGTTATCTATTCTATTTACAACTATCAATATTGAAGAAGAAAACAGCATTTTAATCTTAATTTCTGTTCGAATTCAGGTAATTTCACTCTGTATGAATGTAATGACGTCTATATTAGAAGTTAAACCATTTGGTGTGTTTTATATCGCACCTTTACTGAAAAAGGATCATATAGCAAAATAGCATGTTTATGCAAATTTTTGTCTTGTGTCTATTGTCCAAGATTTGTTATTGTTTATCGGTGGTTTTCAATTTGCGACATTTTGCCGCGTATGGTGCGTTACTCTAGACTAAAAATGTTGTGAATGACATCATTTCAATCCACTACACTTCTGTTGTTATCCGTCTGTTTAGGTACACATTTGTACAAGTCATTCTACCACATGTTACAGCAAAAGTAATGAATTCAGATATTATAGGTAATAACTAGTAAAATTGTATATAATATCCGGCGACATTAGGCAAAATGATAATTGATAGAGTTATTCTTATAGTCTACTAGCTGTTAGCAGCTAGCTGTCCGCAGCTCCGCCCGCGTCAATGCCGGTTATATCTCTGTTTATACATTGACAATTTTTCATACAAACTTTCATTTTCTATTTCAACACCTTTAGCCATTTTTTCGCGATAAAAGAGCCCTCTACCAAGTTTCATCGATATCGATTCATCGGGTTAGGCGTGAAAGCGTAACAGACAGACAGACAGAGTTACTTTCACATTTAAAGTATTTGTATGGATAGTTATTTCACATAATATCTAGCAACACTTAGTTAAAGTAATAAAACACAATGAATAGGTTCAAATTGATAAAATTTATTTTAATTTAACTAAATTTTGAGTTTCAGCTTACAAACACATTTAAACATCTATTCACACTTATTGTTTACCTACATAAATAGGTAGAATTATTTCTTGCCAACTCGATCACGTGGATGAGCTTTTCGTAGTTGAGTTGACGAATAAGTTCCCGTGTTTAGTGAATACATACTTTTGATGATATATATCTAAGAATGAACAGGTAATAAAAAATTAGTACGAGTATGTCTAGTTTTCAAGCCACAAACAAATATCCGGAATATTCCAGGACTACGCGACGGTCCACAGGATTGAAAAGCAAGCAGAGAGGTAAATGCGAATATGTTTAATACTTTGACTGTTCTTGACTAGCGATTATGTATACATTTATGTATTATATAATTGATCACTATGTCTAGACAAATAAGTACCTTGTATTTAGATAATAACTAGTAATTATACATAAAAGCTGTTTGATCACACTGACTGTACTGTAACATATACATACACACTTAAATATATATCTGTCTGTTAACGATAGCAACACGCTATATAAAACACTCGGTTGATTTCCCAACTTGTTTGGGTTAGTTTCTTGTGTGCAAATCGGTCGTGTTATAATCCATTGATTATTATGGCTCCAGAAATTAAATATACCAAGGTGAATTATTATTGTAAAATTATAGTTACGAAATAGTTTTGTGTGTTATTTTATGTTAAATATTAGGTTATCAATTTTATTATTATAAATTTTACTTTAAAATTTGCTTTTAATAATTTAGTTTCTTAAAATCTTATTTTGTATCTATAAATAATGTAGTTATGTCACTTTTTTTTTTAAACTTGAATCAAAATTATTTTTAAAGATTTAAAGTACATAATAAGTAATCATTTTTTTTATTTCAATTTATTTAAGTGGTAAGTACTAAAAAATAATTTGCAAATATATATACGCCGTCCATAAAATTAATATATAGGTTATTTAATTTGTCAATACTAATTTGAAATTTTTGTCTTTAATGTGGACGAATAAAGTCAAAACGTAAATAATAAGTCATCTAACCTTGAGAGCAGGATAACTCTGCGTCGAAGTCGAACTGTTAAAAATAGGTGTTAGGTAGTTCATAGTTCCTTTACAATAATCGCGACTCTTTTCATCTTCAATATAATGATAATTTAAAAAAATAACCTTTAGCATTATTGTAAGCGATTTAATATTTACAGTACGCATCGAAAGTATTTATAAATCCTACGAAAAATATTAGTCACCAAGTCATTATTTACAGTTTCACAGTACTTTCCACACTTATTATTTCAATTGGCTTGTTTAATATATTCGCTATCCTACGATTTTATATTAGACTACCAAAATGACTCTATTCTGCCCGAAGGCATTGGCGAGTTGTATCAAAAC
The DNA here is from genome assembly GCA_963082885.1 of Parascotia fuliginaria. NCBI lineage: Eukaryota > Metazoa > Arthropoda > Insecta > Lepidoptera > Erebidae > Parascotia > Parascotia fuliginaria. The sequence goes on from OY720179.1 coordinate 5,804,830, forward strand.
ATTAACCACGTTTGGCTCTCTGATTGGTAAATAGCTTGGAGCGGGCCAATCGGATCACCGAACGTCATAAACGTGTCGATCGCGTTAACGTAAAACAAACTCGCACTAGGCACCCTGATAGTAAATAGTTAGTCAGAACCAGGTTTTTATATTATCTGTAGTGTATGCGGACGGAGATATTCACTTTTCTTCCGGTGCGCGCATATACTACTACTATACTATATGTTCACACCAATGTTTTTCGATTACATAAATATCACAGTGCTAGAGTTTGAAGCTCCATACAAAAAAAAACATCGATGATTTAATACTGATCGTGTTATTGCATTTCAGTTGTTCATCGACAACGAGTGGGTCGACTCGAAGAGTGGAAAGACATTTATAACACGAACACCTCATGATGGTTCTATTATCGCCAAAGTTGCAGAAGGAGATAAGGTAAGATAATAATATCATCATTTCAATCGAAAGCAAAATTATGTTATGCTGTACCTTTGTAAAGTTATTGGTCTCTTAGTTAAATCATTATTATAGAAATAGAAATAGAAATAATTTATTCAGATTATTTATCATTATCATATCAGCCGAAAGACACACTGCTGGACATAGGCCTCTACCAAATTTTGTCACCTTGGCCGGTCGTGATCCGCCCTCATCAATTGGTTGCCCGCCACTCTTATAAGGTCGTCGGCCCACTTTGTGAGAGTCTGGCCACGCTGCGTCTTCTGGGTCGCCACTCTAAAAGTTTTCTGCCCCAACGGCCATAATAAGTGTCCTGCCCATTGCCACTTCAGAGAAGCAACTCTGCGAGCCACATCGGTTGCCTTGGTTCGCCTGCGAATTTCTTCATTTGTTAAACGATCGCTGTCTGAGCGACTTTGAGCCTTTTGATACGACCCATAAGTTAGTGACTACGTCTCTGCTCCGTATGTCATCACTGGCAAGAGGCAATACACACTGGACAAAGACCTTGATCTTGAGATACTGCGGCAATGTGGAGGAGAAGATATGTTGTAACTTAACAAACGCTGCCCAGCCGAATTGGATTCGACGAGTGACCTCTTTCTCGAAAGTGGACTTACCTAATCGGACTGTTTGTCCTAGGTATATGTACTCGTCAACGATTTCGGGCATCGAGCCTCTGACCATAATAGGAGTGGGTGTAACATGGACATTGGTCATGACTTTAGTCTTGCCCATGTTTATTTTTAGGCCCACTTGTCGAGAGACTGTACCGAGATCATTGAGCATTACGCTGAAGTCCTCGACGGTCTAAGTCATGACCACGATATTATCAGTGAATCAAAACTAGACCACGATATTATCAGTGAATCAAAAGTGAATGATGTACTCGTATGCTTGAACACGTCCTCCAGTGTAGCGGTGAACAGTTTCGGTAATATAACATCTACCTGTCATTCTGCTCGCTGCAACTGGATATTTCTTGATCACTGACTATTTTTTCATACTGACATGGTGGTTTTCATACAAACACTCTAGCACTTCGATGTTTTGATAGTCAACATGGCACCCTTTGAGAGAATGCATCACGGCCCAGGTCTCGATCGAATTATAGGCTTTCTCATGGTCCATAAACGCTAAGCATAGGAACCGGTTATACTCTGCGAACTTATGTATAACTGCCGTAGCATGTGTATACGGTCTATAGAACCTTTTTGGAATTCAGCTTGTTCCGGCTGGAAGTCGTCACACCGGTTTGCAAGACGATTAGTTATGACTCTCGAGAACAGCTTGTAGACGTGGCTCAGGAGTGTGATAGGTCTGTAATTCTTCAGAAAGGTTTTGTTGCCCTTCTTGAAGAACAGCTCTACCACACCCTGTGCCATGCCTGTGGCATTTTTCCCTCCAGGAGGACGGCACTAAAGAGCGTCTAAAGGGCCTTCAGGACAATTTTCTGCCTGCCTTCAGTAGCTCGGCTGTGATTTCGTCCTCACCAGGCACTTTATTGTTTCTAAACTATCTGAGTGCCATACTAATCTCACACACATACAATAATATGTTATAGGCTGACATAAACCTCGCCGTAGCGGCAGCAAAACGTGCATTCCATCGCAACTCAGAATGGCGTCTGCTGGATGCATCACAACGTGGAGCACTCTTGAACAAGTTCGCTGACCTGGTGGAAAGAGACAGTGATTACCTTTGCCAACTAGAATCATACAACAATGGTATGATTGTTAGTTTCATGAACCATTTCATTGGAGCTGCGATCAAGACCATTCGTTACTTGGCCGGTTGCGCAGATAAAGTACAGGGCGATACTATTCCTACAGGTAAATTATTTATTTATTCATTTGTGCTTTTGAAACTGATTAATGTCTAGTGTTTGCAAATAAATTTCATTTATCTACAGATGGTGAACTGTTCACGTATACTTTGAAACAGCCAGTGGGAGTAGCAGCATTGATTCTGCCGTGGAATGGTCCTATTTTCCTATTTTTGGGCAAAGTATGCACTGCTTTAGCTGCTGGTGAGTTTCTGCAATATTATATTGCAAGAAAAATATAGTAATACGAAGTAGAAATAATATTCAAGGCCTGCTGTTTAGGTTTTATTGCTATAACAAATTGTCTTGTTTTAGGTTGTACTGTGGTAGTAAAGCCTGCGGAACAAACTCCATTGACAGCGTTAGCTCTAGCAGCTTTACTGCTAGAGGCTGGTATTCCTAAAGGTGTAGTGAACGTAGTCAATGGATTTGGAGAGACAGCTGGAGTAGCCCTCACACATCACCCTGATATTGCCAAGATATCTTTCACGGGTTCTTGCGAAGTAAGTTTGGAGTTTTGTTGGCTTTCATTTTAATGGCATTTTCGCCGAAAGAAATACTTTTAGTTTACTAAATGAACAGAAAACGACAACAATGCACTAATCAACAAATAAAGAGCGTTTATGTGCTTACAGGTTGGAAAATTAATTCAGCAAGCTGCCGGAGCGAACAATTTAAAACGAGTCTCTCTGGAGCTTGGCGGCAAGAGTCCTCTGATTATAATGAATGATGCTGATTGTAAGTTTATAAAAGAATAATATCCATTTATATAATATATTTGTTATTAACAATGTCTGATTTAGGTAACAACCATTCCTTATTATCTCTTTAAAATATATTATATTTGCACTTCTTAAAATTGATATCGAAATAGCAAATACTTACCTACTAAGATTTATAAAAAAAATCAAGTTTTATTAAAGATTTTTGTGTCTTTGTAATCATTCCTGTGCCTGCAGTCCGAACATCACTTTGTTGCCATTTTATTATAATAATTCTTATAAAATAATGCATTTTTAGTAAAAAAAATCTATTTAATATTACAGTGAATCTTGCCGTCCCATTTGCTGCTCAAGCAGTATTTAGTCATCAGGGGCAAATATGTATAGCAGCTTCTCGTTTGTTTGTCCAATCTGGTATCTACGACGAATTCGTAGCAGCAGCTGTCAAATACGCTCAGTCTATCAAGATTGGTAATCCCGCTGAACCTACCACGCAACATGGGCCACAGGTACTAAGCACATAAGAATTTGATGATTATGTAACTGAAATATTAGTTAAGTATAGAAAAGTAGAAAACATTGCGTCAATATTGGTAGGTGAAATATTTTTAAAACATTTTATGATTTATGAAAACCAAAGGTGATTATTTGACTACGAGCATCATGATCACACATGGTGAAAGTGCTGATAGAAAAAAAACTATTGTTAAATTACTCAGTAGTTTTATATCTGTAAAATATCTTTTAGTTATGATTACAATACATCAGTATATTATGTACCTATTATTAAAGCTATACCTAATAATGAAATGTCGTGCTCGTGCTGTTTAAATGAATTGACTTCATTGGCTTTACGCATCATATAATTAAATCAATAACCATTTCTAATTATTCTATCTAATATGTATAGATAACGATGACTGAGTTTCCTAATAAGTACGATATATTATCACACAACTTTAAGTAGTCAATGAAGTGGACCAACAAATTATTGCAACCAAATGTGAGCCTTATTCTTAGAACTATAAAGACCATTTTATAAAATTTACAAATTCACTTAATGTTCAATTCTTTTAGGTGGACAACGTAATGTTCGAGAAGGTATTGGGCTACATTGAAAAGGGCAAGAAAGAGGGCGCCAAATGTTTAACGGGCGGCAAGCGAGTCGGTACTACAGGATACTACATAGAACCAACAGTCTTTGTTGATGTTAAGGATGACATGACCATTGCTAAGGAGGAGGTAATAATATTATAGTAGAACAAACTGAATGAAATTGTTGAATGAAACTGACAAGATGTGAAAGAAAAACTCTGAAATATTCTTATTAGATATAGCCAGCATCTACCTAGCGTCTTCCATTTTGAAAAATACTTCATTCAAATCATATTGGCATTAGGCGATGATCATTTGAGCCATTTATTTTAACAAGGCGTCAGATGTCAACAATGTTAGGCAATTTAGTCATAATAGTAACCAAAATATAAGTTAAACTAATTAATTAATTTCATTTGCCTTTAGATCTTTGGTCCTGTTCAAAGTATATTCAAGTTTGAAACGCTAGAAGAAGTATTAGACCGCGCAAACAACACCACCTTTGGCTTGGCAGCTGGTATCTTCACAACAAACGTCAATACTGCGTTGCAGTTCAGTAAGCATGTCGAAGCTGGTACTGTATGGTGAGCAACTTTGTATTTTTTTCGAACCCCTGTTATCTTTTGCTTTCATAAAGTAACTAGTGACTAAAATTACAAACATAAAGTTGGTATGAGTCTATTTTTGAAGTTATACTTCTTTTGGCGCGATTGGGAAAAATGATGAGAGTGAATTTTTACGATGCGCGCGCACACCGACAGGAAAAAGCAACACCTTGAAGTTAGTTGCGAACCTTTTACACCCTGAAGTTAGTTGCGAACCTTTGTGTGTCGTATTAGTACAAATAATCAGTGTGAATAAAAAAAAATATATTGGCGTTTATATCAATTCAACTATATTTATGACAGTGATAGATATTTTCATTGATCATTTATCAGTAAAAATATTTATTTTGAATATTAGTGGTAAAAGTGGTTTTAATATACTGTTTTAAGTGTTTGGATTGTTACGCCAAAGAAGTATAACTTCTTACGTGCGTACATGAGTACACAGACTCTTTTTTGTAATGTAGTCCGATTTAAAAAGTGCTATTGATGTCAAATGTATTTAGGTATTGTGCTAATATAACTGACTTGAAATTGTCTAATTGCATTAAAATATATAAAAGCAATGCCAGACTACGTGAAAACTTAAAATGAAAACACATTAACAATAAATTTTTAACAGCTAGTAGAGTTATTTTGGTTCTGATTTTACTTTTACTCGTTTAAATTAAGAAATATAGGTGAAAAGAATGTATGCAAAAAGTAAGTAATATTAAATTACTGTTATGTTTTCACAGGGTTAACACTTACTTGACTATGGGCCCACAGAGCCCATTTGGAGGATACAAGGATTCAGGCATCGGTCGTGAATTGTAAGTCTAAATTAAATAGTATTGCTAACTAGCTGTTGACCGCAACTCCGCCCGCGTAAATTTCGGTTATATCGCACGTGAACATATATCTCTAATTTTACGTTGACTATTTTACATTCAAACTTTAATTCCTTATTTTACCCCTTTATGCCTTTTTTTCACAATAAAAGATAGCCTATGTTGTTTCATAAGGTCTAATCTATCTCTATACCAAATTTCATCAAAATCGGTATAGTGGTTTAGGCGTGAAAGCTTAACAGACAGATACACAGACAGACAGAGGTACTTTCGCATTTATAATATTACTATGGATACTTACTACTCATCCAACAATCTCGAAAATTACTTAGTTATTTTTTAAATATTTATAAATAATTTTATGAAAAAATATTCTAGATATTCTATAACAAAGGTTCAAAGAGATTCAATGAGGAGATACCTAAGTTTTAACGAAAAGACAAATTGAGCTACTTTGAATTTCGTTCTCATTGCAAATACTACTGTATTAAAAAAAGTGTTATTAGATTGACAGGCCAAGACAAATTATAGTAATTTATTCCTTGAACATATTTATAAAATTCGACACAACAAGCGGAATGCTTAACGATTAATGCCTGATATTAATACAGGTTTGTTCTGAATGACATAGAACAAAATATGGTTAAATTGCACTTCTGCTAACTTCTTTCTATGATGTTTATTGTACTTTTCACACAAACATTTTATTATAACTGAATTGTTTCATTAGAGCATATTGTCAAGAGCAATTTCTGCCAGCCAAGCTTACCAAATGATAGATAATAAATTTACAAATTCTTGTGTGTTTATATAATACACTTATAGTATGGTTTTCTTTACAGTGGTTTGGACTCTCTGCTAGCCTACATGGAAGTTAAGACAGTTGCTGTGGCCTTACCAAAGAAATTGTAAAAATATTTGAGTTTTGTAAAAAGTTTCATTTTTTATTTACATTTTTTACTGTTGTTAATAAATTATTATTGTATTGTTTAAATAATAAATAAAATTATGATAACTGCGTGTTTTTGGATAAAAGTAATGATTATTTTAAAATATAGGCAGTTAAAATTTACTCTCTTTTAGCTCTCCAGGTTATTTTTACATTAGTAAATCATAATAGAAATATTCTTAACTTAACACGAACAAACAAACTGTTCAACTTTACATACTACATACTTTACAACAAACTTCTTGAGGCGCGATTTCACCCGCGTCTTTGCTAACTAGTCTGCTCCCGTCACCAGTAGCGTAATCGTACCTACATAGCCTATATACCATATGTAGGTTATAAACCTTCCTTTAAGAACTGGGCTAATAAACTCAAATAATTATTCAAATCAGACTGGTAGTTCTAGAGATTTGCGCGTTCAAACAATTAAACTCTCCTGCTATAAATAATAATATAGATGTAGACTTAAATAGCCCTTTTATCTTTTATTCTGTAGTTGTCGCACCTACCTATTTTTCTTTCACCTATAAATAAGTACATATTTTATAATTGGTTGGTGCCAAGTAAAACAATAACTAGGTACTTATATCAATCTTAATTTGCTATTGTAGTAAGGTTCTTATAGTATTTGCTTGGCACCAACTTCAAAATTATAAAATACTTATTTATTCATTTCTGATTAACTAAATCAAAATATGAATAGATAACTTTGTGCTAAGTAAATTTATTTTTTACTTTTTAGTTTCCTTCCTGGTTGAAGTCGGTTTTTTTTTGTTAAAAATGATTTTATTTTACATTTTTTAGTGATAGGTAGACCTAAATGTTACTTAGGTATTATTTTTGTACGAACTAAACATTTTGGCATATTGAACCGTATGAAGTAAGCCCCTCATGACTGCTGTTGAGGAATTCCCTTGACTGTGTATGGTTACCGGTAATGGCACTTATTATTACCCATATGGGTGCAAAGTTCTTATCATTAGAAATAAATTAAGTCCATACACCGAGTAATTGCTGTAAATCCTTGTCAAGTTCCCTCGACTGTCTTTTGGCTCCATCATCAGATCGACTCCAAACTTTCACTAAATAGTTGAGCCTTAACATACTTAGTGAAAAAAATTAAAAATGCACTAGTCGCCAGTACGATTCACGAAAGATCCCCTTGATTTCTCTGAGATGCCATCATCAGATCCTAGTTTCCTTATAATGGAACCACCCTTATTTCCTTTTCAACAAAAGAAGAATTATTGAAAGCGGTTCATAAACTACGAAGTTTTTCGCGAACACTCATTAAAAATATATATATATGGGTATATACGGTCGAATTGGGAAACTTCCTCTTCTTTTTTAAGTCGGTTAATAAAAAAGGCATCAGTTCTTAAGGATTGTTCTCGTTCATTATATAGCTGTCAAAACATAAGTAGGTATAATTCATCTCTGTTTCCCTTTTTCAGAACAACGCCGTGATATATGATTTGTTTTTCGCAAAATTTATGCAACATAATGTTTGCAAATGATACATCCTTATCTTTAAAGTGGATCGTACAGAACCTAATTTTGTTAGTTCAAATGATGCGTGCACGAAAATGCCACCCTGAGTGACAGCAAGCAATCGACTGCTAAATTTTTCTAAAGCCTACTGTGCCTAGTGTGCCTATAGTGGTAATAATACTTTGGCGTGGTGTAAATGATGTACCTATCTCCGTATGGACATAGGTACATTATTAATGAAAGCAGAATAGAAGTTCCAACAAGAAATTAGATAATAGCTTCTGTATTAAATCTGAAAATAGAGAAATAAATAGCCATTAAATCAATAGTTCTAATATCACACTTTTATTTCTTCAGAATCATAAATATTTTAGCTGAAAGATGTCAGATGCTGTAACCCAGACTAATGCAAATAACCATGTTCATGCATACAAACATTTGCACTGAGCGGGAATCAAATCCGCGACCTCTGCGTGGCAATCCTTACAGTACCACCAAACCATAGAGGTGGTCAAAAAAAATTGTATAATTTGTTTAGATAACTATAGCAAGCTCAATTGGTAATACAATTTTATTATATTGTGTTCTCTTAACTCAGTATTTGAACTGTAAACTTTGATAAACAAAATCATAATATATTATGTTTAAACGAGTAAAAGATTAATAGATCATAAATAGAAGATAATTCTATATTTAGAATTGAAAAATATTTGAAAACTGAAATATTATTAATAAAATTATCCGACTATTAAATCCATAATATTACACTTTTTATGTTTACTTTCTGACATTACTGACTGACGGCGAAACATCGTAAGGACACTGGATTTATAAAAATCGTCAATCCGCCTTGAGCAAGCGTAGTGGTCAATGCTCATGCCAAAGCAAAGTTTTCATTTTAAAATGAAAACTTTGCCTTGCAAGGGGATAGCATATTATTATATTATTACATAGGTATTAGATATTTATTAATACCTACCAGCATATTTAAATTAATGTCACAAAATATTCCAAATTTTGTTCTATCTATGTAGATTCAATGTATTTAATAACTTCCTACATAAGAGTCTTAAACTTTCAAATAATTTAGAAACCCTACTTAAATCTTACGTCATTTTAATTGACTTTGTGTACTTTGAACTATTCGTTATAGTTGCACGACAAAATCTTTGTATAAGACCAAAACTGATGATAGTAATTTCTTAAACATTACATGGAGTTAGTCATTAGGGTGGTGTGTGATTATTTTGCAAGGCAGCACTGGCAATTTTTTTATATTACTTCTTAGCATTACTGGCATGAGGTAAAAGAAAACATCATGAGACAAACTCTATTCTTCGTATAGTTATGATCTGCTACTCCATGCCGATCTACGACTGCTACCATCTTAAAATAAATTGGAGCCAGGTCTAAACTACAGGGTAGAAATTTTAAAATATCTACTACCTACCAACTTATGCAGAGCAGGCAATGAAACGAGACTCATAAACTTAAAAATTTACATGAAAAAGCAGGACACTCTTTACAATTTGGCTTGACGTACCTTTTTTATGACACTGCATGGAGTCTTATTAAGACTCAGGTTCATGATTATGAAACCATGTTATATCCCTAATAATAAGATCCTTCATAATTATCTTTCTATGAAAAAAATCAGTGCAAAATAGATACCGAGAATGCGCAAAATCGCAGCGTGTGAAATGTTCGTGAGACTTTTTGAGCCTATATAATGAAGACAAACATCATTTATTGAGGCGAATTCTTACTAGTGATAAATTGATTTTATAATCATAAAACTGAGTCTAAGAAAAACTCCATGCAGTGACATTAAAAAAGTACACAAAGGTAAATTGCAAAGAGTGTTCTGCTAAATTTTGAACTACGAAGAAGTGAAGAACACCATTCCAGCGTATTTTTAGACAACAGACAATTTCCTATGAAAGTACAAAATATATTAATATGAAACTAATAATAATAATTCTTTATTTTCTTCTCACAATCACAAATCAATAAAACTTACATCGACAATTTTTACAAATTAAAAACAGTAATTGTGAGAGGACTGGTGTCTGAATCTGTAGCTCAGATCACCAGACACATACCCTGCTAGAGCCTTTCTTTGTTGTTATTTAAACTGTTAATGTAATTTAGAGACATAAGTATATTACAATTCGTCGGAGAAGATACAGAAATATCAACATGAGATACATGCACAAAAACCGATTTGGAGATATTAGTCAAAAACCCAAAAGTGCGCACCTCCTAGGGGGACTTTTAGTATGTTCACTCCTTGAGCACCCTAAACATTTTCCGAAGGAATTGCTAAGTTACTCGCTCACGCACTCTATAATTTTTTATTGGCTGGAGTATAATGTGCATTATTGCTACTTCAATAAAGCTACTCTGCGAGCTATATCAGAAGGGAGTTAGTCTTATTCTCTTAGCTTATTATTAAAAACACAAGTATTAAATAACTTTATTATCCTGTAAGAGACTTCTTCGGTGGTTCAGTGATATTTTGTACGGACTGCCACGAAGAGATCTCGAATTCGATCTCCAGATCGATTAAAGTGATTTTAGAAAGTGAAATTAGCTTTGGGTCTGTAGTTGTGCCTGTTAAATTGTAACAGGTACAACAACAGCCACAATAAACATGTCCCCTGGGACATGTAGAGCTCGTAAAACATAGGTGCTTTAAGCCTTTGCTTACCCTTCCGGCGATAAAAAGCATGAAGCTATACGCATACGCGACGTATGCGAGCGAATATCGCTGAGTCAGATACTAGAAGCACGCGACACATAGCTGTTGTCCACGTACCAAACTGGTACCGATGTACTTATCTATTTATTGATCATACACAATAACACAAACTGAATCATAGATTTGTTTGTATTTGTGAGTACCTAATCTCTAACTAATCATTATCATATTATTCTGTCGTGGAATGTTGATAAAATGTAATTACGTCAATCAGGAATACTTTAGCTCTCCATTAGTTTTAGCTCTAATGACAAGTACCTACTATAGGTTAAGATATTCTAATATATAGATATATATACATAATATGCATCTGTGGTTTTTTTTTATATAAAAACATTATTTTAAACTAGCTTTAAAATACGCACGTAAAATATGGTTTGTTGTATCTCTCGGGAACCGTTCTCCGGCACCGAATCTATCTACATACCAATTTTCATCGAAATCGGTTCAGCCGTTTAGGCGCTGAGTGGTAACAAACACACACACTCTCACTTACATATACACACATATAAACTTTCGCATTTATACTATTAATAGGATAGAGGTCATAGTCATAGCTACCACGCTTGGCTGGATGGCGGCATGGCGACTGCAGGAGATATTTAGAACGCTGTTAGTTACCTAGTATATTATATGCCTCTTACGACAGTTTTGGAACATAGACATATTCTAGATATTAAGCTACACTAGGACCACACGTCAATAGTAAAATATGCGGTGATGGCAATTAAATATGTACTATCGCAAGATATCAAATAAATTGCCAAGTCACAGTGAATGCATGTTTGTCTGTAGAATTTTTCTACTATCTAATAAAAATAATGATTGAGCAATATAGTGAATATTTGATGCAATATTGCACAATATAATATGCTATGTCATGGTCTACGTGATCGGACACCACGTTAAATCTTCTTCACAACGTTGTCTTCAACTGCACAAGGTACACTTTAAAACTACGTGGCATGGGGCAATGGTAGGCGGTACTATTAGTTAGTACGGTTTTCCATGAAAAGACGTAGGTATCTTTGTTGTGACATCGCGCTAAATATACACGGCAAAAGATGTAGTATATCTTGCGTCTATAACCCACGCAAGGCTTAAAGCTAATCGACTGCACAGTGTACTAAGTTCCGCATACTAGGTAGAGCTGCCGATGCCGCCTGCCGCGTTGAGAGCGCTCTAGAGCATCGCAAAGATTTTTCACAATTCTATTGGTTAATATTTATCTTTTTCAGCTCCGCAGTTTCGTTCCTCTTCTGTGACAAGCAGCCATACACTGCCGACAAACATTCGATACGTCTAGTTTACTCCAAGTCTTACCAGGTCAGGCATCGAGACGTTTATATCGGAACATTCTCACCCACATGCCTATCACTGTGACTCCTGTATGCCAGTATTAAAAGTAAAGAACACATTCGAAGCACCGAACTTTGACACTCAGGAGTCGGAGTACTGGTATACATACTGTTTTGGACCCCGAATTTATTGCAAAGGTAAACGGAGAAGTTAGCAATGAAAATATCCATTTCTCTCCATTGCAAAGCGGGAGACAAGTGTAATCTGTATAGGATTGAGACCTATTAAAAGAGAGCACCATGGACAAGGAATAATAAGGAACCTATGTGAGCTATATCTGATTCCAGTAAAATGTATGGCATAAACTCTTAAACACACGGAAATTTACGATTCGACAAAAGACCATCATAATAATCCTGGTCCTGATGAAACTTGTTCATATTTTATTCTGATTTATATTTAAAAATTGTCTACATCGTTTTGATTGTCTATAAAAAATACTTACACTTTATGTCATGAAAATTTTAAGAGCCTTAAATTTCAATTTAAAACTGTAATATTTTTATTATTTATACGTATTTCTGCTTTAATAAATTTATCTTTGGTCATTGTGTTCTACCAATTCAGTTTACAGGCAAGGATTTATATTCCAAAAAACATCAATTCTGATCACCTTTAAATGCCTGTTACTGACAACATTAATACATGAATTAGCAACCTTGGTAGGTTTGGTAATACTATTTGAAAGATATGATATGGTTATTATTGTGACAACAGCATGTTATAACCATTAGACAAATATTTGCTTTCCACAATCGGCTTAGCAGCGACGCTTAAACTGATTGCAAGCAATGATATACGTTCATATCTCAAAAATATATATACATATTTGTTTGTACAAGGAGTGCTATTATGCACTTAATACAATATAAATTTGTTAAGTGTTATGCGCTTTCAACTATTAGGAAATTTGCATTGTCTTCTTCTTCTTCTTCTCCTTTTTTTTGGCAACAGAGCCGACGATTGTGTCAGCTATTTCTGCCAGCGTCAAGTGTAGAAAAAATATTCTTGTTGATGATATTCTTGGTATATTACAATGATAAAATAGAAAAAAATGTGGATGAAATTATATGATAACCATCTTCCGTGAAAACAAAAGATGGACCCTTGCATTGTCTTATTTATTTCTTTCTTTAGTCTGTCAAAGCTCTGATAATTATAAGCTGTATTAGTATCCTAGTGGTCGGACTATCATATCAAATTATATAAATATCGGTTTTCGAGCATCTATGTAGGTCACTTGTAAGTCTTGAATAAGACTCTGACTCTTATACTGCTACCTCATTCACAGCTCTAATGACCTTTTAAATTATTGCGTGTTTACTTTTTATGATATAAGAGCTGGCTCATCTTCTCGACGCTGACAAGCGCACATACTTGTATTCGTAATATGTGCGCTTGTCTCTATAATGACAGCGTAACAAAAATTAGTTCTCAGACGAAATAGGCTTATTTCACAAATCTCCCGTGAATTTCTCAATACCAAGGGCGTTGTTCATTGTTTGACCAAGATTCATACAAATGTTTACGCAAGTTTGCCAACTCATAAGTAGGAAACTACTCATCAGTACATATTTCAAAAGGATGTATTAAAAAAAATACATTTTTATTAACAACTTAATTTTTATTTTATTTTATTTTTATTGACTTATATAAATAATACAACAATAATATTAAACCATTAAATCTACTTATAAATTACGTACAATTTGTTTTAGATAATAAAAGTTATTATTTACAATTTTTTTGGTAAAGCGATAGCCACTGTCTTGACTTCCATATACGCTAGTAGAGAGTCAATCCCACTGTAAAGAAAGAAAATTTATATAAGACTCAATGTCATCAAGGGGCTTTGATGGGGTTTTCACTATCATTCATATCAGAAAATCTAAAATGACTTTAAGTAGGTCCTTTCCTTGAGCGGTGGGAGATGCGACAATACGCTTAAAATGTTGTCGCTAAAATGTTGTATTTTCGCTTATACACATATAACCAAGTAAAAACTTGACCAATTGGGACTTAAATGTATTCAATATAAGGGTGGGTAAACAAGATCTGTATATAACACCATATTAAACAAGCGTACATCCTGGCTTTACCAATTGTCGCCAATCAATTAAGAATGTTGTTAAACGCATCACTCAGATGTTTAACATGCTTAATTTAATGTAATTTTTTTACAAATTGGTCCGTTCCAATATGGGAACCATTAAACGGCTTACCTAATTGAATCCCATCATCAAATTGAAAAATCCTTTAAAGCAAATAGCTTTTATGTTTTTTACTTGTAACTTACTTATCGATGACAGATGTCTTTGTAAAACCTATTTTGGCAATTTAGCAGGAACTTCATATGGGCAATGTATTATATCCTTATCTTAGTAGCCAAACAAATTTTAATGAATTTTTACCTTTCCTGACCGATGCCTGAATCCTTGAATCCTCCGAATGGATTTTGTGGTCCCGTAACCATATAAGTGTTTACCCTGTGAAAAGATCAATAATAAACGTTATTTGTGTTGTAAATATTAATTAGTTATCCTAGACAATAGTAAAGTTTATTTTAAAATTTAATTTTAATTTGATAACGCTGTGCAATATTTTATAACTTTCAGCCTTTTCTAATAGATTCAATAAGTATACCTATTGGCCTGATGGAGACCTTAGAACAAGAAATTGTACTAATCCGTCAACAACAGCAGAAGTTAGGTAGTCTAAATAAAAATGATACACAGTACTGTTAATCGCATCACAAAAATATGCTAACTTATAGACACTACATCTATGTGTTTTGCAAATCAATCCGCATGTAATGTTGGCTATCAGTTGATCACCAGTCTACTTTTTGTAAGCTTAGTATATTTTTTTTTTCTCACCATACATTGCCAGCTTCGGCATGTTTACTGAATTGCAAAGCAGTATTAAGGTTTGTTGTGAAAATACCAGCTGCCAAGCCAAAGTTGGTGTTGTTGGCGCGGTCTAACACTTCTTCGAATGTTTCAAACTTGAGTATACTTTGAACAGGACCGAAAATCTGAAAGCAAAATTTTAAATACGTCATTGAACTTAAGATAAATTTATAGGGTTTCTAATATCGTACACTGTTGCGAGAATAAAATCTGAAACAAATTCTCGTTTGAAAAGAAACTCCTTCTTTATTTTGGTACAATAACAATGGAATTACCTCTTCCTTAGCGATGATCATGTCATCCTTGACATCAACAAACACTGTTGGTTCTATGTAGTAGCCCGTAGTTCCAACTCGGTTGCCTCCAGTCAAACATTTAGCGCCTTCTTTCTTACCCTTCTCAATGTAGCCCAACACCTTATTGAACATCTCGTCGTTCACCTAAAAGCAAGTATTAAGTATAACGTCATTGTCCTTTTTCACAAATCAAGTTTGACACCTCTATCAAGCTCAACTCAAAAGTCATTGAGAGCTTTAACTTTATTTATTTTATGTTTCTTAGGTGCACTACAATCGTCTGTTTATTTATCTATGTATTACTTTTATATCTAGATTTTATGGAGTAGGTTATTATTAGATATGTACCTGTGGTCCCTGTTGTGTGGTAGGCTCTACTGGATTACCAATTTTGATAGACTGAGCGTGTTTTACAGCTGCCGCTACGAATTTATCGTAGATACCAGATTGGACGAACAAACGTGATGCAGCTATACACATTTGCCCTTGAAGTCCAAATACCGCTCCAGCGGCGTATGGCACAGCAATGTTCACTGCAATAATTATTTACATTATATTTTCGAACATTAAATTATCATAAAACGTTATCAAATCATGTTATGTGCTGTCTTGTAAAAAAAAGTACCAAAACCAGGTTAGTCATATCAAAAGCGAGTGCGTTGGATAAAACTGAAAATCATTGCGAGTAGTATATGTAATATGTGCTGAATATGTGCGACAGTAAATTATTAATTCGTAAAATATGAGGTACCTATCGTTGGGATGGGGATTTTATGTTTTAACGTTAGTAATTGGTATTTGTGATTTATTTTGCAGACTCATAGTACATCTGTCTATTATTTTAAATCGCAACATTAGTAGGTTTTAGTAGTTTTAAGTAGTTTCATACATGCTATCTATCCATCTGCTCTTTGAGTTATGATTTATTTATTATATTCAACTGCTCACTAAACTAACAGTTTCCCAAAACGTGTAGTGAGCTACTACAAAATATTTTATTGCATTATATACATTACATTTAAATTACACATAGATACATTTACAGATTTATTAATTACAAATTTATATACACATAATTATATGATAAATAAATGACACAATTTTTTAAAAACATATTCATTTTAGTAAAAAATATATTAGCATCTGGATACTGAGCAACCAGAGAGTTGAGTAGTGCAACTGCCTGACTTGTGGGTGCGTATTTTGATGTGCATGTTCGTACCTGTGGTACGGCAAGCAAGGGGCGCGCGCGAACGTAACCGCAGGTATTGACTTGGTGCCGATAACGAGCAACGCGTTAACGTGTTGCCATCATCAATTTTATTATTTAGTAAATAATAATAAAATTATACATTGTCTAAATAAGGCAATAAGTTTTAATTAAACCAATACGTAGACAATGACATTGTAAAATTGTTTTATAACAATATATTAAATACAAATTAATAATAGATCCTACGAACTTACAATCAGCATCATTCATTATAATAAGAGGACTTTTGCCACCAAGTTCCAGAGAGACTCGTTTCAAATTATTCGCTCCGGCAGCTTGCTGAATTAATTTTCCGACCTAAAAGCAAATCATTCATTATTGACTTAGAATTTTCTGTCAAAAAGTTACGTTTCATACATCGCTACATCTTGGTTCTCTTTTGTAGATTAACCAAGTTACGCATATTTGTAAATTACCATGCTATTTGAATAAAATACGTAAATGTTAATCTAAATGTAACTTACTTCGCAAGATCCCGTAAAAGATATCTTGGCGACATCAGGGTGATGTGTGAGGGCTACTCCAGCCGTCTCTCCAAATCCATTGATTACGTTCACAACACCTTTAGGAAAACCAGCCTCTGCCAGTAAAGCTGCTAGAGCTAACGCTGTCAATGGAGTTTGTTCTGCGGGCTTCACTACTACAGTACAACCTAATAAAAAGCAACCAAATTGTTATTTTTGTGAGATTGAATTAATCGACTAATGATGATAATTATAATGGTATTGTAGTGATAACGCAAATATTCTTAAAATCATCTGCTTGATTTTTAAATTCCTTTTTTATAATTTCAACTAACGTTTCACCATTGGCTACCCCATTTCCACTGAAAATAAATATATTTTCTCATAAGAGGCTTTACGCCTCATGGGTGGCAATGTCTCAGATTGGTGTAATATTTCTAGGTTTTAAATTTTTATCATTTGAACTTAGCTATATTTTAAAATATGTTCTACTAACATGCGAGAATTAGTTTAAAACTGTATAAAAAGTAAGTATCCATTGCGTTTACAGTTCTACTTATATGAAAATAATACATTTGAAACTTAAGTTGCTTTATTTTCATAGTAAAATAACTGTAAGCATTATGGTTACTTACTTTTTATACAGCTTTCACCTAATTCTAGCATGTTAGCATATTATTTTATTATATTATATTTTTAGAATATAGCTAAGTACAAATGATAAAAATTTAAAACCACGAAATGTGACACTAAATTGCGACTCATGAGGCGTAAATGCTCTTAATACTTATAATCATAAACTTACCAGCGGCCAAAGCCGTGCAAACTTTGCGAAGGAACATAAAAATAGGAACGTTCCACGGCAGAATCAATGCTGCTACGCCTACTGGCTGTTTCAACGTATACGTAAATAGTTCACCATCTGTGAATAAATATACTTTATTTCTACACACTGCTCATTGACCAATACTTTTACCATGCACACAAGATCAAAAAGGTACTATACCTGTGGGAATAGTATCACCCTGAATTTTGTCCGCGCAACTGGCCAAATAGCGTATAGTCTGAATAGCAGCGTCATTAAGCCCCTTCATTAAACTAAGAACAATGCCATTGTTGTACGATTCTAGCTCGCAAAGGTATTTATTATCCCTTTCCACTAGATCAGCAAACTTATTCAGGAGTACTCCTCTTTGTGATGCATCCAGCAGACGCCATTCTGAGTTGCGATGAAAAGCACGCTTTGCTGCGGCTACTGCTAGATCTACATCAGCCTATAACAAAATGCTGTTATATAATGTTTGACTAGGCAAAGGGTAGTTAACAAATTTTGGTAACACATGGTGTTTTACTACATTTAGGTGGCAAAGGTTCACAAGTATCTACAACTGTAATTAGGCAGGTATATTAAAGAAAGAAGATCACAAAATCTTTGCACGCACGTTTTGAATTTGTTTCACTGCATGAATAAATTTAGTTTTCAGAGTAAATACCAGGAACGCTGATAATTTTTCATTCCACACAACGTGCAACACTATTTAAACCTAAAGTAAGCATATTTTATAGCTTGTTATATGGATTCATCATTTACTACCTACATTATCATTTGTAGATCGCGAAACTGGTGAACATTTGACATTTTCATCATTATGTTAGCACAATGAGCAAATTCTAGATCGCAAATTTTATACACATACTTATTGTGAGACAAATTTTGACTTAAAAAATTGAGCTTGTGCCTTATTTCCAAGCCCGAAAGGAAAGTTCATTGGATGCATAAACCCAAAACCGAAACCTTTTGACAGTCAGACCTTGTGAGTTTGCGATAGGATCGAGCAAACTAAAACTTCTACTAGTTACCGAGGTATACTTACCTACATGTTATAAGCAAAAACCTACTCTTATCTTCTTATTTATTCATTTGGGCAACCAGTAGTTAGGTACATACATTATTACTATAGGTACTTAAGTTCGTTGCTATTACGTTGTTACTTCTTTGCGATAATAGTTTGTAATTAAAGTTAATTAAAGTTACACATCTTACCTTGCCTCCTTCGGAGACTTGAGCGATTATGGAACCATCATGAGGTGTTTTTGTCACAAATGTTTTGCCGCTCTTTGAGTCAACCCATTCATTGTCAATGAACAACTGAAATAAAATAATGTATCATTTTCTTTGTATGATATTTTTCAAACATCTCCTTGAATCGATATTTAAATGTTCATTCTCAAAATACAGAGGTCCTAGAGAAGTGGCATACATTGTACACATAGTCTCACTCAAATGATCGGTAAACTTCACTCCATGTCGGTTCCATTCGGTTTACGAACTCGAGTCAGAGAGAATTCAACTCGAGTGGGTTCGAGTTACGCCCAACTCGACCATCACTAATTGTACATGTTTACTAGTTTATTTTCTGACATTCCAAAAACTGTTAAAATAAATGGTAAAAATTTTACACAAAATAACAACAAAATTTTTAAATAAATACCTTGGTATATTTAATTTCGGGTGCCATATTATCAAAAAACACAACCGGACTAAACTAGAAGCGCGCGTAAACACGTTTGAAACTCGACTGAGTATAAATAGTGTGTTCACATAGTTTGGTACATAGATAATGTATACAAAAACAACTACATCTACAAAAAATATTTGATAAAAATGATACGACAATCTGTAAATACATGATAGTAACATTTTTTTGATGAATGTGGAAGATTAGTTTGATGTCTTATGAATTATGATAGATAGTAACAACTTGTGTCACAAAAGCGCGAGGTTTAAAGCTTATTAGTCAACACTTGAACACTAGTTAAAAAACTGGCTCAAAAACTCGTGTTAAGTTTCAAAGGCGAATGAACGTAACTGGTTTTGTAGGAAGAAGAAAATTTCTTTGTACGAAATTAGTTTCGTAGCAAAAAAAATACTTCTTCATACATAAATGGTTACGTAGCCTTGGATTCATAGGCGGCCGAATCCGTTTCTGTATTAAAAGTTTAGTCCTATAGTTTAGAATTAGCATTATATTATATCATTATATATATATTCAACAAATGCGATGTGTTTTTATGTCCTGTTGTTTCAATCTGGTTTGAAAACAATCTTTACCTATCGTTCGGTCCAATTTTATATTTTACTATTGATATTGATAGCACCAGTATTACTTACTCATGATTGATGATGATGAATCAACCGCGATACGCGTCTATTATAAATAAAGCCCGGCCTTGACCGATGAAACTAGATTATGAATAGAAAAGATTTGAAAATGCCATATCATTGGCATTCCTCCCGATAATTGCTTCACGTCATTTACATGAAACAGTGGAAACAATAATTTTATAGACTTTTACATCTGTCTCTAAAGCTAATTTTTTTCGTAACTTCACTAAATATGATCTTCATCTAAATATGATCGCTTAAATTAAAATGTATCCAGTGGTTGTACCTATTTATCATGGAATGTGTGCAGAACATTCTGTTATTTGCACTAGATAGCATAAATTACATTTTCTGAACGACTTTTTCTAGAGTTTTGGTTAGATATTGATCTAAAGAGTGTTTCCCTTCTATACGTATATTTTTAAAAGACAACTTCCACACTAGTGTACGAGGCCTACGTCGCGAGTTTACAAACATGTAATTAACAAACATACGCCGTCTGCTTGTTAATTGTTAGTGACATCACCTTTATAAATAAACTTATTTTATAGCGGCACAGCGCTCTGCTACAGCCAAGTCATAAACTGGATTTGTACTCTAATGAATGGAAGTTAATATTCTGAGAATGTGACGACCACGAAAAAATATTGAAAATGCCTCTACTTACAATAAGACCTTACGTAATAAAAACTGGATGCATGGATATTTAAACAAAAATGTATTTTTTTTCCTGAAGCTTTATATTAAACCAGGAACCCATCTTATAGTACCGATAACCATGTACCTACTAAAATTTATTTTTCAATTTCTGCTTTATTTATTAAATTACTTAACTTATTATTATTAATAAATAATAATGAGTAATACAAATGTACCTACACAAATTTTAAATAATTAACTCAATAATCACAATTATTAGTTTAAGTATAATTTGTAGAATATTTATAACAAGCGCATGTATCGACCCTTTATCCGACGCCATACCACAAAGTAGATATGCCGTCGTATGTGGCCATACTAAACTGCTCAGTCACGATGATACATGATAAACCACCAAGGTCAACACATTACAATGTCAATGATTCGCCAAATTAGCGGACAGTATCGTAACATCCATAGATTATATACTTATATACCTACTGATAACATTCTTCGGACACTAAATAAATCCTATTAATATTATAAATGCGAAGTTAGTGTGTGTGTGGGCCGGAGACGAACCTAGGCTACTTTTTATCCCGGAAATCGGTCTGGTTCCCGAGGGATACAACAAAACATATTTCAGGCCGCGCGGGTGAAGCCGTGGGGCGCAGCTAGTAAGTAATGATAAAAGAACAGGAAACTCTACATGGCACCTAATTCAGCATGCATTACAATGCTACTTAATTTATTAAAAAAAATGTTTTTGGTTAGGCACAGTCACGGGCATTCTCAGAATACCCTCGCATAGTTTCATTTCCTCTCAAAAGAGGACAAACATACAAACATTTATGAAGATGTGTTATTTATTTATTTACCAACTTACACTGACAGTATAAACCACACGTATTCTGATGCTTATGCTATATTACCTATTGTACAGCATTTCACGTAATATGATCGACTGGTTTTGACAAATATGGCATTTATAAAGCTTGCTATTGGTAAGTTTTGTTGATACTCACAGTTTGCAACTAATTTCACGGTTGTTAACTAACTTTAACTCTACTTGTTGGGTACAGATATGCCGAACGTGTTTTCAGTTGAGTCTATGATATACCTATATCCCTATACGGGTCTCTACGGACTCTCTATCGCAGTCCACTGCTGGACAAAGCTCTCTCTTAATTTACGTCTTAACACACGGACCTCCTTCCGCAAAATTCTTCAGGTCGTCTATCCGTCAGTGTGTTTATCCTTACGTTTGCCGAATCACGATCTCCTCTCTACAGCGACCATCAGTAATTAACTTGAACAGTGTGATTTTGCCGAGTTATAAATTAAATTCATCCACTAAATTGCATTTGATGAATATTTACACTAAATACGTAATAAAACCATTAATATAAATAAAAAGTTTATTGTACAATTAAACAACATAAAAATCCAGTCTATTTTAAATATTATTAAAAATAACGTATTTATTTATACTTATTTTTAAAATATCTTCGGTAAAGCCACAGCAACTGTCTTAACTTCCATATAAGCTAGTAGAGAGTCTATCCCACTGTAAAGAAAACAAGAAAGTATGTTAATACTCAAAATAGTACTACTAATTAAAAGTAGTAGTAAAAAAGTCATGTTTATTTAACAGGTACAATTGCAGACGCCAGGTTGTCAGGCCTATACATTACTCGACAGAACAAATATTTATCATTTTACTCGATCTATGAATCTAGCTTTAAAGAGCACAACCAGTGTGCGCATAGTGCTATCAAAGCAACTAAATAAATGATTAATAATATCACTCCGGTTTTTGATTGGGCTTTTAAACATTACTAAGAAAAATAAAAATTTTGCTGGATGCTCTCTGTGCCATTTATGTTTACCATTGTATTAACATAAAACTTTTATTTAATGAAAAACCAGAGTAAACAACTTCCTTAGCTTATTAGCTTGCTCGAAAAAAAGACAATAACTTTATCGAATGCATAAACCTACTTACTTAGGTTTTTGCTTAACTTGCATATTACATAATCATTTCATTTTGAAATGATTATAAAATATTATAAAATTTTATGTCAACAGACACAACTGTCTGTTGACATAAAATTTTATAATATTTTAGCCAAACAATTATTTTGTCATTAAATTATAAAAAATTAATTAAATAATGGGGTTGTTTCGTATTAATGACCTACTTTGTAGAAGACTATAAATACTTACGCTTCCCGGCCAATGCCCGAATCCTTGAATCCTCCGAATGGGTTCTGTGGGGCCATAACTAAGTAAGTGTTTACCCTGTGAACATAATAAACGTCAATTATTACTTACTACGTGAATACATTTTACATTTAGTTTAGCTTGGCGTTGAATCTTTCTTGTAAATAAATAACAGGCTTAACTGGAAACAAATTGTTCGGCAATTTGTTTCCAGTTGTACTTTGAAGTAAGCCTTTATTTTCACTGCATTCTGAGTGTAGACTGCAACTATTCTTTATTTTTACGAAAGATGGTTGTTTGTTTTTCCACATTTTATTTATATATATCATTATATTTGTAACATTGTAAGTTAAATTTAAATCATCAACGCGAAGATTAATTTACATTTGACGCTAGGTGACATATCCGTAACTCGGTTCAAATTGCCTTACTTATAAGGATAAAAACATACGACCCGAATTGATAACCTCCTCCTTTTTGAAGTCGGTTAAAAAGTAGAGTAACAACCACCTTACGCGAAAACAAAATCCTATTCTAACCTTTTTTTATTGCCTACAATGGCAGACGAGAAACATCGCAGCTGGCAGTTTGCTCCAGAGCCTGCACGTACGTGAGAGGAATGAACGCTGGACAAACCGTCTTAAACAAGATCGTGTCCAGGTAGCATGGATGAACCTTACGGCTGCGATGTCGAGTGGTGCGATGATAGAAAGGAGACAATGGCACCAAGTCAAACAGTTCCTTAGCAATCAAAAATCATACTCGTAGCTATTAAAAATTTAATATTTGGAATGGATCTATCAAGTAAATGTAGCTACTGTGATCTGACTATACACCTGTAATATTGGGCTGCCATCATACTTTTGTAAACTTATGCGTTTATAAAATATAAAACAAAATTTCTCACCACACAGTGCCAGCTTCGATATGTTTACTGAACTGCAAAGCGGTATTAAGATTTGATGTGAAAATTCCGGCCGCCAAGCCATACGTGGTTTTATTGGCGCGATCTAATACCTCTTCCAGCGTATCAAATTTGAATATGCTTTGAACGGGTCCGAAGATCTGAAATCAATATTCATTTAATTATGACGCAGGTGGCTCTTAACATCATAGACACCTGTATAAGAGATACTTTACAAATTCTGGAGTTTTTTTTTTAATATAAAGTAGCCTACTAAAATCCTTGTAGTCTGTCAGTAAACAACTAGTGAGATCCAGGAGTAATGAACACCACCCTAAAGGCCACCGTAGCAAACTACTGACACAGTGGCCCTTACTATGGCGGGTTGAATCGAAAGTGGAAACAAAACACGCGCTAGTAAGGAGTTCTAGATTTTTATTAAGTGACATAAATAATTATGAATTACTCAACCGTTTGGTGTAAGACTCTTTAGATTCCACTGTGAAATCGTTCCGGTTAGAATATATATATTTTTTTTCTTTTTAATTTTATTATTTGTAGAACACAATTACCTCTTCTTTAGCGATGGTCATAAAGTCCTTAACGTCAGCGAATACCGTTGGTTCTATGTAATACCCCGTAGTACCAACTCTCTTGCCTCCCGCCAAACATTTTGCACCTTCTTGTTTACCCTTCTCGATGTATCCCAACACCTTTTTGAACATTACCTCGTCCACCTACAAAGTTTGCAAAAACATAAGATTTTTCAAAAAAAAATATTTTGTTTTAATCTACTATAGTTACTTTTTTGTTTTAAAAAGAAGTATCGCCATTATATTGACATTGTATAATATGGGTTTAATTCCTTTTTTCTTTTTTTTGTCGAAAAAATATAATGAGTGATGATGTGAAATGATAACCTCTACTACAACTGATTATGCATATTTTAATTACGGCAAAAGATATTGCAAGCGTCCTTCGGTTTTTTTTTCCTTTTTGCGTATTTCTACTTTAATAATTACCATTCATTACAAAGAGCCATTACCCTATTCAATTACATAGACACGGCAATCGATTATTGCATTATTAAGTACCTGTGGTCCATGTTGCGTGGTAGGATCAGCCGGATTACCGATCTTGATAGCCTGAGCATGTTTAACAGCTGCCGCTACAAATTGGTCGTAGATGCCAGATTGAACGAACAAACGAGAAGCTGCTATACATATCTGTCCTTGATTACAGAATACTGCTTGCGCGGCATATGGCACAGCAAGGCTCACTGAAAAGTTGTATGAAATAAGTAGGTATGTAAAAACATTTCTATAAGAACAATAGTGGTTACTTAAGACTTTGACTTACAAACACTTATTATTGATAACCGAAAACATTTAAATATGAAAATTGTATTACATATTATGTACATATTGCTTCTTTATTTTATTAATAGATTCACATTACTTAAAGGTAAAATGTTTTGTGACGCAATAACTTTTAAACTAATATCCAGCGCAAAACAGTTATTAGATGATTGCCACCTAAATTGTATTTTAAAATAAAAATAATTAACAGTACGAATATTACTCTACTTACAATCAGCATCATTCATTATGATAAGAGGACTCTTGCCACCAAGTTCCAGAGAGACTCGTTTCAAATTGTTCGTTCCCGCTGCTTTCTGAATCAATTTACCGACCTGTAAGCGAACCACCATTTTTTGTATCACAATCTTCTAAGAAACTTAAAATTATAAGAATGATGGTACATAAGTTCTTCTTTGTAAACGTATTTCATAAGAGTTACATAAAGTAACAAAAATTTGTATTTAAAATCTAAAAACATCAAAATTATATAGATTTACTTCACAAGAACCCGTAAAAGATATCTTGGCGACATCAGGGTGGTGTGTGAGAGCCGCACCAGTCTCTCCAAATCCATTAACTACGTTCACCACACCAGGAGGAAAACCAGCTTCAGCCAGTAAAGAGGCCAATACTAATGCTGTCAATGGAGTTTGTTCTGCAGGTTTCACAACAACAGTGCAACCTAAAAATAAAACAAGCTTCTATAACTACTCAAAAATTTGTATTTGTGTTACTATCAGTTTACCGTCAACTGACATCCGCCATCATCAGTTTTTATCTCTCAGCAAAATATTTGCAAACAAATTCACATCTATCTTAAAATAACAATGAATTCTAATAGGAACCGAGCAGAAACTAAGAAAAATTTTTAAAACACATACCGTGGTCTTACTTAAAACTGTTTGTTATACTCATACTAAATTAAAACTCTAAGAAAACATGACTAATCGGCACATAGCAGAAACTTACCAGCAGCCAATGCCGTGCTTACTTTGCCGATAAACATAAAAATAGGACCATTCCACGGCAGAATCAATGCTGCCACTCCTACTGGCTGCTTCAAAGTGTACGTAAAAAGTTCACCGTCTGTGAATAAACATACTTTATGTACACACTGCATATATATAGATTGATGTCTTTCACACACGTTTTAGTAGATAATTTACCTGTAGGAATAGTATCACCCTGAATTTTATCCGCGCAACTTGCCAAATAACGAATAGACTTGACCGCAGCACCGATAGCGTGCCTTATGAAATTAAGAACCATGCCATTGTTGTATGATTCTAGCTGGCAAAGGTAATCACTGTCTCTTTCCACCAGGTCCGCGAACTTGTTCAGGAGTATACCTCGTTGTGACGCATCCCGCAGACGCCATTCAGAGTTACGATGAAAAGCACGCTTTGCAGCGGCTACTGCTAAGTCAATATCAGCCTGGAACACAATGCTATTGATTTTAAAAACAAATAAAGAGAACTTTTTTTAAGCGCCGGTGTTTATTAGTTAGTCATTAGACTAATATACTTAAGTAATGCTTTGAACTGAAAAATACAAATTGAATATCTACCTGTTTATTAGAGCTTAATATCAAGTAGCTTTGTAAATATAGTGGGTAGAAGGTAGTAGGTTTTTTCAATTGTAAGGAAAACTCGAACTTGTATAAAGAAATACTAATATAGAAATATATAAATAGGAAATACAATGAAAAAGATTGGCTGCCCGCCTTCAAAAGATTATATGATTGTGAACATGATTCTCTACCCTCCGAAATAGGACATTTGGGATGGTAACGATTTCACACTTGGTATAATAATAATCATTAGACTGTTAAAGAAAAATTCTAAAAGCAAATGTGCCTGAATGAGCAATTTTTTGCTCATTTACATATAAGATAGGAGAACGACTGCGTAATGGCACAGTATCATTATAGACTGGTTTTCGTATTTTAAGGCAGAACTCGAGTAGTAGGTCACATGAAATTTTTCTGATATCTACCGTCACGTCGCAGGTAATGCGCTGCGACGATATCTCGAAAGGCACGGGCTCGAGGTCTCTTTTGAGGGTAAAGTTTCCTAATAATTTTAGTCAGTGCAAGACTTATAGCTAACACTTACTATCTATTTATGTAGCACCTATATTAGCACTAGTAAAGTCTGGCTACATTACATATTTTTACATGGTAAATAGAAAACTACCATTTTATTGAGCTAGTAAAGCAATGCAACTAAATTGTTTTTCAGTTATTAAAAGCGCAAATCTTACCTTGCTTCCTTCGGAAACTTTAGCGATTATAGAACCATCATGAGGTGTTCGTGTTACAAATGTTTTTCCACTCTTGGAGTCAACCCACTCGTTGTCAATAAATAGCTAAAATAAAATAATGCGCTTGTTAATTTCTTTTCCTATATACCTGTAGGTACTGGGAATTAGTGTTGATGTTTATTTATTTACTTTGGTTATTTACATATTTACTTAAATAGCACAAACTTTGTTAAACAAAATAATGTATGTTATTAATATATTTTATTTTATTTAGTCGAACATTCAATTAACGCAAGCATGGTTCATATCTAGTTTCGTGTTAAAAATTAATGTGATAATATTAGGCTTATTAATTACTAAACAGAACAAATAAGTCAGGCGACATGTTTGCTTTTATAAAACTTTATTTAAATTAAATGGCATTTATACGTAAATATTTTCATTTATTTCTTTTTATATATACTTAGGTACCTAATTATAACGTAGCAAATCAATGAATAATTATAATGCCAATAATATTCCAGTTGTTACATTAGCATTTTATTTCAGTGATGTCAGTTATATTGCAAAGATACAATGCAACATTTAACATAACATACATAGCATCACGCCTTTTATAGTAGGCAGAGGTGTTTAACCACCCACTTTACGCAATTTTGTAATTTAGACCCTATGTAATAGGGCCTAACAGGGGGTGACCTGGAAACTTTCAATCATAATATTTCTTAAATCGTATAAATTGTTTACGATTTATTCGATTAAATAAATATTATACAAATTCGAGTCTACAATCTGCTTGTTAACACGAGATGAAGATGAATTTGTAAAAATACCTAATATTGTAAGCTTTTCTCGGATTTTTGTTTTACCGATTGCAATACGAATTTCATGCAATCTCTAGTATGAATAAATGAATGTAAACATTTTTAATAGAAAACTATATAGTAGCCACAATCATTTAAGTAATTAATATGTAGGTAAGTACCTTAGTATATTTAATTTCTGGAGTCATTGTCACAAAGTAACAACTGATTTAAGAACACTACACAAGTTGAAAATTCAACTGGTTATTTAATATTGTACATTAAATAGGTTTGCACAAAAATATATAAGTCCACACACAAGCGTCATAGCTACGTGTCCGTGAAAATTTGAATGATACAAACGATGATAATCATTAAAGATAGACGTATTAGTAATAGATTAACTCGACCTTACTGATTATATTGTTTGGGTAAAGACTTGTCTTCGATTTACAATATGGAACCACTCCATCTCCACCTATGGATGTCATAAAAAGAGACTAAGGGAATACCAAGTATCAATAGCTTCACCTGAGTACTTAATATTACCCTTATTGCGGTCACTACCTACCTGTCAAACGTAGAGTCTATAATCTATATATAAGTCTGTGTCCGATGATGATGATGAAACAATTTATAACCAGAAGAAGTGAAGAAAAATGTTTAAAGTGTAATAAAATTACTGGCACAGGTGGTTATAACAATCTACTCTGGTCAATGCATCTTAGGGGTCTTGGCGCAGCAGACATACTTATGAACTTACAAATCACAATAACATAAAATAATTAATAAGCACAGACCGTGCGGTGAATACAGAAAATTTCTTTTTTAAATCTTATATTTATATTATTTATTATTATTATTTGGTGGCTACTATTTCAAAAGTCATCGATTCTAACTGCTAATGCTGCAGTAATATTATATTTGTTTAGAAACTAATCGTAAGTTAAATTTTCTACCAATAATAACTTTAAAGTAAATCTTCTTTATGGTTTTAGATCGTTTTGGATCAAACAAATTGGGGAACATTAAAGGTGTCCCTGAAGCGCACCCAGGCAACAACTGGACTCGGTAATACAGCAGATTGGTCAACCCTCTCACCATAATGAATTGCAACGATTGGAACTGAAAATTAAAATAAATAACTAGGTTTTTTTTTTTATATTATAGCCTACCAAAGTGACTCCACTCCGCCTGATGGTAAGCAGTCAGTGGAATCCAGAAGTGGCGGCCACTGTACCAAAAGCCATCGTCTTAACTGCTGGTATGGTGGCCTCCACTATGGCAGCTGGGAATGGGGATAGGGGAACGGAATGAGGGAGGTGAGGAAAGAGGAAGGGGGAAATTGGGCCTCCGGCGCTCTCACTCACCGAACGAAACGCAGTAGTACGGATACTACTACTCTTAAGTCGATCTTCTATGAGAGGGTAGTACTTCCCCGGACGATTCGGCCCATTCATGCTGAAATCATCGTGGATCTACTACCGTAATACTTAAGAATACCAATATACTATATAAAAAAATAATAAATATATAAAAATATAATATAAATATCTACTTAGATATCAATCTTATTTGAGTAAGTCACGTTTTATTGACTCAAAAGATTCCTTTGCATCATACTGTTAATTATTTAGATTAGCATGTTTAAACATAAAAAAAACCCTTTAGATTCTTGGCGATAGAAGGTATAAATTTAGGCATACTAAAATAATACAATATAAACATATTTACAGTGTCGATAACGTAAACATAACACAACATAGTAGGTATAGCATTACGCCGTTTTCGTAGGCAGAGATATAAAAACCCCCATGTTACGCAAGCCATGTTGGGTTCCATGTAACAGAAGGCGAGTCTGTTGCCATTTATCAGGTATAATTCTAATTGTTTTGGTAATACTTTAATATAATTTTACTGTAACGGTCTTGTACTGTCGCTAATCTTTTAATCTCACACATACCAAAGTGGGGCTACTCACAATTTGGGTACGACACTACAATCAACATCGTTTCTCTTATCGTATCTTTCTCTTTAATTCTGAAACTTACAGCTCCATCTCAAGGTTCCATTTGTTATTACTGTAGCATGGGTTACCTGTACTTCGGCAAGCACATATACAAAAGACATCACAAGACAAAATTATCCAGTCATGCTTATAAGCACGTTAGTTTTTTAGTGAATTATCCTGATATGACGAAGATAATGTCTACTCAACACAGTCATATTTGATGCAATAACTAATGTGTCAACTATGCAATAATAAATATGAATTTTGTATTTTAATGCTTGATCATGACTGACTTATTAGCGCCAGTATTATTGAATGAATGTAATCAAAAATAAGGTGAAAAATCTTAGTATTTAGCAGAAATAGTATTTAAAGCACACAATTATTTTTAACATAATGTTTATGTTTTTTGTTTTCTTTTTTTAACATAATGTTTATGGCCTAAGTCTTCCCGTGGGTGTGAAAAGCGACTAAAGGAATACTTACCAGCTATCTACCAGACGGCAGTGTTACCTGCGTACTTTATAAGTCACATTACTTGCGGTTTCCATTCCGCCTAAGGCGAAAACCTCACTTTGGGATAAGCCAAAACTTCTTTTGCGATTGGCCCATGTTTTGTATTAAATGTCTTAACTATAATCTATAAGGTTACATAAAATGATCGGTATTCATTTTTACATTTGTCAGCAAATCATTTTTGTTGGACGGTATTTCAGCAATGCGCATTCAGAAGAAAACTTCTGTACCTAACAATAAATAATCTCTGAATTAAAAATGATAAAATCAATATATTTATAATTTTCCTGTTTCATTATAAATTTGTACGTTTTGACATAATAATAAACATGATATCAACGTGATAAAATGAACGTTGTAATGATTATTATTACATCTAATGTCTACGACAAGGACCTACAACTTTCAATACATTTTATTAATGTAAAGTAGAATTAAAAGCAGATTAAGTAGGTATTGTCCTAAAAATCCGTTGACAGTTTCTAGAACTATAAATATATTCAGATGAAAACACTCTTTATTATTGTTTATGTAGACGTGTCTACTTCAATTTCTAAAGACTTTTTAAAATCTTTATAAAAAGTAACACTGGAGGCAATGTAAATTCTTTCTTCAAATTGTTCATATAAAGGAGGTCTAATATGCGAGGAATTGGTGCACAGAAGGGTTTAGTATTGGTAATATGAGATGTAAATGTAATAGCGAATTAATTCATATAGACAATGACATTGCGACTTATCAAGCCTAAGCGCCTGATAGAAATATGTCCTCAATTAATGAATCTGCAGTCTCAAATTTCATAGGAGCATAAACAGTAGGTGCTAATGCTAATATAATACAATACTACATCTATACTATTGCATAAAACGGAAGAATTTGTTTGTTTGTTTGAACGTGCTAATCTGTAGAACCACCAGTCGGATTTGAATGATTCTTTTGTATACTATAGCCCAGTTCTTAAGGAAGGATGTAAGATATATAACGTCATGCTACTGGCGACGAGAGCTGAGCAAAAATGCGGGTCAAACCGAGCTGGTACTACATAAAATACGCAGTCACGATAAGCTTGTAAAAATTACTTACACCAATAAATCACAATATACTCAGTGGATATTTGACCGAAATATTTATTCCTAGATCACACAAATTGCCAAATGCAACACGTACCCAAGCGCCATCGCGCCACCATTGCCAAATGCCAGCGGTGATGCGTACATGTTGCGCGTGCACTCTCGTAAGGCAGGGTTCAACCGTCCAAATTGGACAGGATCCGCCAGGATGTGGCCTGTCGGGGTTGCGGATGAATGCGCGAGCAATTCCCGTGACCCCGGCACATCTGGCCGTTATAAGGTGTTCTTCCTTCTTCCGTGTTTTAGTCGCTATGCTGGTCGCTTATTATGTGCGACTGGTGAGTCTGACATAACCACTCGCTGCTTGGTAGCGCGCGTGTGTACGCTAAGCATTTCTCACAAAAAAAACTCTTCTCTAGTTCAGTTATGACAGTGCAGTATGTATTGAATAACATAAGATCACGTCAGAGGACTCGGAAAAATTAAATAAATATTTACCCTTCTCGACCAACACCTGAATTCTTAAATACTTTTAATGGGATCTATAGGCCCAAATTAAGTAACTGTTTAAAAATAACAACAACTTTATATTACTTGTCCAGTAAAATAATTAAAGTTTAAAATATCCATCTACGTGGTTAAGGTGGGTATTTCCACAATATAAAATATTCAACCTTATAAATTGTACGCGTCAAAATTTAGTTCTCAAAATAAATACCAGGAGCGCTGTCCAGTTTTAAACATTTTTGTCACCGATGAGATTTAGATTTTCAACATTAATTTATTTATATGATTTATAGTACAAGCAAAATGTAAATTTTATGTCCACCGAAATTTTTTTAGATTTTTTACAAATTGTGATTTTACTGGTGCTATATCTATGTAATTAACTCATCTACAACGGCATTAGTTATACTACTCTTTATAAATATAGAGCCATTTGTAGTAGTAATGATCATTTAGAAAAATAATACAAAATCCTCACCACACAGTGTCAGCTTCGACACGTTTACTGAACTGCAAGGCAGTAATATGAGCGTTCACACAGAAGAGTGGCAACGTCGCATTTTAGTGTCATATTTTCGTGGTTTTCAGTTTTTATTATTATTTTATTAGCTATTATAACAGTTCTTAGAGTATGTCAAATTTAAATATACTTTGAACAGGACCGAAGATCTGCAACCAAAGAATAATTGTATCTTTTTTTTTTTTTTTTTGTGTGGTGTGGGTTGTTAGCCTCTGATGGCTTTCACAACCTTACGCGGACTGTCGGTGAGCAGAAGGCTCTCAACCGTTAATAATTGTATCATGATGTTTGATCGCTTTATAGAGGCGTGAAAAAGCATTGCATAAAACCTCCCTAATGAAGGCACGCCCAACAGTTTGACACGATGGCTATTTGAATGGTATCCACCACCCCACTGACTACTTACAATCAGGCAAGAGTGAAGTCACTTGCTAGGCTAATCCAAATAAAAAATACACGACGTTCGTTAATTTTGTTAATTTTTTTTTTTGATTTTGCTGATATAATTACCTCTTCTTTTGCAATCCTGTAGTCCTTAAACTCAACCAACACTACTCTTCACTGCAATGTTTGCCTCCCGCCAAACATTTTGCACCTTCTTGTTTACCCTTTTCGGTGTAGCGCAAAACCTTCTTGAACATCTCTTCATCCATCTATATTATGTATTAAATAATATACGAAATTTAAACACAGATCCAAACAATATACAAATTCATTTAATAAATTCGAGTAAAGTGATATTGGGTTCTGTAGAAAAGTTCTCATTAGACCGGAGTCTAAAATTGAACATAAAGCCTATCCTTCGGAACAAAAAGGCATCATGCTTCACTGTCTTGAACTCGTAAGTAATAAATTTAATAAAATGCTTTTCCAAAACCTTATTAATTGTTATAGCATTAATTTAGATTAATTTAATTATACAAAACATAATTTAGTTTATTATCGTGGTTGCCGCTTGTCAGCAATTTCTTCTTTTACATGGTGATTGGGGCATGGCAGTGGCAGACGCTAGAGTCACTATCACTTTTAAACTTTCTTAGTTCTATAGAGCTGTTTCTCCTTCATCAGGAGGATCCCTGTGCTCATCTACCGCTATTGGTACCTACCTAATAAAATACCTGTGTACGTATTAGACAGCTAATTTAACCGAGAACGTACGTACGCATCTTTGTATCCACGTAGACAGTACCTTCTAACTGTACTTTACTACATTAGGGCATAGTGCTGGTTATCGTTATTTCAGAATTCAGACTCATTAATCAATCAAAAGCTCGACTGTAGGTACACAACCGGAACATATTATTAATAAAAGCCTTTCGCCGCCTACACCTTAGCGAATGATAACTGAAAGATGGTTCCATAATTACCATCCTTACAAGGCAAAATTGTTTTAATTAAGATGATTCATACCTGCGTAATCTGTTCTAATATTATGCTTTTGTTTTGTGCTCACCAAAAGCAATTCGTATAATATTATTTGAAATTGAGTAGAATTACTTATTTTATGCTTGTGAGACTGTGTCGTGTGGGCCGTGGTTTAAAAAATAGAAATAGCCCATTTCATCGCAGTCGTAAGAGTAAAAAGATGGCCCGAAAAAGAATAAAAAAATAAAGATAAACTTAGCTAGGTCTAGCATTGTATTAGGTAAATCTTCAATGGATACGATAGATAGTTTCCTCTCTTTCTTTTTTTCTCACCTTCCATATTGCCATCACCTACCCTACTTCTTTTCCAGTGGGCAGAGGTTTCGCAGAATTCCTGACATTGAAGAAATCCATGAGCGACAGTTACCACTAACCATCACAACCATTATAAAGGTCCATTAACAAGCACTAAAATTACTTACTTACTTCTGCAAAGCTTTCTTGATTCAGTCAATATTCGTGTCGTAATTTTTATACTCACAGGAGAATTATGTATGACTCAATTGGATAATAAAATTCGCAATCGACAAGCAAATTGAACAACAAGCTTCATTATTATATTACTAGATGTCCGCAGCGCGGTTTCACCTGCGTTAAATTACATCTTTGGTTATTACATACTCCTCATATTAGGTAGGTAGGTACCGTGCCTCGCTCGTGGCGTGATGGTACACAGCCTATGCACACAAAATATTCAAATTCTACGGATAGTTCCAAAGATTGGCGCGTTCTCTTCCGTTTTATTTTGTTTACATTTTGAGTTTTTCCTGTGTTATAAAATGTAAACAAATATTCGAACGTGAATATAACTAGTAAGCTAAATTTACGCCTGATAGATACTGTTGTCAAGGCATTCTGTAAAACACCATAATATATAGATTAGATAATATTATCATACAACTTCAGAAGATAACTATCATAATTTTGAAGTTGTGTAGCAACCACCTAAATAATTTGTGATTTATTTTTATAACTTATCGAATAGAAACCAGTAATATTCTGTACTCGCCTAAAACCTGAACTGCTCTACTACATCGTTGACAGTGACACATTCAGTGTAACAAATGGGTTGTCCCTCGGTTGTCCTGTGCCTGTCAAAAGTGTCAATGACTTGTTTACATTTTAGAATTGTCAAGTGTCAACATTTAATTTTGTCAGCTTGGCTTCTAAAAACAAAAGTTTATACTTTCTGATTATTTTAACGTTTTATTTAATTAATCAAATTTAATCAATTCTTGAAAAATGGAAGAATACCATGTCAATCACTCTGCACTCTGCTTTGACAATAATCGTGTAAGTACAATTTGAAAACTATTTTACTTCACTGCTTATAAAACCCAATTTAAATTAGGTGCAATTTGTGATTTAAGATTATAAAATATAACTTTTAATGTTTTTAGGATTATCTGCCTTTACTTAAACGACGTTAAATGAAAGTTGGTAAATACTTTTTTAACGATAAAGAAAATTATACAGAAGACAAAATAGTTATTTGTTACGAAACAACTAACAAATAATTTATGTAGGTATCTAGGATTTTCGCATAAAAAGTACCGTCTCCAGCACCGAATCTATCTACATAATAATACATACCAATATTCATCGAAATTAGTTCAGCCACTTGGGCGCTGAGTGGTAATAAACACACACACACATAGGTACACACGCACACACACTTAGGTACACACAAACTTTTACATTTATAATATTAACTAGCTTTCCGCGGCGCGGTTTAAAATATGGTATGTTGTATCCCTCGGGAACCAGACCGATTTTCGGGATAAAAAGTAGCCTATGTCCGTGTCCGGCACCGAATCTCTCTACATAGGTACCAATTTTAATCGAAATTTGTTCAGTCGTTTAAGCGCTGAGTGGTAACAAACACACACACAAACACACACTTTTGCATTCATAATATTAATAGGATGTCTGAAAATGAGGCTTGATATACTCAATCATAATAATTCAACAAATACACAGAGGCCAAAGTAATATAAAGTATCTACTATAATTTTGTACAATAGTTAGTGGGCCAGAGTATGAACCCTGTAGGGCACAGCGTGGGCATAGATCTGCTTGAAAACCTGCTAAACCTGGGTTTCTGCCATGTTTTTTAAAAGATTGGGGTTTAAAAAAACATGGAAGAAACCCAGGTTTGGCAGGTTTTTGTTTAGAAACCCAGGTTTGAAACAATCAATGACTTCCAACCGCCTTAGACAGGTCATGCACTTTAGCAAACATAGTGTAATGTGTTTGTCCATCTATAATCACCTTTTGTGAACCTTTTGGCCCCATTATACACCCATATTTGTAGTGATATATGCTCTGTCTACTGCT
Organism: Parascotia fuliginaria; assembly: GCA_963082885.1. Classification (NCBI taxonomy): domain Eukaryota; kingdom Metazoa; phylum Arthropoda; class Insecta; order Lepidoptera; family Erebidae; genus Parascotia; species Parascotia fuliginaria. The sequence continues at coordinate 5,841,615 of OY720179.1, forward strand.
GCTTCATCCTGCTTCAATTCCTATTTCTTCCTTTAGCAATTGCTATAATATTAATTTAATTTTATAAAATGCACTGAACTTTGTATATTTAAATCTTTGACACACTTTAAAGAAAGTCAACAATATGCTAATTAAATTATGACTAAATGTAAATAGAATGCTTCAAAGAAAACAGTCCATTGAATGTATACTTGAAGAATACATTAAACAAACAACAACATATTTATAAACAATTAATTTAAAACATGGTTAAATAATAATTAGTTGTGTTAATACTCTTCAGAAAGTGCTTGACATGTGTGTTGTGTTCAACAGTCAGTCAACTTCCTGCATAGGAAAAGAAGAACTTGCCAAATGCCTTCTCAAACTCAGAAAATATTTTTGATACTATACAAAAATCTTGGCTGTGTATTCAAGCTTGGCATGTTCATACTAACATTCTTAGAGTCTTATTTTATACCTATCGCGATTATCAAGTGGATAATAATAATTACAAAGTATGGTCATACAATGGCTCAGTTCAAAAGGATAGAGTCAAATAAAATGTTGCAAAAGTGTTACAGATATGATTTGTACTTAATAACTAGTGCCACTTCATTGCTAGGCATTCAAACTGTAGAGTCCTCGCATGTTAGTATATTGATTGAAGATAAAGGTGTGCAGGTAAGGGTAATTCTTAGAGTAGCTAGCTTAAATGATTATGCTGTAGAATGAAATATGGTCTTGAATCTTCCTTTTTTGTGTCTCTTCATAAAATTGCTTGTTTTTTTACAAAAATGTTTGAAAAGTATTTTCCCTTTTTTTTTGCCAAATGTATATATTTTTAAATCTGGTGATAACTAATGTTACATATTTACATTAGTTATATCCAAATTTTTGATTACTGAAAAGATTATTTATTTTTTATTTTATGGAGAAAAACAAAACCTTTTCTTAAAAACAAAAAAAAAATTAACTATCATAGGTATTCATAAAAGTAAATTATTTTTATTTAATTTGTCTCTATGTAGTTGTGAAAAATCAAGAGCTTTCTAGGCTTCTAATGGCACTAACATAGGGCTACTGCAACCGATCTACTGAGCGTTACTATCTCATATAGGAGGACAGTACTTTACATATAAGAGAACTTGGGCCTTATTTAACAAAACTACTCCGGCATCTAAACCAAACTACCAATTTACAAAGTACTTGTTTTTAAGAAACAATCAATACAATTCTTGATATTGAGGTCTCAGCAAACATCCATACCCAAAGTATCTCTCTGGTACTGACAGTTTTATGTTCTGCAAATATGAATCGTAGGAACGAGGAGATGTTTTGCAAAAAAAAGTTTGTATTTTCTTGCCATTGAACTCGAAAAAATTCTAACAACATGAGTTTAAAATGAGAAATAATTACCTAAATAACCATAGTTTACTCGTAATGATTGTGAGATAACATCCGTATAACATTGTATGTTGCACCAGGTCAACGTTTCATTGTTATGCTAAAGCAACAGGGTTGGCAATAGAATAGTTTCCTGAGACAATCCACCGGGTTGGCATAAACTACTCTGATGCTGTCTTTTATTAAGAAAATCTCAATCCAGTTGCACGGTAGAACTGGATTATACCAAATTTATAACTATACCGGCTTTGGCGATATCAAGATTAATTTTCCACCTTGCCTCACTTCAGAGATGTGCGGTTTACGCAAAGATCATAACGGCTCAAAGCCATTTTGGAGATTACTAATTACTCAGATTGAGACTAATTAATCCGAGAAGTGTAGAAAAAATTCCAAAATATTGCGACCATGTTCATGGGCGCAGCATGGTGCAAGCGGATGCACTTGCACCCGCCTGGGGAAAAAAATGAATAGATTAAGAAGAATTTTTTATTAAGTTAGTTTTTGTATAAAAGCGTCTATAGGTTGCTATCCAAATTTGTTCAGATGCACACCTCTCAAAAACCGATGCACCTTCCTGAAAGTAATTCTGGCGGCGCGGCGCCCATGACCATGTTCAAAACTATAAAATCAATTTCATGTTGTAATACTTGTCTTCCTTGAAATTATGGGTAGGTATGTCTATAATTATGTACCTAGCAGTAGCGAAGAGTCACTTTTCCGAGGAGGGAAGCCGGTGGGACTAAAATACTTTGAGGTTCGGAAGGCTAGTTAGACTTTGAGTAGACACTCAAGCAGTGATAGGTATAAGGAGGTCAGGGCATATTTTAAAAGGGAAGCCGCCAGGAATCGTGTTATATGGACGCTTCGCCACTGGTACCTAGTTTGCAGTTTCTCGTTATGAATTACCTTTAGGCCTTCGTTTTGTATACATTACAGATATTGTATCTTCAATTTATACAACTCCGTATTAAAGTTAAAAGCTTTTGCTTGCTACTAGTAGGTAAAGCCTGACCAAAAAGTATCAAAAATAATCATACAAAATTTATTGAAAATTTCAGCGTTGTGTTGTCTATATTTTTAAGGTCCAAAATCGCTTACATCTTGATTACATTATTCACATTTCCAATGGAGATGTCTTTGTACTACACTCGTTTTACTACCCATATGACCTAATAAGCGCGATAACCCGTAAAGCGAGATACGATATAAACTGGTCAACGACTGCTTCCGCATGCCGTCATAAACTTGAAAAAAGCTCATTTTAATATGCGCTACATCATTACTAAATGTATACCTATCAAATTATCAAATGATGAAGTCAGATTTTTGGAATGCTCTTCTGGTTCGACCTACCAGTGGGACAAAGTAGTGGGACGAAAGAGAATACTACTTATTTGCATACCAACGGAGGCTAGTTAAGCATCCGTTGGTCTTATTGATACCTATCTGTTTATTTTATAGGTGTAAAGTAGTGCAATTATTATACAAGTATGACCTTGGTGTATGTCGCAGTTGACATTTTTAGTGTTATATTAATGTTTCTTTAAACGTGGCGGGCAACGGGGCAACCGACGAATGTCATAATATATGTAACCGGCGACTCAGAAGTTTTGAATTTTTGATGAGCTACGCGCTATTGTTTAGTTCGTCCAACAGTCGACTTCTTTTGACTGATTAATATAAGTTGATAGCGATTGTCATTTCTCTTCCGACAATAAAGAAAATTATTTCTGTCTTTTATCATTTTATGATAAAACATAAAAAGTTATTTTATATGTACGAGACGTACCTATTTAAGTATTTTTAGTACTAGCCTACTTTTGTCATAATAGGCAATCGTATTTAAATAGCTGTAACTAAAAAGAAGGTTACATTATAGTGAATACCATAACTCGATCTGTCGCAAAATAATGTAACAGCAACTTCAATAGACTTTGAGGTGCGAGCGAGATATAATTATAGGTACTATTCGTAAAGTAGAGTGAGATACAGATTACAAGAAAAACACAGATTATTTTTTATTCTTTCTGGGAAGGTGACGATCTGGTGTAGTTATTAACCCGACCATAGATACACCGGTACCGGCTTATCGTTGAATTTTGGAACACGCTGTATATACTCACTATCAGGGACTGAATTACCCAAAAATTAAGGTACCGTTAAATTTCGATATGTCATATTGTTAAATAGGGGTTACCGAAATATTTTAATGTCATTTCTTTTTTCTGTAGCGGTTTTTTAAGGTTGTAAATGCATACCGGTATATTTCGGTAGCAGTATCTTAACCTTAATTAATAACGGTTTTAACGACCCCTTGCACCCCACGCTGCACCTTCTCGAATGATTTCCGGTACCGAAAAATTGTAAAGGTTAAATAACGATATAACCCAACCTTTATTTAAAAACGTATCGGTATAGGTCAACCTTTATCATAAATCGGTACTGATATATTTTTGAGGTAATTTAACCTCTTACCGTAACCGCTTTCAGTCCTTGCTTACTATTTATACGAATTTTCATCGAAATCGGTTTAGCCGTTTAGGCGCTGAAAGACACATACATATAGACAAACTTTCGCATTTTAAATATTAATAAAATTCGCTTTTTTAACAAAAGCATCTGTGTAACATCACACCAATAAATAATGGGCTGTTATGATTTATGAAGCTAATAAAGTGACCCCACAATAAAGGTAACGTAAGTACAATAAGCTTGAATAAAACATGTAACAGTGTCTGCAATAAACCTCAAAAGCAGGTATAAGCTAACATTAAGAAGTGACCATGAAAGAAGTAAATTTTTATGCGATACTTTGTTCAGCTTTAGTAGGTTGTCTAGTCAGTCTAATTATACACTAGATTAAGTTCATGTTAGACGCTCCACTTTGCAATAACAATTCTTTTCCACATCAAACATATTTTACATTAATGATCTGTAAAATTTGGTAAAATTATATTTTCTTTGTTTAATGTTTTAATGTTTTATTGGTCTACTTACCAAAAAGACTCCCCTCTGCCTCTCCTTCGTTAAGTAGGCAGTGGAACGCCATTCTAAAAGCCATCGTGTCAAATTACTCGCGTGATTGGCCATAACTGTGGCGGCTTTATTAGATGCATATAACCCAGGGTAAAAGACTCGGGATCAAAATTTACAGTTCAATGAAAAATGATTCTTATGAGTCAAGAGTGCAGCCCCTTTATATAGTATGTATTATCTATGAATGCACCGGTCGACTGTAGAGTCGTTAATTTCCTTTATTCCCATCTGCCACCTTAAGGGGTCAGATGAAACTAAATAGATACCATTGACCACCGGGGTGCCAACCACTATTCCGGTGGCAAGCTCGAAGGTGGTAGATAGGAATAAAGGGTTAATTTTAATAACTTCACATTCTAATGTACTGTATCATTGTTCTAGTTGAGCTACTGCGGTCAGGATTGCAGAAGAATACCACCGGCACTACAGAAAATGTATGGTGCTAAAGTGAAATGTTTAGATTTAAGGTATCTTTAAAACCTACATTTACTATGTCTCTTAGGTGTCTCTATATCCTAATTCCCTAAGCGCCAAGAGCAGTGTTAAATATGTGATTTGCAAACGATGGTTTCAAGTATGTAATGGTGCATTTATTTATAAATACCTTGTTCTTCTCTCCTCAATAATACAGAGATGGTGCCTTATTTCGCATTTTAAAGTATGTAGATAGAACATTGTACCTACTGTAGGTACCTACTTCTACTTAACCTGTTTATTTAATTTAGTAAATCGCAACACTAAACGCTTGCACCACTTAACATCTAGTCCATAGATTATATTCTAGAACCCATATAAATGCTTAACTTCGCAATAGGTTACATATAAATCAAGTTCGAGTAAATAAACTAGGGCTAGACTTAATCTCTTTGCACACCTAGCAGGAATATAGAACAACAAAAATGGCAAAAATCATTTTTTTATTGTCCAGCAGGTCAATAATATGTTTAGAAAGACGCCACTGGCTTTAGCTTCAGTGTGGTCGTTAGCCGAGTTACAATGCACGATCTAAAACAACAATAAATAAATAGTTAAAAGATTAAGCTTATTTGTCAGTAACAAACCAAACAACAATGAACAATTAATCGTTATCTAATTCTGTCGCTATCAATGATAAGTAACACATTTATAGAATAGATACTTCAATACCTTTTCGAAATAAAGTTACATAACCGAATCTTGGTCTTTGGTATTTACTTCCAATATCAATAGCGATTCGCTATTTATGTCATTAAAATTTTATTAAATTAACTAGCTTTCCGCAGCGTGGTTTCACCCGCGTCTTTGGTTACTGCTCTGCTCCCGTCGCCAGTAGCGTAATGTTGCATACCCTTAACCTCCTCAAGAACTGGGATATCATACGCAAATTATTCAAAACTGACTGGTAGATCCAGAGATTAGCGTTTCAAACAAAAAAAACTCTTGCGTTTTATATAATATACACGGTAGTAGATCCACGCTGATTTCAGCATGAATGGGCCGGATCGTCCGGGGAAGTACTACCCTCTCATAGAAGATCGACTTAAGAGTAGTAGTATCCGTACTACTGCGTTTCGTTCGGTGAGTGAGAGCGCCGGAGGCCCAATTTCCCCCCTTTCCTCTTTCCTCACCTCCCTCATTCCCTTCCTCTAACCCCATTCCCAGCCGCCATAGTGGAGGCTACCATACCAGCAGTTTAAGAGGATGGCTATTGGTATAGTGGCCACCACTTCTGGATTCCACTGACTGCTTACCATCAGGCGGGGTGGAGTCACTTTGGTAGGCTACAATATAAAAAAAAAAAAAAAAAAAAAAAATAATAGTATAGATATGATCATTTACTATTATTTATATGATTTTTATACATTTATGTACCTACATAAATAAATAAATATTTTTAACATCTTAATGTGTCTAGTCTAGTAGTCTAAACACCTTTATGTATATTTATTAATGTAATGTTTGGAATTTTACGATATTTACAAATAAATAACTGATTAAATTAAGTTTCAATAAAAATTATCTAACTAGTTTAGCTCCTATCAAATCATTCGGCAGTTCCTGGAAACATATTTAAAATAACTTAGCTATTGTCCGTTTGCAGCTTCAATATCATCGAAACGTTAAAAGGACTGGAGCAGTTCTCAAAATTAGAAGAACTGATATTGGACAACAACAAACTGAACGACGTTTCCTTCCCATATCTGCCGACTTTAAAAACGCTTTCACTAAACAACAATGAGGTAAGTAGGTAAAGTTTTTTTAGGTTTTATCACATCTGGCAGCAAGGAATCGCACTTTCTCATGCTTCTATCCTGTCCTGTCACTCAGAATCGTCATTTACTAGAGCGAGAAGGAGAGTGGGATAGTAGAAGAATGCAATTCGTTTCTGCCAGATGTGATTCAACCCTTACTGGTAATGTTCCTTTTGTTTATCAGCAGTAATCTGTTATACATAAAACCTAGACAGCACTACCAAAAAGCCACTCACTATGTTAGTTAAAGGATATTGTTAATAAACGATTTTCATAGTTTTAATTTACAGCTAAACGTGAATACCTTGAATAAAATAGACCTCCTCGCAGCGTGTCAGTTAAGTCAGCGTCTGACCTCATTTCTAGTTTAACTAATTCAAAATTAAGTAATAATGTTTAAATAAATTTATTATTTGGCGATTTTAGAATTTATTTTATTTATTTGTCTTCATATCTGCGGTGTATTCCTTCTCTACTCTTGAGCGTTGTGAAGTAACTAGTACCGTGCAAACGGCTCGTTTTATCAATATTAATTGAAAATATTGCAACTGTCTTGCACTGGCTATAGGTACTTATGAAATAAAGGTAGCAAAATTTTAACTTGCAGCGGGATTCGAAGCTCCGTGGTTGAAATTTTTACCAGGTAATGGTCAGCAACATTACCTACAAAATATCACTTTACTACGTTTACCAAGCTGCCTGCCAACCGTAGTAATTATGGTAAACGCCTTCTTTTGGAAGAGGCCATTGATTAGCCATCTGTTGGATAGACTCAGAGACGACTTCTTTAGGCTGATGATGTGAATTGTGTTTTATCAATTTCATAAAAACATTTAATATTGATTATGAGACAAGTAGGTATTTTTAGATAGGTATCACTAATTAATATCTACTTTCCGTGTGTATGCATTTAAAGTTGATAGATACCTATGTAAATTTATCCGACTACAACGCTAATGTCTGGCGTATTAACTCTTGATTAAAGCCTTAGTATATAGGTATCTGAATATATCTATGAGGGATGTATCTTTCTGATTCCATCCATCCATAACTAAAGAGCTGGACTCTTGTCGGTGGAACTGATGCAATTCCCGCCACTTTTCTCCTTCTAGAGCCATCTCCTCAACCTTCTTATACGGCATGGCATGAGCATTTTTTTATTTGACTCATATGGCTTATCCGTGGTCTTCCCTAATCTCGCCTTCCTTCTGTCTTCCCTTCTTGGATGTTTTTTATAAAACAGGCATATCATATATTGTGGTCAATCATCTTTCCTCTTCTAGTGTCTATTGTCGTGAGCAAGGTCTGCTTTTCTTTCACTCTCCTTAACACCTCTTCGTTTGTGATTTTATTTGTTAATAACATTTAAACCAATTGTAGGTAGTGTCCTAAATTAAATACAGCAGAAATGCAGATAAAACACATTTATTGTATTGAAACAATTGCAAAAATACTACAAATTTGCGCTGTGTCCATTATACCTGCCTTTCCCATATCGCATTCGTAGTTAGTCCTAATATAGATTGAAAAACTTGATTATTCGGTGTTTAAAACTATAATAATAATATATGAGCCTGGAATTCAGTTTTAGTATTATAAAGTTGGTACGAAATTTTAAATAGCCCGCTAATTAAATACTGTTTTTTAATACTTTGTACATAGATTAGCAGTAATCTATGCGAAATTTAATTTAATATTATAAATAAGTTTTACGTCAACTTCGATAGATGGAGTTGTACCTTTCGGCTGAATCGCGGTGTTAAGATTCTCCGCGACTGAATGACATCCCCTCGTTTCTAATATTTTAGTATCGCTTCTCGGCCTTTTGGCTAAGATCAAAGTGTAGTATCTGTTCTATTCAGCTTAATATCTGAAAGTTCCCTCACTGAGGGACCAGTATATTAAACTGATTTTTGTAAGCTGACGGGATGTTCGGGGCTCGCTCCACTCCCGTCGCGGGTCGGCCCGGCATTGCAGTGCAGTCGGGATCGGCCCACATAAATCTATGTTACTTAAATAACTAATATAAAATTCAACTTAAATATTGCGTAGAGCTAGAGAAAAAATTTGCGGCGTATCAGTCTTGTCTAGTAAGCAATCTAGTTTACATACATAGTATTGATTCTTTTGACCTAAATTTTGAATGTGTGTAAAATGTTTGATACCTACTGATATTTTTTTTATTTGGAATACTTAAGTAAATTTAAGTAGGTACCAAAGTTTTGACTACATAATTATTCTATAATTTTAATAAATGATTTTGTTTTGAAAATCGCAATTTTATTCTTAAGTCCCTGGCGCGACATTTTGCGAAAGAGACAGTCTGCGAAAGGCACATTCTGCGAAAGAGCCATTTTGCGGAAGAGACATTCTGCGAAAGAGACGTTTTCGGACCAGGGGACATTTTGCGAAAGAGACGTTTTGCGCATGAGCCACTTGGATTAGTGCGAGTGCAGGTGATTAGCTAATAGTGATTAAAGTGGAAAACTAGGCTTTAGTACATGATAGGTACTATGCTATGCAATATTATTTTGATAACGAATCAGTCTTACTACTATTAGAACTTACATATACGTCTCGAAAATGGCCGAATTACGTTTTAATTATATTTTTATGAAATAATTAAACAGTCATCAAATCAAAAATTTTGATTTTGTTGATTTGATTCTGAAGTATCTATTTTCGCAAGTCAAGCATATCGAAACTCTTTCACTTTGAAAAGCTATAAATATCCGACAATTGAAGATGAATCAATAAAATTTGAAGTCACTTTTGGTGTATCTTATAGACTGGACTGAACATAATAATATAACGTAAGTATTCTGTAATCTGTGCTATCACGAAGTACCTCTATACATGGACTGATTGGTAAATCTGAATTCTGTGGTATACTGCAATTTGCAAAGATACAGGAGGTTTCCTCACTGAATGTCTTTACCGTTATCAGTAATTTCCATTGTCCACGACAAAAAAATCACATATGAAGTCAAACTCAACCTCATCGTACGTACTTAGGTACCATTGGCTATCACGGCACTAAAATGATAGAATAATTTTTCAGATAGTTGATTTGGAAGAATTAGTGAACAAAATCAGCAAAAATTTCCCATCGTTAACGTATTTGAGTCTACTCAGCAATAAAGCTTGCCCTAATCAACTCTCGGACATTGACAAAGATGAATCTGACTATCAGAGATATCGGTAAGTTATACATTTTCCTTTATGTTATTAACAATTCTCTTGTATTTTACTAAATAGTACCGTGCATGGGCAATATCTTGTCGCTTAACTCGCGTCTTATATCGCATTTCTAAAGGGGTAGTGAGAACTTGTTCAATGTCAAAGAACATAGGTGTACGCTGTCTAGAGACGCATATCGAACGCAGTGATTCATATATGAGATCGTACTATGTATTTATTTTAGGCAAAATTACTAAAAACACAGACTCGTACTAATGACGGTAATGGTATCTAATTCTAAGAATACATTGCTGTGGCTCCTCCACTTATTACGCGATGTAAGCGTAGGTCTACCTCAGTCAATCTTTGTTAATATCATATTGTCCTGACATTATTATGGGCTTAGACCTTAATGATATATAATCTCTATTCAACCTTTTACTTGCAACAAAAACAAAAATAAAACGCATTGCAAAGAACATCATTTAAGTATATAGGCAATTTATTAATTGTTTAGGAACGACTACTTACTTGAAAATATTTTATTTATTACAGTTATTTTGTGATATACATGCTTCCGAGCTTAAAGTTTTTGGATTCTCGCCGGGTGTCATCAAGTGAGCGTCGAGAAGCGTCTGTGCGCGGCGAGTTTATGCGTGTGCGACGGCCACCGTCTGATGTCACAGATTCAACTGTCTCACCCAATTTACAAGGACGAGGATCGTCTTTACGGCCACTGCCTGTGGATTTTGCTGCGTTGGGCAAACACAGAGGTATGTACATACATTTAACTTTTATGCAAGAAATTTGTGCTGTCACGTTTCGTCGCTTTTTCTCGCTGTAATAAATGTCATTCTCAGTACAGAAAAGGATAGAAATGCGGTTTCGTGCTGCTAATAGTGGTCCAACCCTAAAAGGGAAAGAAAATAGCCACAAAATTGTGCAGAATGTTGAACCATCTTCACTGAATCTGTCTGTCTGCTCATTTATCGATAAAATAGTCATAGTTTTTTAACTATCACTGCACGTCTGAGATAGTTTAAGCTAAAACTGATGAATAACACAATCAAGTGCCTACTTTCAATTTTACTTGCGTTTTTATTAGTCTATTTGATGAAAATCAATAATTTGCCAAGACCAAAAAAATATTAATCAACTTAATATGAACCAACAACTTTTCCAACAAAATCATTGAGTCAACTCTTTCGCCAGTTGTTTTCAAAACGATCGTAAAGTTGAAATTAATACTAAGAAAGTAAAAGTTTACCAATAGGTAATTAAAAAAACTCGTTATTGACATTTCAAAGATTAGAAAAGAAGTAGTTTGCACGCTTTTGCAATTACATATTTATTAAGTAAAATTTTGTTTTAATTAAATTTGTCTATAAAGTTTTCAAAAACTCCAATCTTAAACTTCATACTTATCAGTTAAAACTTAGCTCAATATCTAAATAAAGCAGAAGAGTATGTTTGTTTGTTTGAACGCGCTAATCTCTGGAACTACCAATCGGATTTAAATAATTATTTTTGCGTATGATAGCCCAGTTCTTGAGGAAGGTTATGGTATAAGTAACATAACGCTACTGGCGACGGGAGCAAAGCAGTATGCAAAAACGCGGATGAAACCGCGCCGCGGAAAGCTAGTTTAAACATAAAGGTTATAATTTTCGGGTTATTTTAATTTGGTCACAGCTTTGTTTAAAAACATTATATAAAAATACTAGTTTTCCGCGGCGCAGTTTCACCGCGTCTTTGCTTACTGCTCTGCTCCCGTCGCCAGTAGCTTGATGTTACATAGCCTGTAACCTTCTTAAGTTATCCTAGGTACATATTTTAATTAATTTAAATGTCATTATTTGTTAAAAATAATATAACCATTAAATCTTAATATTGCTAAAGGGATTCACTGATCAAACGATTTTGTTGCTATTCTATCTGTAAAACAAAAGTCGCAATTTATATTGTTAAGTAAGGCCGGTATTACATTATCATATTGAAATCATATAAATATGATTTCAATATATATTCAATATATGATGACGTTCTTCATTTTTACATAATACACTTATTGATCATAGAAACGTCATATACCATCAAGCCGTGTTTGCCGTTGCTATGGGATCCTTTCACTTCCTTTCAAATCAACACACTAGCACAGTCTATTTACATACAGACTGTGCTAGTGTGTTGAATATGATCCTACTTGTACGCTAGCTGACAAAAAGGATCCCCCTAACTATGATCATAGAGAATATGAATCACATGTAGTTATTATACCGTCATATGTTCTTCATATAAAAACTCACACATCTATGATCATATTTCTATGATAGTCTAATAGCAGCCTAAGTATCTATATAAAATGCCCGGTGATTTACATAAAAATTTGTTAGTAGGTAAGTCTTGTATAAAAATATCGGTGACTAGATTATAATGTAAGATTGTAAAATTATTAATTTATTTAGATACAATTATAATATTTAAGACTGACGGATTTAAAACTACCCACGTGTTATTTATTATTGATCGGTAACATTGGCGTATTAGCAAATGGGATTACTTCACAATGAATTGTAATGTACCTACTTTAAGACACCTTGTAGACACGAATGCACATTTTCGTTGGTTACTTATAGTTATCGATATAATTGTACTAAATTATGTTTGTTTATTACAGGAGCCTACGGTAGATGCAACTATAAATACACAGGCAAACACTCAGAGGGCAACAGATTTATAGTAAACAGTGACTTATGACCAGATAATAAAATTCAAGTCAATATCTTCAAAAAAACAACTATTCCTGTAAATTCCAGCAATTTACAGTCGCTTTTAGAGTTTATTTTGTATAAGTTAGTTTAATATTTCATTTAATAAAGTTTTTTAGTTTTAAATTTTCAGTGGTGCATCGTCTCCAAATTGAACGGTATGAGAGATAGAGATGAAATAGACAGATGATAAATAAGCCGCACGTAGTAGGCCAATAGATGCTTCATAAATGTAACAGTACGACTGTAAAGACACCGACGAAAAGATATAACACAGTTCTGTTTTATTGTAGACCGAAAACGAAACGGTTCGTCGGTAAGTTCGTTGTCTAGATCATATGATCCCGGGCCAATAACAAAATAGTGAATTGGTTGGAGGGCTGCATTAATAAAAATCACATTTTATTAAGAAATATTTGATAGTTTTTTTTTAGCCTGTTGGGGTTTTTAGCTAGGAACCAATAAAATTTAAAAAATAAGTATTTATTATTTCGTTACAATATTAATAACACATTGCGGACCGCACAAAGATGAACCGGTCTTGCTTTGGACGGCCCTGGTCTAGATTATATAAATACGTCAGCAAAATATATTGCGACCGTCCGAGACGAGAGTTACGAGTGGTATTGTTAAGGTGCTATAATTATGGTTCGAAGTCGAAAAATTACGTAAATATACAATTTTATTTAAAGTTACGAGTATTTATGGTTTATTTGTAATTATTATACTATTACTTTAAGAATTTAGCATTTTTATACTAGATTTGGAATGATAATTTTGTTTTATTGCTCTATTTAAGAAAATAATAATACTGCCAGTAACTGCGCATTATGGTACGTTTATGTTGAGCGTATATTTTGTTATAGTTTAATTTAAATAAGTAAATAAAAATTTAATGTATATACAATGTTTATATAGTAGGAATAAAGTTTTGTTGATAAAATATGATTTGGTTTTGTTTTTAATAAACCTTACCCCTATAGATACGATAATAGATTAAATTCTAAAAGTTACGCAGTTATATTTAAAAAAATTCAAACACCTTTTAAAGGTATTATTTATGTAATAATAACCTTGTCAAAGGCAACAGCAGAATTACCTCTTGTATATTGGCGAGGACATTCAAAAAAGAAGTAAAGGTAAGTATAATATTACATTATACTTTTTATTTCATGAAAAACAACCATGACATTTTTTATGTGGTCTAGTGTAGTAGATGTCATGATATGAAATAAAATAACTTTCTAAACAGGATCATAATAAATTAAACAAATATATCGTTTATCCATAAACATATTTATTATTTAAATTCATTAAACATATTATGAATATTTTGAATTGTTTAAATCGTAGGAATGCATCATCGGAAGTACAGCATAGACAAAAATAAATTAAGTACTAAAAAAATACATCAAAAATTGTCCTATAACATACAATGTTACTTAAGGTTTATCTTATAAACCTTTTTAATTTTATGTACTTTTCACCAAGCTCTTTTATACAACATTTAAAAATACCTAGTAGTTAATGTATTTATATTTATTTACATGTAGAATTAAATGCATCGCTATTGGCTAAAAAACTGCTGCCAAGTATACAAAATGTTAGCTTGGTGATTATCAAAAAGCAAGAAGTAGATGCAAGTATAGAATTAGGATCTTTCACTCCACATAGACACCATATTAAGAATCTTTAACTTCAATTTCATTGCATTTTAGGTAAGTACTACCTCCGACCTATATTATTTAAATCTACCAGAGTATCTACTATAAAAGATAGACTCAATTTATTTCAATATTACAGTTAAAAAAGAATAAAATTCGAGACCAATCAGTTTTTAGTAGATACTCAATTTTAAACATCATTTACACTGTATTAATTTTGTTTGGGTAATCTCATACCGTCTGTTTTTGGCGAATGCTACAATGTAAAACTAAACGGTGTAAGTGACGCTAAGACCATTTTTTTAAAAAGACGCATTCGCGTGCGCTTGTTTCCACTACTGAGCGTTAATTACGTAATATATATCTATCTGTATTCCCAATACGAGTTCTAATATTTTTACAAAAGAAAATAAAATTTCGCTCTTGAATTTGACCACTAAATTTAGTTTATCTAAGTTTCCGCTAGTGCCGCTAGCTACTACTGTATGGCAAGAAACGAAACTTATTTATTTTGTGAAAGTATCAAATTTCGTACTAGCAATACTGCAGTCTATAATAATTTCAGGTACAACCCTGTAAAAATAATACAACGAATCTCACATATTACACGATGTAAACTCTCTAGCTACCTATACTAACTGCGTGTTTAATAGCCGACATTGAAATACCGCACCGCGGCGTTCTTGTACTAAAAAGATAGCGTCTTGTCAAACGTAGGTACGTACAAATATAATGTTGAATAGTAACTTTTCACTCCGGAACCGTGGTTCCACTGCGATGTCCCACTAGTGGGACAAAACTTTTTCGTGGTCCCACCAAATACACACTTGACCGTTTGGTAGATCGATTTGAAGGAACGCTATATGGTAAACAATACCCACATTATAAATAAGTTTTCTTTGTTCTGTGGAATTATCCTACGCACCTAGAAGTACCTAGGTAGGTAGCAATCTAAAGAGGACCCACTCGTTATTAAATCTGACATGCACTTTAATTATAAACTATGACTTGAACTGACAATAACATTGATTTCATCAATCAATCAATCAATTGTCAATAATGTAACATAATGCTAGCACAATAAAATAATTTTGCGGAATATTAAGATTACCTAACTATGGATAATACTAATGAGTTTGAAATTATAAACAAAAAGGGCGGCCAAGTGTTCTACTCTGCTCTACCGTGGACGCAAATAATATCGTCAAAAAGTTTATTTGAATAAATCTGTAATTTAGCGAATTTTAAAATATACTGGATCTATAACTACTGAGGTAAGATTTTTATCCGAATAAAAAAAAAAAAATTTAATGAGTGTTGATCAGGGTCCGATATATCTATAGCAGGCAGAGAAAGTTATATTAGCTAAGAGACAGAGGTGTTAAAATGATTTAGAAACAAACGAACATCACGAAATAAGATGGCATCGCTCTCGGTATTATTCTTCGGTTTATAACTTGTTACGAAAATTACAAGTGTATTTTTTAATTAGTTGGCCAATAACTTCGACAGGGACCACGGGTAATTGTTTTGCCTGTGGTTCCTGCAGGAATCATTGCAGGGACCACGGGCAATAAAGGTAAATAACAACTTCCCTATATTATTTGTCTCCGACAGACGGACAAAGTAATTCGAAAAATCGAGCACCAAACAACGGCGGGTACGGAGTAATCCTCATTAATAAAGAGAGAAATTAATCAAAAATCATCTATACCTGCCGAAACACTTCTAAATATTTACACGAAGCCTATAACACCATTGATTTATGAAAATTATATTGCGACATTGTCTTATTTTGAAAACGTCAAGGGTTGCTTAAATACTGACCGAAAAAGGCATGAAATGTGAAAGTCAAATTCAAAAATTATCTGAGGTTGAAGTGCCCAAAACTTTATGCGAACTATCATTACTATAAGGACCACGAATAAGTTTTATCCCACCAGTGGACATCGCAGTGGGACCACGGTTCCGGAGTGTAACTTTTTACACGGGTTTTATTGCTTGTTACATACATTACGTAACTCTAACATAATATGACACCAACGAAACATTAATAGAATTCTACAAAATGCTTGTGTGACAAATTTGTGCATGATTTTAAAGCCATTGGAACATATTACAAAGTTAGTTTGAAAATACCGTTAATTAGGCAATGTCTATCACATAGTAAACCTAATACTACAACCTCTAGAATAATACTAAGCATTTACTTAATAATTAACACCTACATCAATCAGTTATCTTAATCAAATTGTATTATTTATATAAATTTCAATTAATTTTGTTACCAAAATGGGGTACAATGGATGGCTAAACACAACCTGCTTAAAATGTTTACAAATCATGATTATATAATATCTTCCATAATTTACAACAATGATCCAAAATTTATATAATAAATTCAGAAATTAATATCAGGATATGTATTCCAAGAAGGTACACTCGGTGTCTAAATAAAACGTAAACAATCTCTGTACAAGTACAAAAATATACTAACTGTTACAGATAAAAATATTGATCTCGATAAAATATAATACGTTAAATATTTCTACTATGTTGATGCAGTTACCAATGAAGCTTTGGTTAATACTCTACGTCGAATAACACATCTTACGACCCATACATACTACAACTATGCATGTACAAATGGAATGTGTTCATCACAAATGTTAGGCTGATGTTACTCACATCAAAATACTACTGTTTGTAACACAATATGATAAGTTTACTACTAACAAAGTGCATCATTCACCTAAAATGGCACAAAATTTTGTTAACGCAACTATAAATACGCCCGCAAGTAGATACCACTTAACGGAGTACACGTTTTTGTTACAATAAATAAGAAAATTATTATCAAATAACTCTTCACATTATAGATATATTATTATTACTGTTCTGTACTGTGTTCCACAAAAAATAGAAACATAGTGACATTAATAAAATAATAGAACTCGGTTATTAAAGAATATACAAGTATTGAACAATTAGGTACAAGTAGTTGCTCTTATAAGCTTGCTATACACTAGTGACAGTTCAAACATATGAGAAGGAAACAACAAAACTGTCTTTACATAAGTACCTCGATCACTAAGCGAGCATACACTCGCCAAAGTCAATGATAAAAATAATAATCATTAAAAATTATACACCATTTCGAATAAATATTTTGTAAAAGCATATAAAACATGAAATTCCCACCGAGGCTGCATATGAAGTGAACTATACCACATTCAGAGGCAAATATGCACCTAAAGAATTACTTTGTGTAGCCATGACTGTCGTCGATCAATAATATCGGATAAGTTTAACGTACACTAATTAGCACTCGATAACAATCAAGACGTACTTTTATTATAGGTTTGCACTCAGAGCCGTCGATCCTATACAATCCTTGGAGCACTAATCGCGAGCACATAACACGTCACTATGTCTAGAAATGCACGTAACTGGAGTACTGTCGGCCTCGGCCTCGGTCCCGGCGCTACACCTGCGTGACGCAGTGCGCCAGCTTGTCGACCTCGGCCTGCAGCGCCTGCCGAGCCTCGGCTTCGGCCTTCAGCTTGTGACTCAACTCTTCAATAGTTGCGTTGAACATCGAGTTTTGTACTTCTATCAGCTTCTCCAGATTTGATATCTGTTGGTTTAAGAATACAAATATATTTATAAAATTATTTTTTTTATTAATAAGGTTGTTTATCGCGACATAAAGTGAAATATTTAGAGAAATAATTGAGGACCGATTGCGAAAAGATTACAATCGTCTAAAATAATTTATTATAAATTACCCATAAAACAACTATCTAAAATGACTCACCCTATTATTAAGCTGTGCAATAAGAGCGTCATTACTATCCACCTTCTCCATCTTCTCCGTCTTCACTGCATGCAATCGCCTCTCTAAAGTCCCCGCCCTTTCTAAAGAATTCATAGGTGGTTTCTCTTCTGACTTTTCTATTCGTTCAATAGTATTTTTTTCAAAGATACTGCTCGACATTCTAACAGAGTTCATTTCAAGTGGTTTCTCAATACTCGACATTCTGACGGTGTTCATATTGGGTGATTTCTCGATACTCGACATTCTGGCGGTGTTCATTTCGGGTGATTTCTCGATACTCGACATTCTGGCGGTGTTCATTTCGGGTGATTTCTCGATACTCGACATTCTGGCGGTGTTCATTTCGGTTGATTTCTCGATACTCGACATTCTGGCGGTGTTCATTTCGGGTGATTTCTCGATACTCGACATTCTGACGGTGTTCATTTCGCGTGGTTTCTCGATATTGCTCGACATTCTAGCATTCATTTCTAGTGGTTTCTCAGACATTGTGGGTGGTTTCTCAACTTTGTTGGGTGATTTATCGGTGGTACTATTGTGTGTTGGTATTGTAGCCGCGAGCGGTACGATTGGCGGTGGTGGCGCTTGAGGTTTTTTAATTTCATCAAGCATTGATAAAATTGTGCGGCCTGTAATATAAATGAACATTTTAGTTTACACTTCTTAATTATAATATTTTCATGAATTAAAAAATAAAAAAAAACTTCAAAGTAAAGGTAATGTTCTTACTCCTGAAGATAAAACAGGAAAAAAATAACATTTCAGTATATGTCATACTACTTGTATAATAATTTTATACTTGGTCAGTCAAGCATTACTAATTTGTGTCGTTGTTTTACTCAAACAAAGATTGCTACTACATTTAATTTCTATAAAATTTAGTACAGTAATTTGGTAGTTTTACCTGGAAAGTTTACTGTGAGTTTGGAAAATTGGTATTTTTATAGATTTTGATGTGCTCTTTCCGAATTTCGACTTTGTATCGTTTTCGTCGCGCCGCCAAATTGAAAAATTGCACCAAAAACAGTTTTTTGGTAATATATCTTTTTAAAATCGTCTCACAATGATGTTTATGGTACAAGATAAAACTAGATCAAATCCTACTATTTATGGGCTCAGTACCAAATCGTGTATGTAGCAAATTGTGCAAAACTTCAAAATTAAATGAAACATGAAGCAGTATGTCAATTTAAGTAAATTGACCATTTTGTGAAAATGTTTGTGCATTGACATTGTTTTCGTAAAATTAAACGTTTTGGCGAACGAGCGCCGCGAAGTGTAGTTCAACACGCATTTTTGGCCAAATAACTTATTTACATACCGCCTTTTAAGTTAAAAGGTAAGCGGCGCTATTTTTCGTACCAATTAACTGTACTAATTTTAATACAAGAAGGAAGAAAATTATCAATATATTGTTAGTAATTTATAAACAGTTATTACAATATTAGAGCTGACATACCTGCCGCTGTCGGTGACTGTATAGGTTTAGCGATGTGTTCCGCATCTCGCGGGGCGGGCGTCGCGTTGTCTTTCTTTGAGTCCAGCGAATGACGCACTTTAGTCTATAAATATTACACATTATATGACTCATAAAAAAAGATTATATAGAAATTGTAGGTAGGTACTAGGTATGATGATTACTAATTTATGACCTCATGTAGTCTCAAACATATAAGAATACTGGATGTTGTCAGCGGCTTTTATCTCACTATTAGCAAATATCCTGGAGAGCTAAATTGCAGTTTTATTAAAATTTATTTACTGGTTTTTGCGTGAAAGAGTAACAAACATTCACACATACATTCATACAAACTTTTGCGTTTATAATTTTAATAGGGTTAACAAATATTACCTCTTCAAAGCTCTCTAGTATGGACATTCGACTGCTAATGGACGATGTACTTTTAGACATTTCCATAGAATGAGTTGATCTCTTTTCTTCCAGACCGCAATCTAGGATTCTGTAAATAAGAAAATAATCATATATATAACCATGAATTATTAAATAAAACTATTTTAGTCAAACATAAAAATGTGTACACAGAAAAATAAATAATATAATTACCTATGTGCACACAGAATTATAAATAAATAATAATATCACAAAAAACTACACAACGCTATAGACCCAAAGTAAGCATTACCATAGTTTGTGGTATGAGTTTAGAATGTGGATAAACATACTTATATACTTTTTTTGTAAATACATGACATACATACAAACACACTCATGCACAGCGTGATTTTGGCGTCGAGTTTTTCGTGGTTACGTGCATTCGTTGTAAAGTGATTCGTTCGTGATAGTGAACTTTCAGAGACGTGGTATTCGGTGTTATATTTTTAGAAGTCGGACTCAAATAAATATTTATATAAGCTTTGGTAGATTAACATAAAAAAGAGTGTGCTTCATGGAATACCTCGTGATGCCGTATTAGAAAACTAAACCCTATGTCATTACTATAGAGACTAAAAAGAACAATATACCTGTCAGTACTACCGCCACCTGCTTTACTGGCGACGCCTGTTCCTGATTCCGAGGTAACAGACACAGAGCGAGATTTTCCGTCCGCTATAAAGCTAGTTTTCTTCGCCTGGTTTAACTTGAGTTCTTCCATCCAAGGCGCTTTATGTTTCTCCCATTCTCTTGCCCGAGGTTTAATTTCTTCCTGTCTGATTTCTTGCCGTTCTGCCCGTTCTGCCTTCTCTGGCGGCTTTTCGCCTGAAAATGAAAGTAATCTATGAGTAAAGTCTTATGAGAGAGAGCTTGAAGGGTGAGTCACATGTAGAAATTGTATGACGGTTTTGTATCACAAGTCGGTCATGACCTTAAATCTAGCGCGGAACTAAACAAAAGGCAGCTTTCATTTTTGTCCATATCTGTAGTTGTTATACTTTATAGGAAAACGATGAAAATATATAGTAATACCTCATTAAAGCGCAACCATGTACGTATATACTGAATATAGAAGTCAACTGTCAAATCGAATATTTTTCTTTGGTTTTGCACGCTCTCTTAATCATATTTTGTTGACTAACCACGCGGCGCGGGACGCAAGGCACAACGAGTTATAGCGACTCCCTAATGCACGCTTTTATAATAAACCAGATATTATTAAAAATGTAATATGTATTATTTTTTTACACAATTCATAGAGACTAGAGGTTACTCTAAACCTCTTTTTTAATCAAATAATAAAAAATTAATAGTAATAAAATGTCAAATTTAAACTAATATTATCAAGAGAAAAGATTTGATTTATATTTGTTTGTCTGTTTCTATGTTGCGATTTAACTCAAGACTTACGTTACCGATATAAAAAATTCTTTCTCCTTTAGAAATCTACAAATAAAATGGGTGATATAGGCTGTATTTTATTATGTCTAACATATCTTTGCAGCCATTTTATTATTTTAGGCGCCGTTGTAAATCTAAATGATGCAATACGACATTATTATAGTCAGTCAGTTGTGAGATGGAATGAAACTTTTGATAAGTACCAAAGAGAAGCGAAGCGAGGGCGGACGTCTAGTCTAATATAATTTATATCAGATATTAAGACATAAATACCTAAGACAGGTAAGGTTAGTAAACGTAACTTAGTTAAGGTTTTTACTCATGCAAAGGAACTGTAGCGGCTTGGCGACACGTTGTGCTTACGTTGCTATTGTGTGTGGGAATGTTCGCACAAACGCAGGGCTCACCAGTCGTCTCCCCACAGTCATGTAGATCACTTGTATTAATAATTATTTGTATGTATTAACTGGTACCAGTAAAGTGTAGTATTTTATCATGAAGATATTATAGTAAACATTTTTGTAAACCCCGCAACATAGAAACTTATTCAAACCCCACAGGACTATAGTACAAAGTACACTCACTCTCATGTCCATTGCTTAGCCCTATCTGTTGCGGAGTATCATCGCGGAGTGCTTGACTAGGTGGTCTTCGTCTCGGTGCTTTTACTCTGAAAATTACAAAAAATAAGAATTAGGCATTACGAGTTTAAACTCGCCATTATTTTTCTGATTTACAAGAAATCACGAACTAAAGGAATATTTAAATAGCAATTGAATGGGGAATAAGATTTGATTCGATACAAGACGAATTACAACTATTTGTTAAAATAATCGATTTTAGCGCCGTAGATATTTGCTTTTAATGTCACATGCACGGTACCTAAATTAATTATTTATACGCGGTTTTACAAACATACAATAGATCATTTAAATATCTCAAGTTGAGATCAGGTTTGAAGTCAACTTAACTATGAACTTACCGACTAGCCCTCGGATCATTAAGTATAGAGTTCCTCTCTATATGATCGAAGGTGTTATTATTGCCGGGCAATAAAGGCGCGACAGTCGCAGCGGACTTACTGCCAGCGAGGCCGTCCGGTCGATCCCATTCACCTCCACTGCTACTACTGCTACTCAATACTGTGTTAGATGTCTTCTCCCTAGGAAATATGTAATAATGTCATCATTTTTATAACTTAGCGAAATAATAGGGTAATGGAGAAAAACCGGACAAGTGGGAGTCGGACTCGCCTACCGATGGTTCCGTACAAATTAAATATTTGCTTTTTGTACATTCTGCGTGTAGTGTTTATTTTGCGTGTTGCGCGTTCTGCGTATTGCACATTTTGGTTTTGTACATGTGGTAGTCGTTTTGCGTTTTGCTCATTTTGCTCTGAAGTGAAGGCCTATTTTACGTTAACTTAGAAGTTTGATTTTTTCACAGCTTCAAAACTCTGTAGATCTGAGTATATAGTTTTAATTTTAACTCGATACCTTCCCTTCCCCTCCCCCCACGCGTTCCCGAGATAGGTTCATGACAGACAGACAACAAAGTGATCGTAGAAGGGTTCGGTTTTTCCTTTTGAGTAACGGAAACCTTAAAAAGATTATTAATACAAAATCAAACTAACAAATAAAGTAATAGTTTTATAGTGATTTGCATCTTTTCAAAATAAACACTTATAGTCAGATAATAAACTTATAGAAGATTGATTAGTTAATCCGTGTTTCACTTTCTGTTGTCTGAGAAGAAGGGGCACAAAAATCTCTATGCTACTCTGTTTATTAATACGACTGTACTTTGCAAAAACAAGAAAGTTTTTATGCAATTCAACTTCCTACATTCAATAATTACAACCATTGTTTACATCTATTGTGATTACTTATTGCGCTAACGTTATTATTGTACAGTATATAAAACTTTACAACCTAATAACAATGATTATTTTTATTTTATTACTTACTTGTCTGTCGACGACAACATTTTGCTCTTAAGTCCACTAAATAGGCCGCCCACACCCGACGTAGGCGTCGGACTTTTCTTCAATGGCACCGGAGGTTTTTTAACCTAGAATATGTACTTATTAATATAATTTAATCAATAGATAATAAAGATAGTGATATTGAAGTGTCAATAAGATATAACACGAGTTAAAAGGAAATATAAATTATAGGTAATTGTTGTTGCTAATCGTAATACAGTATACATTGAGTGTAAAAAATACAATATAGAAAAAAAATGTGATTCGGTAGTATTTATATTTGACCATTGTGTCAAATATGAATACCACACATCCATCGATACAAACTTACGCGTATATAATAATAATGGTTTATTCTTAATAATTAATACGTACTTGTTCCAAAGATCCATCATTGACCGTCTCATTGTGTATCGTTTTTTCCGACTCGCTCTTGTTTGTGTGCGTGACTGTACTTTGTGTGCTTGTCTCCTTGCTTACTGTGTTTTCTTTGTGTACGCTGAAAGACAGTAAAACAAAATGTAAAATATGCAATGAGTAGATAAGTATAAAATAGGTATTATAGTATAAACCCGTTAGACACTGTTCCTTATAAATAAGTATGTTCGATTGTGTCATCATTAACAAACATTTGAAACATTATATAGTATATGATTAATTGTATGCGTAGACCTCGCTAACTCTGCTGCTCGGAGTTAGTTTTGCATACTGTTGCATAAACGACACCATAACCCTCCACTTCCCACCAATATTCGCTTGCGCTAACTTTGTATCAAATTCGGTACAAATGGTTGAAATTTATTTATGGTCTCTTATTATACGTATTTAGTAGATATAAATGTGTAATCGTTGCAAGCTTTACGGCTGTCAAACTTGTAATTCATTTACTCCGGTGTTTTCTCGTGGTCGTATTGATTTGTCCTATTATTGTAATAGGATAACGCGGGACAGATAGAAATAGGTCTTCCTTGTTGTTACTATTAGGACTATTAAGTAGGAGGATCCACGAGAAATTGCCGATTTATTCCAGTATATTATTATTATTATTTCCTTTAATTACATCATTTCATATTATTTAAATTTTTAAATACATATTTATGAATAGTGAAAAATATACATTTAAAAATATAAAAAGTAGTTTACCACCGGCATCGAGACTAGAGTCCAAGCTACCGGCGGTTAGGGTTCCAGAGATAGGAACCTCCACACAATACGTGCCGTGTCAAGCAGCACTGCCTTCTGAATCTGGCTCTTGACCCATCCACCTAAAGCGAGCCTCTTTAGGTGTTGGTCGAGGCTTTTTGCTATTAAGCCATTTACAGTAACAACTATCGGTACAATGACAGCTGAATCCACATCCCACATGTCGACAATCTCATGGGCTAAGTCGAGATATTTTATCTGTTTGTCTTTCTCAGCTTTCATGAGATTCTCGTCATGAGGGACAGTAATATCGACTATCATTGCAAGGGGCTCGGAACGATCCACCACCACGATATCAGGCTTGTTTGTTTTATTATTATTATTATTATTTTATGGCAAAAAAAATACATAGTAACAACATCTTTTAATGCTTAACACATTGCAGAAGCGCTTCGTTTTATTGTCATATTAAATACAAACAATTAAAACTGCATATAAAATTAAAAGAGAAAGGAAACGATTTTCAACAAATATTTATATCACTTAATATTGGCCAGGGTCATGATTAAGCAGTAAATAACTTTTTAATCTATAGAAAAGACTAAGGCTAGATAAGCCGGCCTACAGTTTGCAGTTAGATATCGCAAATTTATCATTGTGTGTAATTGCTTTATAAAAATAATGTCGTATTTACAAACGAAAATACATTCTTTTTTGAATAAAAAATATAATATTTATTTTGACTTGTATATTATACAACTATAATATTTCTATAGATTTCTATAGTTATATATATATATATAACTATAGAAACAAGACATATACGGTAAGTAAAACTTTTTTATAAAACTATCTAAACCTGCCAGGATTATATCCAGCACATTTAGAAGTATGAAACGGTTTTTATTTCTTCTGCATCTAGCTTACAAAAATAAGATGCAGAAGCAGGATGCATGGAACGTAAAAGCTGCACTGTGATTGGTTATTTCAAGGTTTCAATTTAAATGCTCTGAATTGCATCAATCGTGGTGTCCGTAATGAGTTCTTCTGGTAGCGAGTACCGCTATGAGTTGTGCCTGTCTGATGCCCTGCTTGTACAATCTATTAAAGAGTTACCTGTGGTCAGTAAAATTACGTTTAAAAACATACCTAATTTTAGATGTAGTGAGTTCTTTAACAGATGCAGTTTTTTCAGAGTACTTATTCAAAATGGGGTAGATGGAGTTGGTTGCAGTTTTAGCTGGTGGTCGATCGGGTTTCTTCTCTTCGACATCTGGCGCTACTGAAATAGGAAAACAATCTGATAAATACTGGAAACTTTTCTGATGCCTTAAGGTAAAGGACTGATACTCGTCTACTTGATGCTTGTGGATGCTAATGGACATCATCATAGTTTTCATACAGGTGTTCTGGAACGAGGTTTCCGAAATGATTTAACGGTCAACATTAGTAGTTTTCAATAGCGTTTGTAGGTATTGATTATATTAGCCAAGTGAGGACGCATCATTAAGACTAAATCGACTTACGGCATCTTCATTATAGTTAATTTCTATTGAGCCTTAAACTTTTCAAAAAATAGGTTGAGATTGTTAATTTCAAAAATGGACCTAAAACCTTAACACAATGATTAATATGGGTTGGTTATTAGCATAATTATATCACGATTGGCCAAAGTACGTATTGCCCAAGCTCAGAACATGCCCAAGACACGTGTCAATGTCAAATATGTTAGTAAACAAGTACAGTTCAGATTTACGTGTGTATTTTGTCACACTGTTTGCACAATGGAGGAGTTATATTCCTAATGATGCATATTGTATCGAACTATAGTCATGTGCCATAGTTCGATACTGCACGCTGATAGTATATTTCGATTGCTATATATTTGATGCATGGTTGCTACCAAAGTTGTATAAAAAAAATACTTGAACGCTAAGTTATCATATTATGAGGTTCCTGGATACAAACGATATTTAGAATAATGTCAAACACAAAAGATTACCACAGTTTAACAATTAGGATCAATTAAATACGTACTATATAGTAAACACACTCATACATTCCAAATTAACTTTTCTATTTATCGCCTAAAAAATAGCAGTACTTAGGCATTTAAATAAAAATAATTTGTCTTCTATACACACCTAAGTATAACACGTTAAATCACTTGTAATTTTGTAACTCATCTTCTTCGTAATTTTATTTTACGATAAATTTAACACATATTTATGAAACAGCAATAATTTTAGTGTGATGCGTGTGATGTCATAAAGGTACAAGCGACAGATTACTTTCCACTGGTTATATTAAATACCTAACCAAAATAAACACAAGATATAAATTTTCTTCAAAACAACACGAAAACTAAAATCAACTCACTTTCGAAAACCATTTTAGATAACTATATCGAGGAAATGAATGGAGCAAGCTACATTGGTGTTACACCAACGCGTTTAGTGAAGCAACTAGTTATAAAAACAGTGTCGAGACAAGCGTGGTAAGGCAAGTTACGCAAAATCACGACTTGGTTCGCAACCTTCATGAGAAATGTCAATAGCAGAACATCGAATACTAAATAAACTAGAGTGGGCGGTGTTTACCAACAGGCTGTATGTGTTTGTCTGTGCGTTACTCGTACTCGAATGGTAACGTACTGACACTGTTTTAGGTTCACTGGCTATTTGTATTTGTCATGTAAAGAGTATTATCACTTAAGAAAACAGGTACATGTTGCATTTTGTGTCTAAACGTGTGATTACTAAGCCCTAAATCCAATATTTTCAATTTTTTCTTGTAACAAAACCAAGGTATTAACCTAGAATACTTTTGCCTTATCGGTGAGATAACAAAAGTCAACTGATGGAGCTATCAACTGACCTTAGTACCACTACCCACTTAAATAGCACTTATCTCATGCTAATCATAGCCTTTATTAAGAATTATTGGCAATTAGGACTTAGGAGTAAAATAGATTCTAGTGACATGACATGAGAAATTGCCATCCTAATCTTTATTTGTGTTCATGTTTTATGTGACGATATCACACGCCCGGTCAAGGTGGAGAAGCTTGGCTTAACATGTTCAAGAGTAGAAGTCTATCGGCTAAAATGCTGATGATGTATTCATATCCAAAAATAAATGCAAGTACTAAGCTAAACCTATTTTTGAAACTAAACGAAATGACCCTTGTCTGTTTGTAACTTAATTTTAATACGCATAATATTGTTAACATTGCGTGTCATACAAAACGATTGCATTCGCACAAGTAACAGATTACGTCACCAGATTATCATACCTATTTTAATATCTAATATACCGGCGTTATGAGTTTAACCTTGTTAATGTTAGGGAGTGTATTACACGAAATGTAATAATGTAAATTTTTTTACGCATTTAATTATTTATATTAGTTATACTTATTATAACTTTAGTTAGAGAAAGTACTAAACTCGTAGACTGAACATAGAATATAGAACTACTTTTGTGAAGAGATGAATAAGACACCTGCCCCTCTAGACAAACGGCAGACGCTCAGTATCTATTTGATTTCTACAAACGCTAGCGACTTAGAACTAGCGATAACAATTTGGCAGACAAGCGTACCAACAGTTGTCGATCGCTAAATCTATTCTACCAAATGCTACCAAACGATGCTACTAAAAACATTGTCTGTGGTGGTGTCTACAGTGATTGTCATTTGGCATTGTGAATGTGAATTAAGATTGAAAGAGTCGCCAGAAACCTCGTCATAGTTTTATATCTTAGTACCTAAATACCTTATAATAACAGTTCATGTAATATTCAAAATGATTATAATCACTTTATTCCGTGTTCACAAAAAACACGTTAAGATAATGTGATATTAAAAGGAGAAAGACCTACTTAATTAATTTTGTAGTTTTCTTAGTCTTTTATGTTCATTTCAGTTAAATTAAAAGTTAAAGATATTTATGTTGCCTGACGGTATTTATTACTACAGTCATAGCCATGCTCAGTTTCATACATGAAATTAAGGAAAAGGAGTCATAAAGTTGGTAAGTACCTACCTAAGTAATATTAAAATATTTAAGTTGGAAGTCACTCTTACGTACCTACGTACTTACGTACTTTAACTAATAATTAAATTAATTACTTTTATTTATTACTTTTGTCGTGAAAGTAAAGTACTTAAATATCTATCTTTCCGAGTTGTAATATTTTACATGTGATTTTTTTTTTTGTGATGCGGCTGTAATGTCACTGCGACCATGAATGGTCTATTGTGATCGCCGCTTTATCAAGCTAGAGTTCACCACTAAACCCTGCAGCTATGATATACTGCAGTATTTGCTTAGGGGTGAGCTCCTTAATTTCTTCAGGGCCCAGAGTGTGTTTCCCTAGAAGAAACTGACGCCTGTGTATGAGCGGGCCACATTCCCCCAAAAGATGGAGGGGCGTTTCATCTGCCTCTATACATCGCCTACAGGTGCGTGTTTCGCTTAGCCTTAGATTATACATGTGCTTGTTTAAGCAACAATGACCTGTCAAGGCTCTTGACACAATGCGTAGATTGTTCCTACTCAACGCAAGGATAAGGTTATTGTAAAGCCTTTGATCAGGGCTTTAGAGTGGTTCATTCCTAGCGATTCCAACCAGAGTTTGATGGCTGTTTCGATGCATGAGTTTGTAAAGGCATTTTGAGCTAGGCTTTTTGGTATTCCACAGAAGGGCTCTGGGCCCTGCTGAGTTCCATTAGCTCCCGCTCTCGCAAGTTCATCGGCGCACTCATTACCGATGACACCTGCATGACCTGGTACCCATCTGAGAACTACTCTATTCATATTACCTAGAGAGTTAAAACGATCCATGCACTCTTCAACTAGTTTCGATGTTACTACGTTCGAATCCAGTGCTAGTAGAGCGGCTTGGCTATCAGAATTTATATATATAGTCTGATTGGTGTAGCGCTTTTGCAGATTGGCTTCCGCGCATTCCACAATGGCGTATACTTCTGCTTGGAAGATGGAGGCGTTTTGTCCCAAAAACACGCTTTTTTTGAGCTTTGGTCGCTCCCCATATATTCCACAGCCTACTTTTTGTCCTATTTTGGAGCCATCGGTATACCATACTAGGCAACCAGACTCAAAAGATATCTGGTCTTCGAGCCAGTTTTCCCTAGATGGCAATTCTATTGTGTATTGTTTTCCAAATACAAACCGGGGTAGGGTGGCATCCGTAGACATGCAAAGTATTGGTATTTCCAGTATTGAGTTCTGTATAGTCCTCAACTTCTGGGAGATCCAATTGCTTCTGCCTTGGATATGAGCCCTGTACATGCTAGCTTTCGCATCTTTTTGTATGAATACATGAAGAGGCGGTAATCCAAGCAAAGCATTTAGCGCCATTCCGGGGCTAGTCGACATAGCTCCCGAGGCCATGAGGCAGACAGTTCTCTGTAAGCTGTCTAATTTCTTTATGGTGGTCAAGGCCAAGAGCTACCTAAGAACAATTCTTGTTGTAATAGGCGTAAAAAGATTTTTATATATAATTATTACTGCTTTGTACCGCATTAATTACCTATAGAAGTCAATAAGTGTAAAGCGGGTTTTCATTCGTGCGCGTATTAGTAATGTTTCTATGCGGCACGGTGCTCTCGTTTATAAACTTGCGCGTTCACTGCTTCGCAGCGTACGAGGCGAGGCGTGTCGGTATTTACAAAATTCTGATGAGTTGCGTCTACTGGATTCAGATTTTACATCGGCAATATTAGTACTCTTTGAAAGTAATCGAGTTCAGGTGCAGGTGTATTGGCATTATGAAGGATAGTGACGAGGATATTGTAGTCATTAGTTGCTAATTATCAGCAGAGGAGATGAAAACCAAAAGGAAACGACGAAAGATGTGGGTTTATAAAATACACTTAAAGAAATCAATACAAAGCAACAAATCCGTCCACTGCGTACGCTTCGATGCCGATGCAGTGGAGGCGCACCTTACGACACTGCACCCCTCGCACCACACGCGTCCCGCTTGCAAGTACTCATGCAGTCATGCATCGCAGCAGCGCTAGGGATGCCCAAAAAAGTGTATTGTACCTATCGACATATCTCACCGTAACTGTATGAAATTAGTTTGTATCAATACGCAATATTATCGCTTTCTTTCGTATCGATATATCGTAACGTAACAGTATCGCATGCTTTTTAATAGCATCCATCTATATTCTTTCATTTTTAATATGAAAATTACCATTAACATGTATTTGAAATAAATTAATTATTCAATTCAATTCAAACATGACTGACTTTACTTGCCATGTCGACCTCAAACGAAATGAAATAGGATAAATTAATATACTTTTACTACTTAATCCTATTTGATTACAAAGACTACAGATGTATTTAAAATAATTTAAAATACCTAAAAGTCTAAACAAAAGGTCGCTGATCTTGTTTTATAAACAAATTTGTCAACAGTATCTCTTATTAGGAATAACAATAATTATTATATTCAATGGCACTGGTTATCGTCATTTTGTAAAGATGTATTATGACTATGAGTTTTGAAATTATAAAATATTATACTTACAACGTTGCCACAGTTTGATACGCTAATTCAATATTTATATGTATAGGAATACGATAATATCGATATATCGTACAGTGCTGTATCGATATTATGATATATGGGCATCCTTCCATATGCAGCGCTCGCTGCGTGCGGACGGATCGTCGCAGCAGGCCAGTCGAGCCGCGCATCGGTCTAGTCTAGGCGCAATGACTCGGCCCCGCGCATGTTCGCGCGCTCCTAATAAATTTGCTTCTATAACTACCTACTTATGTTTAGCTTTATTGTTTTAAATAATAAAGTAAGTGTGTAATGTGTAGCTTTGTGACGAAATATATATAAGTACTTAATGTTTACACCACGCGGTCTTTCACTAACCAATGTAGGTACTTGATAAAATCAGTTCTTTTAATTTCACAACAAAGCTTGGGTTGTTGCATATGCATGTAGGTATATTAGAAACAATGATATTACCAAGCCATACAATACTTAATTGTGTTTACGTTTTAAGCATAGGGATATCTCAAGACCTTAGCTAAGTCCTCAGAGACCATTCAAGGTTAATATGTAGCTGTCTATGGACTGTAAACAGTTTTAAACATAAACGAAATTAGATGTCTAGTTGGCTTTATACTTCACACCATTTAAAATACCTCTAGTGTGAAACAAATTATGTTAAGTACATACCTATACTTTTACTGTTTTCAGAGAAGACCAAGTGAATCTGTTTTCAAGGTTGAAGTAGAGGGAAGGTTGTTGAAACATGGAAATATGTAAATTTACCTGAGATTGTGTTGGAGGACCACAGTCAAAATAGTAAGTACTTAGTTATTATTATAATTATATTGATGGACTAGCAGCAGGTTTGCCATTAGGTCCATATCACTGCACTGAAGTAATCCTATATTCACTTCACTGAAGTAGTCTTTGATATACTTATACCACTTCTACTCTAAATGCAACATTCAACAGTCCTCTTACACGCATAGCAAGGCTATACAATGAGATATCCGTAACTTCAAACAATTCCATCGACCTTTTTTCTATGACGTTTGTATCTTACAGGCACTTCTTGATAAATTGCTTTAATGGTTCAGCTACAGAGTAACCTAAATAATTTAGGAATTAAAAAAGGATAATATAGGGTAGTTCCATAAAAGTTGGGTAACTTTGTGTTCCAGTGTTATTTTATACAGTTTTATTAAATAACCAGTAATAAAAATGTCTGACATATGAAATAATCAATTTTTTACTATGTCACTCACTTTTGCTACAATCGTTAATTTCTTTTTATAAAAAAATGACCTTTTCTATCCTCAATATCAGTCCCTAGCCATGTCACATTTCCAAAATAATGTTTTTGTTCGACAGAT
Source organism: Parascotia fuliginaria (assembly GCA_963082885.1). NCBI lineage: Eukaryota > Metazoa > Arthropoda > Insecta > Lepidoptera > Erebidae > Parascotia > Parascotia fuliginaria. Next base: position 5,874,062 of record OY720179.1, read on the forward strand.
TTTAGTAAGCCTTGATGATATTTGAACTTTATTTAACCTAATTACACTAAAAATTACATTACCTTGTTCATTGAATTTATTAAGTAAACAAAATTAAATATTTTTGATATATATTTTGTAAGAAAAGTAGCGTCATTGATAATTATAGTCAGGCCCTAGCCACTCAGTAAATTTAAAAATACGCGGCAATCGAAATAAGCGGCCATTTTAAAATGAACGCATTCAAAAGTGACAACGTGAAGTTAGCCATAAGCGGGGGCCGTTTCGCGTCGGCCATCTTGACATTAGTGCGATCGGCGTCGATGCTGAGGAAACACGCGTTGTGCCAGTCAATCTATCAGCCCCTAGGTGAGTTATTTTATGTAAAGTTAATTAGTTATTATTCTCTCTTGTTTGTGTGTACATGTGATTTGTTTGTTCTGATGTTTTCTACAAATCTCGGTATTTCTTTTTAAAAGTAAATTACGAGTCATTTTGTTCTGATTCGTCAGCCCCTAGACCATCAGGCCCTGGCTGTTAATGTGACTAGGGACTGATTCAAAAGCTAGGGACTGACAGTCATGCTTACTCTTTCACATAGATTCGTCATTCAGAAACTTTTGTTGTAGAATATGCCGTCGCGAAGAAAAATACCGTTGTCTAAAGAAGAAAGAGCAAAAAAAAAGTCAGAACAGGCAAAAAAACGTTTAGAAAAAATAAAAAATGATCCAGTTTTGCTAGCAGAGTACAAGGAGAAAGAAAGATTAAAATACCTCAGAAAAAAGGAAAAAGGGCAGAGAAAATGTGTAAAGGATATGACTCCTCGTGAGCATAGAAAAGTGAAAAAAAACTGGATTACTTACTCAGCAGCTTACAGACAAAATAAAAAAATTGGTAAACACGCTGATCAATACATGAACGAAAATACGCCACCATCATCTGACGGAGAAAATGATCTACAGGTCCCAGTTCCGTGTATTGCTGATCAAAGACAAGCTGAAGCTAAAAGGAGAAGTATTTTGCAAAGGAAGATAAGAAATAAACAACTACAGAAGAAGAACCATCTTATTACTAAATTAAAGAAGAAACTTGCTAACGAAAGACAGAAGAACAGAAAACTAAAACACAGAATTAAAAAATCGAAAAGGCAGTTACGCCCAGAAGCAGAATTGAAGAAATGGCAAATGATCCTAATAAGAAGGCAGAATTAGTGGAAAAAGCACTGTTTGGTGAAATTATTCAGGCGCAAATCTTAGAAGAAAAAAAGAAAACAAGTGCATATCAGGAAAAAAATTATTTGAAAGCGGTTTTATCTGGTTCTATAGCAAAGAAGTATAAAATATGGAGGTTAGGAGGTAAAGCTGTAACATATAAGAAGATTGGATTTAATCGTACAAAGTCAACAAAGAAAGGCAACAAGAACAGAGTAATGGGAATTATTCACAAGTTTTATGAAGATGATAGCAATAGCCGATGTGCAGCAGAGAAGAAGGAATGTATAACTCGCAATAATATTAAAAAACAAAAACGTTACATGCTGGATTCCTTGAAAAACCTACACCAAAAATTGTGTCACCCATGAGAACGTTAACCTGAAACTGGTTGCATTGAAAAGCGTAAACATTTTAAATTTTGCGTCCCACCAAAGTGCTCTTCAAACGCTTTGCTGTGATCGCTACTCTGAAAAATGTTTATCAAGAACTTGTGAAGGTTGCTCTGAAAAAAATTACCCTATAACGAATTCGACAACAGTGATGAAATTCTAGTCAAGCAATGGAGAAATAGTAAAGAACTAATCCAAGATATAAAAACTAAAAAGGAGCGATTTGTAACAAAGTATAAAAAGGAAACAAAAAATTAAGCCTTATGATTTAATTGGACAGCTAGAAGAGAGTGATCTACCAAAATTGTTTCAACATGAAATGAACATTGTGCACCAATACAATACAATTAAATCTTTCAAAGAGTCACTGACTGAAAAAGATGCCATAATCCACATGGATTTCTCGGAAAACTACACCACTAAATACAACCAGGAAATCCAATCGTATCATTTTGGCGTATCTCGTACGCAAATTTCGCTACATACTGTGGTAGTCTATACGAATCACAAGACAACTTCGCATTGCACTGTCTCCCTTAATTTAGCTCATGGTGCTGGAGCTATTGGGGCACATTTAGAACCAGTACTCATAACTTTACCGTCGACTGTAGAAAACCTGCATTTTTTGAGTGATGGGCCCGTAACCCAATATAGGAACAAAACAATGTTTTATATCTTAGGATGTAGAATTGAAGAGTTCTATCCGCTCGCTGTTAAGTATACATGGAATTTTCACGAAGCAGGCCATGGCAAAGGAGCTCCAGATGGAGTTGGAGCGACATGTAAACGTAGTGCAGATCAACTTATAGCTCATAAAGGTGACATAACAAATTTACATGACTTTGTTGGCGTACTTCGTGAAAAATGTCCAGGTATAAAGATTTCTATTATTGAAGATGCCGATATTGAAAGAGTAAATAAAATGATCAAGGAGAATGAGGATAAGCAGAAAGCTTTTAAAGGTACGCTCTTGGTACACCAAGTGAGGGGTAGCGTTTTCATCCCGAATAAACTTCAAATGAATTCACTGAGTTGTTTCTGTGATGACACCTGTAACCATTATAAATTAGGGATTTTACAATACCAGACCAATGCAAATCGACTTCAAGTATCTGCGGTATTCTCAGATTCCGAAGATGATATACCAGTTGCAAGCACAAGTCGAAACTGGCAAGAAATAACTAAAACAAACTATGTCAGAGGAGATTATGTTTTAGTCAAGTTTATTGTAAGAAAAAAAGAATACCGGTACGCTGCGATTTGCACTAATTATGACGATGACGATGGAGAGCTGACAGTTGCATTTCTTCAAGTTTGTAACGAAGATGGGACAGAGTTCAAGCCCAATAACAATGATGTCGCTGACGTGCCTTACGGAGATGTGATAGAGAAACTGCCTATTCCTAAATTAGTAATTAAGAAAAAAATAAAATTTTATAAATTTAACAAGCCAGTCAATGTGTATGAAAAGTAAGACAAGTAACTACGTGTTCTAGATTTTGATTATTGTTCTATTTATTTAAGAAAAATAAGACTGCAATTTTGTGTTTTAAAGTACAATTATTTAGAAGACGAAAATATTTTTGTTCCTTGTTATAATAGTGTTATGTTTTGTAAGATATCATACCACAAGGTATGTTTAGCATGTGATCTCAAGTGATTTTTAAGTAATGGTACTGTTATTATTGTTGGTAAGAGAGATTATCCAAGATAATTTACCTAAAGACTGATTTGTCTCTAATTTGATTGCATTTTGGAATAAATATGTGTATGAATAAGATAAGAGTGAGATTTACCAAATAAATACTAATTATATAAGACAAACATATGGTTTTATTGCTTATTAAATGTATGGCATCAGTCCCTAGCACAATCCGTCAGTCCCTAGAACAGAGATTTCAGAAAAACACAAATTTCTCTTAAAATACCTAGTAAAGTGACTGGCCCCTTTAGATACTAAAAGTATATTATTATATGCACTGTATTTACTAAAAAGTTTTTGATTTTGTATCTAAAACACGTATGGCAATATTTGGACGAATTTTACCCAACTTTTGTGGAATCACCCTATAGTATTAGTTTAATTTAGTGTTATAATTATTATTTTAAGTTATACCTAATTCAAATGTGCATTAATTATTAAAAAAAAATTTTCATTAATTATTTTTAAAATTGAATATTGGCTACCATTTAATTTTGTCTTAACCTATAGTTGTCATTCATTTTATATTTGTTAAATATAGTATTGTTACGACGTATACCTACACTAGAACGTTCGCATGTACCTACCTACACGTATAACAATAGATCATCGGCGGTAGGCATACCTACGCGTCGCAGCTAAGTACCTACACTCATTGTTCTGTTTTCGAGAATTGTCGGCATCTTTGTAGTAATAACTGGAAGGTTCTAGAAATCTATTGAAGGACTATAAAAAGGATTCAAACGTCGGCACTTCGTTCAGTTGTGAATACAGCGATCTCGAGCGAACATCTAAGTGATACGGAAGTTTACGAAGAGCGATATACGAAGCGTTATAGTGCAGTATAAGTGTTCATAGCTTTATTTAGTTACTGTTAGTATACTGTGTGAGTCTTGAATAAACTCATCATCGCGTAACTGGCATTTTGCATCGAACCCCATCCTGACACGTAACAGTATAAGCACTCTTTGTAGTCTCCTAAAAAAGGATATTATCTAAAATGTTATGCATACCTGTAATTTGTGTGATTACTACTTATGTAATATATATTAATAATAATGTAACTATGTTTGTGTGTGATTCTGATTATGCAGTTGGTGTGCTTATTGTTAAATAAATAAATAAAATTCATTACACTAAGCAAGTAGGTAGGTATATTAATGTTGAAATGATTAAAAAAAATTGATTTAGGCTAGCAGACACTATACTTACTGGGTCCTTGTTCCACATACCTATATCAATAACGCGGTTGTTCAGAGTGTGATAGGCTACTAGTTACATAACTATATTTTATACTGATTAAGGTCCATAGGTAGGTACCTAATTATAGTTTAATTAAATGTATCATTGAAAAATTAAAACTGCCGTACACATATATTACAATAAACACAATAACTACACAACGCCATTTAGACGTAAAGTAAGCATAAAGGTATTATTAGCTTGTGGTAATGAATTCTACATGCACATAAACATACCTACCTAAATTGTATTTTTGTACCTACATAATTATTATTAAACGACATAGAAAGACCCAGACCAATGTAAATCGTCATGTTCATGCACACAAATTTGCTCTGAGCAGGAATTGAACACGCAACCTCTGGCTGTAGGTTAATTTGCTGACATTTTGTAAACTTTGACGTTTAAAGTGTAAATTTAATTGACCTATATGAATAAACATATTTCATTTCATTTCATTTCTGCGTGGTAGTCAATACATAATACCACTGTACTGAACCACAGAGGTAGTCAAATAATATAGTACTCCTAAACAACTTTTTATGACTACGAAAATAATAACTTTGGCTACTTACTTAGGTGTAATTATAATACATTAGGTGGGTACCTATAACTTAAGAAGGTAGGTAATAAGTAATCACTCAATCAAATAATCATTACTTTTCAGTTGCAGTAGCCACTACACCACTATTGCCAGCCACATTCTCACACGACCCCAGCAGCTGCTTTTTATATCACATGTTTTTGTGACTACAGCAGCATCGCTTTCGTCACCGATCTCAACACCACCACCACAGACGACAACTACAACTCCGCCTCGAGTGTTAAGAAGAAATTGCATTCGTCAAGCACCGCCACCATTGAGCCACCTCTTCTACCCTCTCGGCCTCCATCTCCCGTACATGAAGACTTCTGTCTCGTGCCTTTTCATGCTCAAAATACAATTGGTTACTACAATAAATTCAGCCTTGGTGCGCGGTGCTAGATTGACCCTCTTGATTCATTTTATAACAATTTTTCAAAAATCTATTCAAGAACTACCACTAACGTGCTTATCGCGTGCTCTTATTAAATGGCTGGCTTATAGGTACATCTATGTTTTTATTCCATTCAAGAATTTATGTCATCTTTATTACGTACTATACTTTTTTATTATTGTCTATAGCGTAAGAAATTGTTTGTTTGAACGCGAATCTCCTGAACTACCAGTTAGATTTGAATAATTATTGGATTTTGTGTATGATAGCCCAGATCTTAAGGAACGTTAAAGGCTATGTAACAGTGTGATGTTACATAGCCTATAACCTTCTCAATCTTCCTATGGCGACGGGAGCAGAGCAGTAATCAAAGACGCGGGTGAAACCGCGCTGCGGGATGTTAGTGTAAAGATAAATAGCTGTGTCAATATGTACCTTCATAGTAAAAAAACGAAGATTATTATAATATGTATTATGATTATTATTTAGATTTAAGTTGACATTTTTCTATTATTGTTTGCATACTTACTTTATTCTATTAATTTTACATGTAGGTACCTATTTGTAATTTGCCTGCCTCTAATAATTAAATGCTTATAATATATTTCATTTTAATATTTGTTTTTGCTTTTGTAATTGACTTGTAATCTAAATTTGCATGCCGATTACGGCGTGACATGCTGACACATATGTGTATAATGCACCTACTAACCACTATTTAACCATGTTTCACGCAAACAAAGTACCTAAGTATTCTTATTCTTGGTCAACGGCTCATTATATAATATCAAAAGACGTTTTTAATGCATATTTTCATACTAATATTATAAATGCAAAAGGGTCAATTAAATTTGATAATTGCAAGCAAAATAATATCCAAACAAAGTCGCCTAGCCATAGTACAATCAGTAGTTAAGTACCTATGTATGAAAGCGAATCTTGCGTATGGCAGAAAAGTAGAGATGAGAGAGCACTGAAAAGCATGTGTGTGAAATTAAACGTTTATTCCCAAACTTTTGATAGAGAAAGGAATAAGCTAGCGTAATAAAAGAAGAATGTGGATTGAATGATGATATAGGTGACTAAAATTAAAAGGAGTATTTTAATTAAGGTGGTTTATACATTTTTTTTTTATTATTTATTTAGGTAAACATGTGAAAAGGGTGGCTGAGAGTAGGATAACGAAAGATTTAACTAACGAAAGATAACGAAAAATGACTTGAGAAAGTTAGTAGGTAGGAATCGCCCTAGACGGACACATACGCGGACCAATATCAATTACGTAAGTGATGTGTTTGACAAGGGGCGCAATTACAAAGCACCCGTAACCGGCGTGTGTGTATGAAACGTTATGTTGAATAGGCAGATGTATTAAGTTTGGATCGCAGCAAATTACGTTCTAGTCTCTGCTTATTCCACTAATAGGAGACAGGCGTGATGTTATGTACATATGAATGTAACCCTGTATGTCTGTTAAGTACGCTTTAACGCCTAAACCACTGTACCGATTTTGTAGCCTATGTCTGGCACCGAATCTATCTACATAGGTACCAATTTGTATTGAAATCAGTTCAGCCGTTAAGGCGCTGAGTGGTAACAAACACACACATACAAACTTTCGCATTTATAATATTAATAAGATAACTCCAGCAATGGACGTCTGCTGAGATGACTGTGTACCAACTCAGTATTAATTAGGTACCTACTTAGGTATTATTTAATATTACTGAGTTACTTTAAGTTCAAATAATTAGACTAAGTTGTTTAGTTTTTATGTAGGTAAGTATTATTTAATAAGTTTAAACGTATCTAAATATAATAAAACGTAATAAATCAAAACATAAAACGAAATAAAAGGAATTCTTACGTATTACAATGTATTTATTTTCTAAACAATTAAGTATTGCCCAGCCCTACATGAGGTCTTCTGGACTGCTAGAGCAAAAGAGCCACTATCGTCGCCAGGCAAGCTTGCAATGCCGTGTTATGTAATATACAACATGCTGATACAATTTTTCTGACAACATCTCTATACATGGTAATTTTTTATTCTTCATCTGACAAATCTGAAAATACCAAAATATTTAAAAGTAAGTACTTAACTTTATAAAATTCTATATTTTAGGTAGGTAGGTACCTACACCTATACTTATTATTAGTTAAGTACTTAAATAAACCTGATTTATTGATTTTAACCAGCGACCCGCCCCGGCTTCGTACTGGTGCAATGCTGATACTATATTTAGTATCAGCATTGCCCGTGCGAAGAAAAACAAATGCTGTGAACATTGTATTTACACATTCTGTTGTATATTTAATTTTACTACAGAATGCCGGCCCTCTGCTGCTATATCCCTCCCTGCATTTTTAATCTGTAATATCTTTAAAAATATTTATTGAAATTACATGCTGCAAAGGGCATTATTGATTTATATTAAATGCACAATGTATTTAAGGTACGTAATTTGATAAGGACTAATGCTGTATTGCTTAAAATCGCTTCGAAAATAAGCCATTATTTCTCATAAAAAGTAAAGGATAAAAAAAATGGTTATTGTGGGTTATCCCTTAGAGATAGACATATACTATCACGGACTTTTTTGTAGACCTTTTTAAGATACTTTTTCTTGTAGGGTTTAGTCAGCGTTGCAATGTAAGCGCAAAAAATTTGTTTATTTACGACATCACGTTAAAAACGTCTAAATTTATCAGTGTTTCTCTACTGTATTATGCATGTTATATACATATTGTAAACCTTTCTCTTGAATAACTCTATCTATTAAAAAAACTCGCATCAAAATCCGTTGCGTAGTTTTAAAGATCTAAGCATACATAGGGACAGACAGCGGGAAGCGACTTTATTTTATACTATGTAGTGATAGTGACAAGAAGCAGCAGGGCCGCATTTTCTTCTCTCTATTTCTAGATTCATAAATGAAAAGCTTATTTATGTATTTGTAGGTAGGTACCTACTTATGTTTACTATCAAAAAACAGGTGCTTTTATTTATTCAGTTTGGTAATGGTTAGGTACCTATGTGTAGTCAATACAGTCTAAACTGTATAAGTAACTGATTATACTGTTCCAAGAGATTCTTTATAAAAAGTTAGGTATAATAAACTGTTTCAAAGGAGATCAGAGATCGTTTCAGTACCGTACTGAAACGATCTCTGATCTCCTTTGAAACAGTTTATTCAGTATTAAGAGGATCCATAAGTTCAGAACACACAGGACCTACAAATATGATAAGTAATTCTTAACCTCATAACATTTCATGCATGCATATCAATAAGTATGTATAAATTTAATATTACCTAACCAATGATATTCTATTTAACAGATTGTCATACACTCACAAAACAACCGAAAAACGTACGTTGTACACATTCTTCATTCATACAATATGGCCTAATTAGGACATTTTAGGGTCTTCACGATTACGCGTTCATAACATATCTCTGTTAAATAGAAATCATTGATAATTATAATAACTAAGTATAGTAGGTAATTTTATTTAGTTACCTTTACTTCCAAAGGTATTTCTTTAGTGCCTCTTAAATAATAATGCGTAAATTCGGAGCCGGACGAAACTTTCCAAACACAATTTTGTTAAATTTAAACTTTTCAATAGGCACTTAAATAAAAAGCCGATATTTCACATAATTGCTTCAACGTCACTGTCAAAATATATGTAGTTATTTTCTTGTTTCCAATTCACTTCTTCATTACGTGTAGCCCACAATGGACTAAGTTTGCATGAACTTAACTTTTTATGAATAATTGAGCAAAAAAATCAACACAATCACAACTACTCCAATTTGCACCAGCTGATCAAATCCGCCATTTTGTACTTCCTAGCGCTAGCGCTTTCTACACGGTGTCAGACCTCGCTTATCTGTCGATCGTTAACAATCTATTCCGTTGTCAAAAGTGCTATTTGGCTGCCATTTGTAGGGAGAATAGTGTAATAATCTGGCGTTTCGTGATATAGAATAGATTAATAAGACATTTGGCTACGAATTTAAATGTCGATTTGTTGGATCAAATTACATGTCGATACCGTCAATCCCATACATTGTTTTGTCTATTCTATGAATAGAACAGAATTCTTTGACGCTTGTCTAGGGCCTCTGACACCATACAGCTGTTGCCAAGCGTTGTTTACATATTTACAGTAATAGACTGAAGTCTTCAGGCTAATGATGTTTTTTTGTTCCTCCGAAAGGAAGTCGCGATACTTATTCATTCAAGAAGGCATAACGGTTCTCGAGCAAACGGGATTAAAGAGTGAACAGACGGGGTTCTTTAATGTTATGCTAATAAATAGTTCAATGCCATTTTAGCTTGCTTAATCTTTGGCGTACTATACGCTCTTTAGGTTCCTCAAACTATAAAATATGGCCTTGTCGACTGTTGTATAACAAATAGTACGTCTCTGACTCTGGTCTTCGAGAAATAAAACATAGTGATCGGAACTCTCCATAGTTTGCTATAGGCTGTCAGCCTAATCAGGGTCTTTATGTAAAAAATTTAGATACAATAATTTCTTCCGAAAGGTTTATATAATAATAATAATAACAATATTCTACCACATTCACACAGCGCCATTTAGCCCCAAATTAAGCAATTATATTTGCTTGTGTTATGGGTACTAAACAACTGATATACTACTTACATACATTTTTTTGTAAATACATACTTACATATTATAGATAAATTACATAATATATAAGTATTAAACATGCAGAATATTATTTCAACTATTTATAATTATGTCGTATAATGTTTACGACATTACTATGAATCGTTCGTAAATAGCTAGTAGAAAAAATCTATTAAATCTGTGTCGTCCAAACACCAAATATTGGTCAAAACCAGAAATATTTTATTTAAAGTTATCTGCGGTCAAATCTAGGCAATACGTTCGCTGAGCAAATTATCTAATCATGATCAATGACTATACTAAAATGTGTGACAAATGACGAAATTCCGCATTAGAAATATGCAAATACTAAATACTAGTTTTAAATTGAGCAATAATAAAATTTATATACCTAATTAAGTAAAAGTGGGAATGTTAATTAAATACGTGTTAAAGGAATGGATAGTGTCAACATTCAAATATTGATTGATTCTCTACCCACGCTCGCGAGATTTCGTTTACCAAATCCTTTGATAGCCAACCCAAATACTTACGACTAATCTAGTTAAATTTACAACACCGTTGCAAACTCAAGCATAAAAACAACAATATGCAAAGTTCTACTTCGCTTTCTAGAAATATACTAACTGTCCGCAGCGATTTATCACCCGCGTTAAATTACGTCTTCGGTTACTGCTCCGCCTCCGTGGGACTTAGCGTGATGTTAAATAGCCTTTAACCTACCGCAAGAAATAAGATATCAAATGCAAAAAATTACTGTTTAATCTGACTGGTATTTCTAGAGGTAAGCGCGTACGATTAAGCAAACAAACTCTTCATCTTTATAATAATAAAGATTACAAATTCCTAGTTCTTACTGTACAATATACTTAATTTATTCATAACATAAATAAAATAAAAAAATAAAAAAAAATTTCTTTATTTACCACAAGGATTTTTTCTAAGAAAAAATCCTTGTAGTAAATAAAGAAATTTTTTTTTGAATAAAAAGCTACTATTTTTCACATTACAAACTATATACCTAATACAAGACTGTATAAAGTAGGTAATTTATTAGTTAGTGGAATTATTACACTAATATATTACAACAGCTAGTTAGTTCTCGTTAATTACAGTAGTTATAATTAGGTACGTATTATTACACATTATTATGTACATTCTTGGCAACATTTGTATGCATTGTGTTAAAACGTTATGTCAATACGAGTATTCTCTTAGATAAGATCTTTAAGATTTTATGATACACTTGATATATTGATAATCATCGCATAATGGCTACTATTACTAATCTATTAGTTGCAAATACATTAAATCTTAGATACTGTTTTATTTTACTGCATATAAAGTATTGTCTTTTTATTTTACTTAAATTAAATGATTAATCAAGAGATTGGGAGAAGATCAAAGGACTACAGCGATTTACAGCCTGTGTTTTACGATCATATTTATTTTAGTTCACTACTTCGTGTCTGATTTAAAAATTGAAAAACCTAAGAGTTATTTTTTTTTTGACGGTAAGCTGTCAGTAGAATCTAGAAGTGGTGGCCACTATACCAAAAGCCATCGTCTTGAACTGCTGATATGGTGGCCTCCACTATGGCGGCTGGGAATGGGGTTAGGGAAAGGGAATGAGGAAGGTGAGGATAGAGGAAAGGGGGGAAAACTGGGCCTCCGGCGCTCTCACTCACCGAACGAAACGCAGTAGTACGGGTACTACTACTCTTACGTCGATCTTCTATGAGAGGGTAGTACTTCCCCGGACCATCCTGCCCATTCATGACCGAGATTAAAACGTAATGGTCAATTTAAGTTTTCCAGCGGATCGGAATCAGCATCTAAAGCTATCGGGGCACTAAATCTATGAACGCTGTTTTGTTTTTGTCACGTAATGTCAAAATATGTCACGTAAACATTACAAAACGTCTCATTATAATTTTTAAATGATTTACAGCTTGTTAATAAATTAGCACTTGTAAATATAAATTGTACAAAAATAATGACTAGATACATATCCGTGACACGTAACGTATACTTACATTTCATTTGGGATTCCATACCCGTTACAATTAGGGTTACTTTTATATTTAAATCCATATATTATTGGAACAAACTATAAAGTTATTTGTATAGGTCTTCTATTGATCTGTCACTGTGCACCGTGCGGAGGCAGTTAACAAAATAGTTCAGAAAAAATGTTTCTGTATTGTTCTCTGAAGGTATTAAAGACTACAATAGAAAGAAAGAAAACTATGCACATCAGCAATAGTTTATAAGTTTATATATATTTTATTTATGATTATGACTCATGCATGATATAAACATTGTTTTTATTATGACTCTAAGTTTATGTGTACTATTTTATAATATAAGTCGTAGAAGCCAATGATCAGAGTTTACATAGATTAAATAGTAGTACTTATACGTGCAGTGTAAATAAATGATTTATAGTATACGGTCTATTGTTAGTTTATACATAGTAGTTAGAAACCCTTAGAAACAATGCCGTGGTTGTAGGCAGATTCAACTTTGTATGAAGATTAAGTAATACTGCTGTTTATTTGTATTTATAAATACGGGTAAGTATATTCCATTAGCAGTCAAGGTTAGATTGTGATTAATCTATCATAAATAACGAATAGTGTACAGTTACTAATAACAGTTAGTGATACTGCAATTACTATAAAGATGATTTAATCCAAATTATACTCAATAATATTTCTGAGTTTGAGATATTTTATAAAACAATCTTTACGGTAGTAAGGTAGACGGATTATATGTATACATAAAAAAAACAAATAAATTGGAAGCGATTCTGTGATTACTGGTTAATAGCTCGAAAAGTGTCGTAGGAGTTTTGTAACTTAATTATAAGGAGGTGAAGTATTCCGGTGAATCTAAATGCAGAGCGGCCGAGTTGGAATTCACGATTAGTAAGTCACGGAAGTATAAAAATATAAAATATTTTATAACTGTCAACTAACTGTGCTAACTAATTACCATATATCCGCTAATAATATTTTTTGTTGTTATATGTAAGTATGTATTTCTATAACCGAGTACTAATTGACTGTGTTAGTCAAAATGCAGTCGTCTTCGAGATAAGAGAAAACTTGTTTTGACCTCCTGCAGGCCCACAAACATGTATTAACCATTAAGTGATGACATCAAAAACGATGACATAACTGTCGGTTTCGTATTCTATAGGTACTCCCGACCAAATCCATTTTAAACAAACAGTCTTTATTGAAAAGACTGTGTGTTTTTTCTATCAAAAATTCCATACATAACACATGGATATATACACATTTTGTTCACTATATAGGTTGGTACTTTATTTTGCACCTATGTTTACTAAAGATTAAAAATCAAAACTAGATTAAGTATTTAATAAACGAATTACTTTTTGCGGTCGAATAAAGATGTCAAATTAATTAACAGTTTTATTTTTCTATGATCTAATCTTATTGTCTTTCAAAATCAATGTTGCTGTAATTTATTATAAGAAATAAGTTTAACCAATATCATAAGTACATAATATTTTGTAATTTTTTATTTATTTTGGATTTGCCCTCGCTGGTCTGTGTTTACTTGTTTTATTATGTTAATAAAGTCGTAACTTAGGTACAAATTCCATTTAGATTGTCAATATTTCACAAATTTTCATGTGGCGGGCAAATTTTCAAAATTATCTCAGTATGCCACTTCAGTCCGTGGACAAATTGGTTACAATAAAATACAATACCATTTAACATAAATACAAATATTTGGAGTATTAACAAATTAAATAGAACTAATCGATTAACCAAATCAAGTAAGTATTAATAAACGTAATATTATATAGAAATGTAAGAGAAAACGACTTTACGAACGAAACATTTATTTTCTTTTTACTTATACCTACTATTTAACAATCTATAATACATTGATGTAATAAATTTAATTTTTATCATCCTTGTCTCCATCACTGGTAAATTCGTGAAACCATAGACAATGGCAATATGTCGGATTGTTTACAGTGTATAAAATTGAATTTGGTCGGGAGTATACACTAGTACCTATATTATACAAAAATATAGTAACTCAGAAGCTGTACCAACAACCTGATAAAAGAATATCGTGCAAAACCTCTCCCATACAAAGGCACGTGTGCATTGATCACCACACCTGCTCAAGAAGGATTGGCAATTTCACACTCATTACATATCCTGATTTTCTCATTATGCTTTCTTTCTTTTATGCCTAACCGAAAGAAACTTAGAAATTAGAAAAATCTGATTGTTTAAGTCCGGTTTCAAATACTTAATCATCATAAAATTATAAACTTTAAATACTTCTAAAATTACTTACCAGCTGGCAGCAATTGTACGAAGTTATCTGGGAACAGGCCAACTTTTCCGTGTAGCTCGCCGCGCCACCAGCCACGGTCCGGTGCATCCTTACACACGATGGTGACAATCTCACCCTCGGCTAACGTCAACTCGTCTTCATTGACCGCCGTATACGGGAATAACACGCGACACTGCTCCTTCACTGTTTAGGAGAGAAACAGTCGATTATGAATAAAATTGTGCTGATCATCGCACAAGCAAAGGTTTTTTTTTTTTAATTTACATCTCAGTAGGTACATAGTCATACAGTTCGATGGCAAATCCTAGGTGATGCTGTAGATTCAAGTCAAAGTCATTCATGGCAAAACAGAATTTCTTGAATCATAGCTAAGAACACTCTCGATCAAGTCACATTTTAAACCTACGAGCGTCAAAATGAGAAATGTTATTTGGCAATATTAAACTCTGTGGCAATCGGCACAAGTGAACTATGAGATGAGTAATTAGAGCTAAATCACTCTTTCAATGTGGGAGCAATATAGTTTCAAACAAGAGCAGCGTTTAAATATGAAGTCTTAGAATATTTTTTATAGTTCAGTCTTTATAAACACATTTCATTACGTCATTTATATATATATATATATATGAGTATTTATGCGGTGTGTGTAATTTATATGTTCTATAAGAATTGTCTTACAGGGCCTTTATCTTAAATACAATAACGACTCTTTGTAGAATTTTACTTCTAAAATCATAACAGAGTCAGCTTCATGGAATTCTATGTTATCAAATTTTATTTTTTACTTACTGTTATGGAAGAGCTTACTGATAATAACGGTAATGTTTTAGGTTTCTTTATACATATTCACAACATGATAAAGCAGACGAGCTGGATTGATCTGTACTCTTTGTAACTCTTCGAAAAAGTCAGCGCGAAGTCAGCGCGCTCTAGAAACCGCAGCAGAACTAAACTTAAAGTCTACACGTACGTGGGAACAATGAATGCTGGAATCGAACCATGTTAAACGTAGCGAAATCGTAATTATGGCATGTAAATGACAAAAATACTAAGTCAAAGAGTCCCAAATTTATATCGTGTTACATACAGACAGATAAGGGACCGAGGTTGTGAATTTAACTTACAAACATTGGATATCAAAATCATAAACTAACCATAAAAAATTATAGTCAGGTTTTTCAGGTATTGTTCAGATCAACTCGCAACGAACACGTAAACCCTTTCCGGAAAATCTTACACCACATAATAACACACCCTACAACTACATATCAAGCAAACGGCATATTTAAACGGAACAATGAACTTCTATGTAAGATGGTTTTATAACACATGATTCACAAAGGAGATAACATACAATTTTATTCACACGCAAATATTAAAGCGGGCTAACATTGACGGAAGCTATACACCACAATGATAAGCGGTTCGTCCCAACGGTCCGATCTCATTGATTCAATTAACGCAAATAACGTCCACAATGGATCAAAGAAGGACGAACAGCTTTGTACTAATATATTAAACTTTATTAATATGAATCACGCTCATGTGAGAAATATCAGGCAGTGTTATAGTACTTAATGCAGTACATAGTAGTCTAAGGATAGAAGTACTCGTTTTATATGTGCGATTGAACCACTAACATTTTTGCATTGTATTTACCTATACAATGTAGTGTACATTAACAATATGTTTATTTACAACTAGCTTGCCGCGTCTTTGCTTACTGCCCTACTTCCGTCGCCAGTAGCATGATGTTAAAGAGCCTATAACCCTCCTCAAGAACTGGGCTATCATACGCAAAGAATTATTCAAAACCGACTGGTAGTTCCAGAGATTAGCTCGTTCAAACCAACTCTTCCACTTTATATAATGCTAGATTTATGCGCCTTATATAAAATATTTTGTTATTTTATGTCCTTCGAATATTCTTTACTGAATTTTTATCGCATGCTTTAATAAGTAAATGGCTTGATTTAATTGGCATACTGATTGACAGATACATGCAGGGATAGGGTCAGATAAATTTAGCACAAAGGGATAGCACATTTAAAGGGTGCGAAAAACAGAACAGTAACATTCTCCACGCTTTATTTTTCAATAACTTTGGCGAAAATAAAATCGCATCGCATTATCGCGCGGGCGATCACAATAGGACGGCGCCGCATGGTAACGTTACCACCGAAAGTCAAGACCTCTTAAGTTTGTCTATAACGAACGGCAACGGCTATTTTATGTTCGACGAGACTCGAAAAAATATCGCTGAATTTCGAAAAAGGTCTTCTTCGGTCAAAGATTTACTGATTTGATGACTCGATCTCTAACGATACAAAGATCCATTTTGTGCTTTTGATTACCCTCATAAAAACAGTCTACTCACCAGGTTTAGGTGGTAGAGCTGGCGCAGGCTCATACGGCGGCGCAGGCTGCGGTGGATCCAGCATCACTACGAAGTTCGAAGGGAACACGCCAACTCGACCCTGACGGCGACCCTGCCACCAGCCTTCCTCAACCTAAACAGAAAGAGCTTAACATTCAAAACATGTAGGTACCTACTTATTGCGTAAGAATTTTTCCTGTTGATTTTCATTACACCCAGTACAACCAACACGACAATCAGCAGCGTCTAAATGTTGCCATTACCACTATATAAAAAAAGAAAAGACTGTACTTCGAGACGAAAGTATAACCTTTCAGTAATTCACCAGAAAAACCACAATGTCACCACATCACAATTCGACACTAAAAATAAACATTAATATAGAATCATATTTCCATTTACTGAACGACAACGCGATTGATAAATCACAAATTTATTTATTCATACAATAATATACCAAAATTAAACAAGCGTCTATTTCCTTCAAAATATTTAAAGCGACTAAATTAAAAATTCAAGTGATCCCAATTAGAAAATGATAACGGATGATGACACTGAGTAGTCATAATCACTATTTTAATTTATTAATAGTATTATACAGCAGTTTAAAAAAAAGTAACATTCGGTGGTCTCTAACTTTTGTTACATTAAAATTAAATAGAGTTCAGAATACTTCTTACTAAATGGACATTAAAATAATTCTGTGTCAAAACAGTAACGATTTACATTAGCATCCATTATTCCATCAATATTACTTGTAATACTAGTTCAGTGAGCCAACGTCATCAGCTAATGATATTTTCTTTTGGTAGGTACTATATTCCTTCATAGTTGGAAATAAGTAGCAGGTGTAGTGT
Organism: Parascotia fuliginaria; assembly: GCA_963082885.1. Taxonomy (NCBI): domain Eukaryota; kingdom Metazoa; phylum Arthropoda; class Insecta; order Lepidoptera; family Erebidae; genus Parascotia; species Parascotia fuliginaria. Next base: position 5,891,809 of record OY720179.1, read on the forward strand.
CCAACCACACAGAATTAAAATCAGCCTGATATATATATCTCTACGTATGGCGCACATTTTTTAAAAAAGATAACAAGTGATAAGTATAACACTTGTATCCAGCAGGATAAAAGTATTGGAGTGAGGACTGAGCTTTGACTAGCAATAAATCTCTTGATAACAGAGTAGGCATTTATTACGACCTTAGGCTTTGATCATCCAAAAAGCTTCAATCTCCTAAGTCTCTCAGAGATTCCATAATGTAGTTTTGATAGAAGGGCTTTGCTTCAGATTCTATCAAAAGCCTTGGTTATGTCAAGGGTAACTGCGAAAGCATCAGCCTTCACTACACAAGAAGATTACTAGCAAGTCACTATCAATTGGTAATCCTCAAGATGTTGCAGGAGTTGAGCGTTAGCAACTAGTTTCGTTATTTGTTTGACTAATAAACTTAAGTTTTTGTTTCTTTTAAAGAGTTATTCGACATAGTAAGTATCTTAAAATTATTTAAACTTTACAAACACGTTCACGACACAAGGAATCACAATTATCATTACAACATTTTAACACAATTTTCACAGTTAACTAACATAATCCTATCCTATAACTTTCAGAGCGAGCTTGGCCATCACCATGCATGCTCACCACGACTTGGCTAATTAATTATTCATCATCTAAATATATTCAAGCGATCGATTGTTAGCTGATCGATGTCTGTAATAAATATATAAGTAATCGTGATTACGCTTTGTGTTGGACAAAAAATAATTTAATTTGGTTATATGGTGTCCGTAAAGCAAATAATTAGTGACAATATACTGTGGGTGTATTGCCATTTGTTTGCTAAGCTTTCTCAATATATGACATCTAACGTTTTCAGTAATAAACATAGAATCAGCATGGAGACCCACGTATCTCCCAGGTACCAGAAGACGAGTCTGTTGTCATTTGCCGGGCACAATAAATGACTCTGGTATGAGGTTTTTGTTATTCGAAACTATTCCTACATACCAGCAATAAATAGACTATCTCAATCCTTATAAAAAAGTAGGACACTCCCACAAGGCATTCTTACACCAGCCAGATAAGAAAGTTAGACAGGGCTAACAACAGAAAAAATGGTCGATGGCCTGTGTGTAGGTGGCCTTAAACATATATGCAAATAATTTAGTTCATTTACCTCTCCGAGTACTTCGAGGACGTCACCAACACACAGCAGTAACTCGTCGGGGTTTGCCGGCTGATAACTGAACACCGCACGACAGCGGCCTTGCACGCCTGACGATCTAAACAATGTGGCCAAACACTTAGAATATACGCTATAATTACACTAACTTACAACTAAAATAAAGATATTTTAAAAATGAATGCACGTCACTTTTGCGCTTTAGCCAATAAGTAGGTACAATTTACTGAAACGCAAAATAGCGGGACGTGCCCAACTTGTAGCTTCAATTCTGTTCCGAACTGTCCTTATTACCTTACTTACATGGTTCAGTTTTATCGAACTTACCCAAATACTTTTTCTTTTCCATATTTCCTACGGTATTAGATCCACGCTGGTTTCAGAATGAATGGGTCGGATCGTCCTAGGAAGTACTACCCTCTCATAGAAGATCGACGTAAGAGTAGTAGTATCCGTACTACTGAGTTTCGTTCGGTGAGTGAGAGCGCCGGAGGCCCAATTTCCCCCTTTCCTCTTCCCCACTTCCCTCATTCCCTTCCACTAACCCCATTCCCAGCCACCATAGTGGAGGCCACCATACCAGCAGTTTAAGACGATGGCTTTTGGTATGGTGGCCACCACTTCTGGATTCCACTGACTGCTTACCATCAGGCGGGGTGGAGTCACTTTGGTAGGCTAATATAAAAAAAAAAATCATGATTTCCAGTCAATTGCCGACACCTTATCGCAACCAAACATAACCTGCCTCAAAAATTACAGTCCAGTCGATATCCATGGCGCAATCTATTATTTTCTAGTCCAAATAAAGTCATAACCTTTGAAGAATTAATTATCATTACTACAAACTGGTACCGCAATTATCCAGTCAGTACCTCGTGTCTAATGGACGAATAGATGAAGCAATTAAAACTAACAAATGTAAAAAAATCCGATAAATACATAAATACGAAGATTATGATCATTTTACACATTTATGGAAATAAGTGAAATGTTATGTAGCTGTAATTTCATAATGAATGAAAAAGACCGGGATACAGTATTTGGACAATTTTAGCGTAAAATAATGTTTATACGAGTCTCTTACCTTTCCTGTTCGTAAATAATGCTCCAGAATAACTTTTACTACTTTGTTCGTAAAAGCTGGATGAATAATTTCTTTTAGTATTAATACTAGATGGGTTTATACATCTACACAATTCCATTTCTTAGAGAGATGAAAACATACATTTTGTATGCCTACCTACTTACTTAAAGCTTTAGTTGGACCAGAAAAGGATGTGTTTTTGTCCAACTAAAGCTTTGAGTGATTAAGAAAGGCACAATTTTGCATACATAAAAAATCTGCGCGAAGTTGAAACCTTCATAAACCTCTCTTCGACAGTACCTTTCAATTCAAACATTATAATTATATCTTTTGCGCCGGCACCAAGTATGAGGACCTCAGTTCCCTAGTAGCGTTGTTATTGATGATGATTCCCTAGTACAACAGTAACAAATGCTTGGTGAAAATTCTGGCAGTTCGAAAGTCATAAACGGTATAAATTTGTTAAAGTTTAGGCACCTACATTAAATGATATCACAGAACTGGTATTATACAACATCAGGTGGTGTACCTAATTTCCTTGAAATTTAGGAAGGTCTACTATTACAGTTTATAAATGCTTTAGGTGCCAAGACCAACTGCCTCCGCCTACCGCTACCATTATGTAAATCATTATAATAGAAGCACAATCTGTATTCTTTAAAAGCTTGTTAAATAAACGCCACCTCTAAATCGAACAAAATAAAATCTACTTCATTTAAACTGCACAATTATATTTACAAACAATCAGGCACGTCATGTATGATAATAATACAATAAAGATAATGATAATTAAAGTAGATAAAATAATGAATTTTCAACATAAATGCGAAACTGATACCGATAACTAAAATCATAAAGAAAGCAGGTGTAATATTTATTCACGCAAAAGATATTAAAATCATAAAAAATATTCATAAACAGTTAGGTATAGATGGATAATTACTTCAAATTTTTACTATTCTTATAAAACTAATGTGCATGCACGTACATGAAAAGAATTATTTAAAAACATACAACGGTATACTATACCTACAATAAAAAGCCCTAAAACCTGAGCCTCAAATGACTATGAAAGCCTTTTAGGGATTTATTTAATTCAGTAAAAGCGTGTTTGACCTCATTAACATGGCCCAACTAGGCTCATTATGTTTAGAACTATCATCTGATTACATCAGCTACTAAATAATCCTAATATAAACACGCTTAATAGTTTATAAACACTACAACCCAAATCTTGATAAATATCTCGTTCTTCTAGAGTTAATTTATTATAGTAGGAAAAGTTGCAAATCCAAGAAAATCTCATACTGAACATATTACGCTTCACTAATTGGTTATAAGAACTTTAGAGAAAGCGAATGAACAGAAAATTTACGGTATCAATTTTTGTGTCTAAAAAACAGGGCAGTTCTAAGAGAAAAAACACAAATAAGACTTGAGAACCTTTATATGTATATGTTAAAAACAAAATCCATTTACAATAGGTAATGACTAATGACACGGAAGAAAATCAAGCAACGCCTTAGTGGCAAGTAATGTTTTGTTTGGACTTCACAGACATTTCGATATTAGTGTAAAAACGCAAAAAGACATCCAAAAGCACGGGAAAAGGTGAAAAGTAATATCGTGTATCACCTGGGAGTCATAACACTAAAAAGGCCGGGCAACTACAGTAACTACACTTATTTTTTCCTGACAGTAACATCCGAAGCAAACTGGTTGTTATGTAGAATCTGTTCTTTTTTTACCAATAGGAAGCAGCTTCTAACCCATACTCCGTTTTAATTACAAATGGTCCAAAAAGTATAATAAATTTCAAACAAGCATCTATGAAAAAATCAATGAAGGACCTACCTTTTAAATATTTTTAAAGCGCGAAACATATACTAAGGACACTTAAGAAATAAAAACACATCGCTAAGGGCCACACAACAAACACTGACTAACAGACCATACGTCTTATCGCGTTATCCGACCTGATTAGATACCCCGCGCAATCATTATTCTACTAATCGAAAATGTAATTTAAAAGGCCAGCAAATCATTTTATTATCAAATTGTCGTGGTTACTGAACAACTAACTTTCCCTAAACAAAATGATTTGCTCATCTCGACCAAAATGATTTACAGATGATGTAATATTGAATCTCCAAAAAAAGAGTAAAATTTAACTTCATTTAGTAGCATAATCATTCTTTACTGGAATGACATCATTGATGAGTTGATGAGGTTAGCAAGTATACTCGTATGACTAAAACGAATAACTTCGTGTATGTAGAATATACATACCTACATCGTAAATATGCTTTAACATTACAAATAAGTTTTATTTTTGTTCACGTTGAAAAATGAAGTTGTTCTTTTACACATGATTTGCTAAACGGCAATTTTTCTACGCGTTTCATTATATATCTAAAGTTCAATACAATAAGTTATATTATTTTATATCAGTCAATTGTAATTCATGAACTTCAAAAGTACCAGTAGCACAATGTGGACATGCATTTAGCGTCACCATCTACTACCAGCAGCTGCAAGCGAACGCACAACCACTTCAAGTAAGTGCTGCAGCAAAAGGCCTCTGTATCGATAACGCCTTCAGCAGCAACATAACGCCACCTCCAAAAGAGAGTATAAATCCGTAAAATGGTGATACGTAGCTTTCATAGGCATTTGATTACTGAGTGTTAAAATGGCAAAGTATCACAGTTTCGTAATGTCACGTTTCAAAAGTGTGTAATTACTAGGTGTAATTTTACCACGAAGCCGGCATATGAATAATGTTAGGCAAATATTAAAGCATACGGTTTCAATAAGGCTTTGTCATTTGATAATTATGCATTTTAACATAAAAGATAATGAACGAAAACGTGTTGATTACGATTACAAAATTTTCGTTAGTTAATTGAATTTTATTTCACATGTTTGTATTACAGAGGTTAAGGCGAGATTAACCCCAAGTTTTCTTGTCCTGGTTATAAGTACTTAGGTACCTACCCTACCTATATACTACTACTATTAATAAATATTAGCACAAGGTCAAAAAGCAACTTGGTCATAGTTCAAAGTAAATGTGAACTAGTGATTCTTTTCACAAAGTAATCGTAAGTTTTATCGAAACAATAAAAAAAAAAAATATTGCAATCAATGATATTCTATTTAATATCATTGATTGCAGTCAAATCTTTTTTGTATGTTAACGTCATGATGGATTTTTAAACATATTATTTAAACACAATTTTATCGTACTATAAATCTTGTGCAAAATTTAATAAGCACCATCTAAGAATGTCTTTACAAACTACGGAAAACCCTCTATGAAAAAGGAATCCCAAACCTAAGACCGTATTATGTAGCAAGGATCTGTTTTGGCGAGCAGGCGCTCCCTAAAATATCACATAGGTATTACCGTGAACTCGCCTCTGATAAAAACAAATACATAGATAAATATTACATTTGAAGACATTAACTGTAGTGCTAGTAGTGTGTAACCCACAAAGTTACTCAGGAGTAAAAACTAAAAAAAGCGAATTACGAAACAGCACGAATTAAGATTAGATATTATAAGAAACAATAAAAAGCAAAACCAGTTACATTAATTAAAGCAGAAATGTTAATATGTGTGTCAGTGAACTAGACAACAGACACACAAGGTAATTTTATCGGAACAGAAACCAGTTCCATAAGAAATGGTCGGATAGACCAGAACGACATATCGGACTGAGTGGAATCATCCTAACAGTAAATTAGAATAAAATGTTAGTAGGTATAAATATAAGGTTTGAACTTTGACATGCAAACTGTAATACCGTAATTCGGTATCAGATTTAGAATGGCAATAAAATTTCGTATCTTTAGAAGTTCACATTATTGTCTTGAAGCATAATCACTATTAATCACTCAAGAAAAAGCTAAAAACTATGTCAGTATCATAAAGATGCCGAGCTTAGTACCTACTACTATTTCATATTGAGACAGCATGCAAGCTCATTTTCCTGAGTGCCTATACAGGATTTCTGAACATAATCCTTAAAGCGGTGCTTTCAATACCCTTTAGGGTATTGAAAGCACCGCCGGATAAGTTATTGCATGTTTGTTTACCAATATGGAACGGAAAAGATCCGTTCAGAGGTGTAGATGCCACAGATAGGAAACGGCACTTATAACTTCATTGAAGAACCGTGCTAACATCGAACATAAATTATAACAAATAGCTGCTAAATATACCTGAGGCCCTAGACAAGCGGCATAGATATCTATTCTATTCATAGAATACATTAAAAAATGTATGGGATTGGCATAAGCTAACGCTAACTTTGTCGTAAACTTATGTCAATCCCATACATTTTTTATCTCTCCTAAACTCTGACCTGAAAGATTATTATGCGGCTATCAATAGGTTTAACAATTGCAAAAGTAGGCCCCTAAAATCCAATCAAAATAAATATTATGATAATGATAAATACCACTACTTTTGGACTGACAAATTCGACAAAAGAAGGAACACGGTTCTAAACAACAGAGCAGCATACGGATGTCCGAATTCGTTTTATCGTATTGACATAACAATAATCTAGTATAAGTTATTTATAAACTATAGATAGTAGTGTTTCTATTATGTAAATTGAAATTGTAACAAAAATAGAGGCGACAATTACAGCAAAGACAAAAATAGCCCATCAACCATCAAACAGTGAATAATATATGAGGGGGAATTTCCTGTGACCCGGTGCTCTAAGTCAAATTTGTATGTTCGGTAATTCCGTATTTTGTCTAAATAGTTATAAATACAAGTACTAGCACCGGACACCAGAGCGAAGCGAAAGTAACGAAAAAACAAGCTAAGACCAGAAAACTATTAAATTAAACTACTGTCTTTCTTTACAACCGGTTTGCAAATCGGACATACGAGAAGCCGCAACGGTTTTAGCATATTAGTTAATGTAGGTCTTAGCAACACACGCGATATCTGTTCAATTTTATATAACACATCCAATTAGATATGTGCGAAGTATTCAGATATGCAGGTGATTTACATAATAAACATGACGTTTTCTGTCACGAGCATACTCTGTGCTATGTTATTCACATGCATAGATCCGTACTTGAGATCTTACTGTATAGCCTCTTGCCTGGGTCTATACGGTCTATACATAATGATAGATAAAACGTCGACAATGCCATAAAAACTACAATACAAATTCTTAAAACCGTGTCTAGTTCATATTAGGGGAAGTACCTACTTATAATTCAGCAGTGGGTACCTATGGTCTGTGGATGATGATATTGATGATGACCTACATATAAACATGTTAAGTCCTGTACACGATTTAATACTTTACCTTTCAATATCAAAATCACATTATTGTATAACAGTAGATGAGTATCTAAATTAATTGGTAATTTATACATATTTAATAGGTTTTAATATAAAGACAGAAAACAATGATTTATTGAGTATAATATATTAAAATGGAAATGGTACTATTATCTACTTAAATACACAGAAATTCAAAGCACTAAGTATGACATAACGTCGGCCTAAAATGTTAACCTGCCAAATCCACTTTTCATCGAAAATGACATTTTGATGGAATCAGAAACTACAGACGATTGCCGACCCAATCGCGCCAAAAAATACGTCTTATTTCAACATAACAAGGCTAAAAATCTATGTCCGTAAAACTGCTTTAAAACCCAACGACTAATAAGCACACAGAAAACCTGCCAAATTCTTCCCAGTATCGTACTAGAAATGGTCGGTGACTCATGATACGTGGCTATTGAATAATTTTTTTTAACTTTTATTATACACATAGGTAATATTTTTTTATTCAGGATGTCTCGGAGAAAGAGATTAGTTGCTCTCGCTACTGCTGATTTAGAATTATCTGAATTTCGCACGATTCATTGCATGATGAGGATTACATCGCCCTCTGAGCGACTTGATGAGCCTTCTGACAAGACTCATAGTAAGAGACCACGTCGCTGTTCCGTATGTTATCACTGGCAACACACATTGGTCAAAAACTTTGGTTTTGAGACATTGCGGTAGTGCGGAGGAGAAGATATATAGCGTCCCGAACGCTGCCCATCCCAGCCTCTCTCTCGAAATCGGGCGTACCTAATCGGACTGTTTGTCCCAGGTATAATTATGTGTTCGTCAACGAATTCGAGCATCGAGCCTCCGACCGTAATAGAAATGGGTGTAACTTGGACATTGGTCATTACTTTAATGTTGACCATGTTCATTTTTAGGCCCATTTGTAAAGAGACTCTACTAAGGTAAATAATATAATAATAAATAAAGAGTTTATTGTTTTCTCTCACATAGAAAAGATACATACAGCGGTAAAAATACAATGGTTGGTGAATACATGTAATAAAACAATCGGGGACCGCTCTACAATCCCCAATAGGCCCCAGGTAGAAGATCCCAATGCACTCCCACCGTTCGCAAAATAAGCGAACGGGAAGAGAGGGAGCGATCTAGTCCCCAGGATCCATTTGGAGATTGCGAAAGCGTGCCCTTACACTGTGTACAAATACATGAGATTTAGTCTATGTGAGAGACTGGTTTCTGTACTAGGAGACCTATATGACAGATAACCAGCCTCTCCAGACTCCGGAAGCGGACAAACGGTAAGTACAACGTAATTTGCGAAAAGCATTAAAGTAAATGGAGTCTTCGAGCATTGCACTGAGGTCCTCGACGGTCTCAGCCATGATTACGATATCATCAGTGAATCGAAGGTGAGTCATGTACTTGCCGTTTATGACGATACCAAGTCCATTCCGGGTCAGAAGCTTGAACTCGTCCTCCAGTGCAGCGGTAAACAGTTTCGGTGATATAGCATCTCCCTGTCATACTCCTCGCTGCAACTGGATAGGACTTGAACTCTTCTGACGATTAATTCGTACTGACATGGTAGCGTTTTCATACAAACACTTTAGAACTTCGATAAATCGATAGTCAATATGGCACTGTTGAAAAGACTGCAGCACGGCCCCGGTCTCAATCGAATTAAAAGCTTTCTCATAGTCCAAAAACGCCAAGCATAGGGGCCGGTTATACGACGCAGCGTGTGTATATGGTCTATGGTACTAAAACCTTTTCGGAAACTAGCTAGTGCGGGAGGCAGAAAGTCATTAAGCCTGTTTAAGAGACGATTAGTGATGACTCTCGAGAACAGCTTGTAGACGTAACTCAGGAGTGTGATAGGTCTAATTCTTCAGAAGGATTTTATCGCCTGTCTTGAAGAACAAGCTCCACCATATTTCTGCGCCATGGCTGTGGCGTTTTGCCCTCGAGGAGGACGGCACTAAGGAGCCTCTGAAAGGCCTTCAGGATAGGATTTCTGCTTGCCTTCAGTATTCGAGCCTCACTCGGAGCCTTGTAGTTCTTGAGCTGTCTGAGGGCCATGCCAGTCTAGCACAGGTACTTAGTTTACAAAGACTTGCTAAAAAAATTTACACGAAAATCTGCTAAATCCCAAACAAAATAAAAATGTCCAAACGCATACAAGCTATCTCCTATTTTCATATTTACCATTTTTTTAATTTTTTCAATATTAAAATGATCGATGACCTTATTCGAAGAAACGGGTTCTAAGAAATTTTGATCGATGACCTTATTCGAAGAAACGGGTTCTAAGAAATTTCAATTAGTATAAAGTTATAGAAGTTATTCAGTTTTTTCATACTCCTGTAAAATTCTGCAAAACGGACATAGCAGGTTAACATATTAGGCCGACGATAATAGTGTTTAGATATTCGCAAGCTCACCTAGAATTAGCATGTTCAAGCACAGACACGAAGTTATCCGGGAACATGCCACGTCGACCACGCAGTTCACCCCTCCACCATCCCCCGGGAAGTCTCTCCACGTCCCGTATCACATCTCCCGGCCTAATCGTCAGCTCGTCAGACTCCGAAGCCTCGTACGCGAAGTTCACCATACAAGACACTGAAACAAAACACATCAAGTAACCACCTTGAATATGTAATAAGTTGTCAGACCTGATACGTTTAACAAATGAATCTTACTGTATATCTTGTTTTTTAATGTAAATTGATGTTATATTTTGGTACAAATTGTGCGTAATTTTACTTGATTTTATTTCTTTGTATGCTATATTGACCTGTTTGTAATAGGTTCAATATTTCAAACATCAGTAACATTCGTTATATATTTTTATAATAGTTTATGTTTTAAGCAGTGCTGAATTTATGTTTCTTAAGCATAAACTACTTAGTTTGTGCTGGCACCATTTGTTGCACTTATTTATTCTACTAGGCTTCATGCTTTTAGGTAACAACACTGTTTTAACACTGCGAAGGGTTTTTCTTGACTATGGGAAAATAATATTTAGACCATTTAAACCATTTATTTTCATTATAGTACTTAATACACAAGTTACACATTAAAAGAGTTTACACTTACACATACAATATTTATGAAGATAATTACACGCAATATTTACACACATGTACATATAACAAAGGGCTCCAGTTCAGTATTTGCTGCGCTAATGCACAGCACTGATTTTCAGCTGGACCCTCACAACTGAATTAAATTATAACACATAAAGGTACACAAAGAAGAAACAAGATGACAAAACATATAATGCATAAATTAAAAGAACCCTACGCTACATTGAAAGCAATATAAAAGCAAAAGTAAAGTAAAATAAAATAAACATATATGGCTGACACAACATTACAGCATGACACACAATAACAAGTAAAATAGATACACTGCTATAAAATAAAAATAAATAAAATAAAAAGCCTTCTATTGTTCCATTTGGCAATACATTAATATAGATGTTAATAGTGTGAACACTGTTAGTTCAATAATGCCATCTGGACCCCTCTTCGGGTGAAGGCCTCTTCCAGAGATTGCCACTTGTCACGATTCCTTGCGAGGTTGGGCCAATTTCGTGTTCCGATGGTCTCTATCTCGTCCTTCCACCTTGCCTTTGGTCTTCCTCTGCTTCTGTACCCATGAGGTCCTTTCCACATAGTCACGGTCTTCGTCCATCTGTTGTCAGTGTAGCGTGACACGTGACCTGCCCATCTCCACTTCAAACCTCGTGCGAAGGACAAGGCATCTATCACGCCAGTCTGCTTCCTTATTGCTCTGTGGCGGACTCTGTCTTTCAATTTTACTTTTAGTGAGCTGCGTTCTAAGGCTCTTTGACATGATATCAGCTTTCTGTTGGTTGTTGAATCGAACATCCATGTTTGACAGCCATATGTGAGACAGGGTAAGAGAGATACACTCTGCTACCATAGTAAAAATACCTATATTATATTTTTTTGTAAGTTCAAAAACTCTTTGCGCAAGTGACTTTGCAGTTTTCTGGAACACACTTTTACTTTTCACTTTTTTTTATATGGATAAATAATTATTTTATTGGACGAATTGTTTTATTGCTGAAGTAAAATAATAGAACTTGAGTAAAATCTTATCATGACACCAGTAACATTTTATAAATGATGAACAAGATTCTTGTATTATAGCATGTTACAAAAAAAATACTCATACACAGTGGCATGCACAGAGATTTTTGAGAGGGTAGGCATTATAGTTTTTTAACAGAATAGGCATTATTTAATTATGTTCCTAAAATTGTGATTTCAAACAATTATTAAGGTAGGCAGTGCCTTTCTGCCTGTATGGAGTGCACGCCACTGCTCATACATATTATCACAAAACATATATATATATATATATAGATATTATATATTATATTATCGATCTTGTTAATAAACATAGAGTAGTGATGGAATAACTTTAATATTGTGTTCTTATTTATAAATTCAAAAAGAATCGAAAGGGAAAGAGCCCAAACATGGGTAGGTAATCTGACACTATCTTACATTTATTATTAGAGGGTGTGTGTAATTGTGTATTGTATGGATAATCCGGAGTTGTCAATTTTTATAGTGTTACAAAAGTAAATGATCATTTTTATTTGTCTAAAAGCAGATAAACCTTTATATATAGCACTATATGGGTAGTTCTACGATAAGAGGTAACTTGTGCGGCAATCAGTTTAAAATATAAATTTTATTCTATATGTTGTTATTTTTTGCAATGAAACACATCACCTAAATGTACTTTATTAAATAGCGTCACGATTAAATGCGTAATTTATGTATATTTTTCTGCAATTCCTTAAAAAGTATAAAAAAGTCTCTACCCTGGCCTGTCCCACTGTCGGTTTTAGGTTAATTTGCAAACGATTTTTATCTTCTTTGTATCAGTTATTAAACTAAAGTATGTTAAACACAAATTTCATTATGTATATTTAAGTATTGTTAAGGAAAAATAGAACAATGTTCATTTATTTTGCAGTATTTTTAAACTTAACTTTTGTCCCACTTTTTTTGGGTATCTACCCTGTCCAATTTAATTCGTCTAATAAAAACACAAATATAAAACGGCTATATTCCAAATAGCGCTCAAGGTCATCTATCGACGTAAAGTTAGCAATGCGAAAAACGTGAGCCGTTGAAGAGCGCCCCCATTTGTTAGTTGTTGCGACGCGTTGGTTCAAAGTGGTGGTTTCGCGAGGTCATTGTGTCTCTCCACTGGTAAGTAATAAAAGTTATATTATTCATTTGATTTATTTGCATTTACTGGTCTAATTTAATAATAATGCAATAGTTAAAGTGTGATACACAATGTACGGAAACATTTCTTATGTCTATTAAAACAATAAAATTTATCATGAAAATGTCTCTTCCCTGCTATATTTCCCCTGGCAAGATGACTGTCAGGGGAGAGACTTGTTGACCAAGGGAGATAATGTTAGTGCAAGCAAACTTAGTAATTGCATATTTTTATCAACGAAAAGTTTTGAATTACTTAAATAATTTTGGTAGACTCTTAAAACTAAAAATAAAGTAGGTTCTTAGTTCATATTGTTATTATATTATTGTCTAATATTGTTACAGATCATGACACGGAACAACTTAACACGTGAAGAAAGATTAGACAAGAAACGTGTAGCAGAGACTACGATATGTAAAAAGAAAAGGCAAAATATTTAAAAAAGAAAGGAGACGAGGGGAAAGGAATTATAAAGACTGATCGACCAAATGACTCCGAGAGAGAAACGTAAGGCACGTAAAGATATGGAAAAAGTAAGCAAGAGAGCGTAGGAAACGACTTGCGCTTCAAAATGTAACGAAAGAGTTATAGCTGCCAAACGTAAATCAGACCAAGCCAGAAGACAGATATTTAACTAATAAGAAAAAAGAAGACTAAATTAGACAAAATTAGCATGTTATAGAAAAAAATATTGTTTGCAGAAGTCAAATCATCAATTAAAAGAAAATTATTCTTCTCTTCCAAATAATAAAGAAAAAGGAAAAATGTTAGTCTGATTCTATGTTAAGTATAATGTTTAATTAAAGTTGATTTTACTAATTTTGTTACTTTTATTGCCACAAATTCTCTCCCCTGGCCAATGTATTTACCCTGGCCTTGTAAAAAGTAATAAAATATGCATAAAGTGACTTGCCCTTACGTGAAAAGTTACTTGTATAGGACAAAAATAGTAATATAAGTGTTTAATGAAAAAACAACAACTTTTCTCCATGGCCGAATTCTCTATGGACTTAAAACCTCTTATCGTAGAACTACCCATTTATGATATACATTTACATAAAAATTCTGCATATGAATCAGTAAACAGTGACACCCAAGAGTTTTATAATGAAGTGTGATTCTATAGACAAATAGTATGACTAAAGTCAATATAAATAAATACGAAATGATAGCAACTTCATGAGTGTCAAACATATATCATTATCCTAAATGCCAACAAATCTATCACAGATTATCTGTAAGTTCTAATATAACCTAAGAAGCTGCTTACTTTTTTAAGCTATCTGTATACCCATTAGAAAAAGCCACTATTGACACAATTTCAATTATAGTACTAAATATTATGTAGATGGCCTGGTTAACTACACAATGTAACCTATGCAAATACCAATTTCTAATAGGTATATTATTATACATGTTAGTCCCTTGCTCAATAATTTTCCATTATTTTGATTTATATAATTTTCATACCATTACCATGAGTCAGTCTGAGAAATGTTTACCAAGTAGGTATATGTATAACCAGTCTGCATCAGTATGCACAATAGTCTATCAAGTAAACAATCTTTCACCCATACTAATCTCTAGATTGTTGTTTCCCAACATAAAAGTTTAAACTGGCTTTGCTCCAGAATGAATGAAATTTAAATATAAATTCTGGCAATGCAATACAACTGTATTAAGCAATTCAAATGTAAAATACTAACACAAGCTCTACAGATTAGTAAGTCTGCAATAACATAAATCCTTTATCACTATCATCTTCATGAATTATAATAAACACTAGTCTGGTAAAACTTGTAACTTATGAACCCAACATTTTTGCTCTAAGGTTAACTTAAAAACAATGAATAATGAATAGGATTATACTAAAGGTATTCAGATTTCATTAATAATTTTGTAACAATATAATTTCAATATCATCATTATCAGCTGCAAGACATCTACTGCTGAACATATACCACTCCCAAGGGTGCAGATTTTTTAATGGTCATGTAAACAGCAATTGAATAATTTTGCACTTTTAAATCACTTTATAAAATAGGTCTAATCATGAATGCAGACACTAGTCTAACAAACTAGTAGACTGCTTTTGATACACATAAATTACAAATAGTAACAGTACTAGTAATTTGGTTAAACAACATAGATTTTATGATATGTATTACCTTTTTATGCCTATGAAAACATCTGCTGAATAATGTTGTTGCTTAAAAGTCAGTGAGTGTACAATACTGTGACCCTCCGTAGAATTGAATAAGTATTTTTTGCTACACATTACATGCTACACAGTCTCTTTTCACTCTCAGGCAACTGTATGCAGCAATATTAATAAGCCATCAACTTACAACTGAAATTTACAATACAGTTATTTCCAAATCTATATATTTTACGAACTATACACCAAGTTTATAACATCAAGTATACACCATTTTGTAACATTGTAGCCCAGAACTTGAAATAATGAACTATACAACTATTGTAACAACTATTGTAAAAATATTGTAACGCCTGTGATACAGGATTACTCCTAGTACAGGCTCCTAACATTATTATACCTGTTTTGTATTAATATTAGGACTCTAAAAATTGTACTTCTATTTAAACTGATTAAATGATTTGTTTTGATTTGAATAATTTGTAGCATATCAAAACATAACCTAATTACAAAATATTAATTATTCATAACGGGTAATAAAACAGATGTTTAAATGTACAAGAAAGAATTATCACATTGGCTGTATGTACAAATTCTAAATTCAACTCATTTGCCTAACATAGCACGTCGTACTTTAACTTATTAGTATTTAACATGCATATGACATCACAATGCCAATAATATGAGTCACACAGTAACACAAGACTAAGTAGACAAGCAACAGTTGTATATATCACGAGTACTTACCGATTTGCTTATTTCAATCCACCTTCACGCCGATTAAAAAATAGCGATAAGGAAATCGTCAAAAATATGATAAGACCATTTTCTTGTCGCATGACGCCCGAAAAACATTAAAATCGTTTTGCAAAGTAATCGTCAAACACATGCAGTAAAATTGTGCACGCACAGTAAATATAACTTTAGGACGAAATACGTCAGCCAAATTCATTTCGCAAGTCTTGCAAGATACAGTTATTCATACACAAACAAAAGTACCTTTCCTTGTATCGCAGTACTTACCCTTCTGATTTGCATTTGTCTCCATTTCAACTGTTAAGAACACATCACATCATCACAACAACACTTTTAATTAAACAAATTAATGCACACTTTTGTTTATATTGTCACAAAATCATAATAATTTAAAAAAAATAGGACAAGCAAGCGTGTGGAAGAGAAATTTTATTTCACTGTTTTTGATGTAATGTAAGATTTACGTCAAACTTTTTCTTCGACACGGTGTTGTTACATGTGTTTGGATATTAGTTCTTTGGCACATTTTCGATGAAAAAAAAAAAAAAATAAGCTTTCACTTACATTTTCTTCGTGATTAATGCTAATAATTATTCTACCCCATTAAAGTTTATTTGTACACTTATTATCAACTGCCCAAATCGCTTGCGCTTGAGTCTTTATTTCAAATTTTCTTTTGGAAACTCTAAAACCGCTGTCATCTATCGGTTGCCCACCACACATAATAAAAAAAGGGCGGTGGGCAACTACTGACGACGACCGGCGACCATATGTTCTCGGTCCACCTTGTGAGAGGTCTGTCCAGTTCGCGATCACGATTGCAAAACTCTAAAAACATAACAATGTTAAGAACAACGCCTATTATAAAAATAAAGGCAATGGCCATTGGCATTAGTCTTGTTTTTATAACAATTTGTGGGTACCTACTAGGTGCCTACTTATAATTATTTCTCCATTAGAATTAATATTTTATAGACCTGTACTTGTACCTGTGCCCTTCTCTTTTTTTATGAGTCTACCAAAGTAACTACTCTGCCTAATAGTAAGCAGTCAGTGGAATCCAGAAATGGTAGCCACCAATCCAAAAGCTATCATCTGAAAATGCTGGTATGGTGGCCTCCACCAGACAGTACAGCTTCGGCCAAAACTGCGCGACCGCGACGTGGGACGCGGGAGCGTCTGCAACGCGAAACTTAACGTGCACACCTGCGCGACTGCGACGCGAACCGCGAACTTCATTTGTTAGTGAACAATCACTAAAGCTGCGCGTCTTTATCTGGTACTAGCTGGGCCCCACAGTTTCTCCCTCGCCTAAAATGTGTTTTGTCTCCCTCGGGAATCAGACCGATTTTCGGGATAAAAAGTAACCTTAAATACTTTGTCCGTCTCCGGCACCAAACCTTTCTACATACCAATTTTCATCGAAATCCGGTTTAACCGTTTAGGTGCTATGTGGTAACAAACACACACACACAATCTTTCCAATGTATAATATTAGTAGGATAGCTACTAAATCGTTGTGGTGATGACATTCTCGTATTTAACATCAGATTCTGATTCTGATGAGAAAGACCCTTTATTGCTTTTGTTTAACAAACCACGCGATAAATAATGGCAACCTCTCTGATTTAATGGTTTGAGTGACAGACTACGGATCCGGAAATTTTTTTTTTACAGCCGACGGTGGCAGACTAGCCAACAGCCCACCTGATGGTAAGTGGTAACTGTCGCTCATGTCGCTTGCCAATGAAGAAGCGGCATGAGCGACAGTGGGGCTCTGCGATCTGCGAAGCCACTGCCTACCGGCAAGGGAGTGGGTTAGGTGAAGGGAGTAGGTGTGAATGTAATGGGGTAGGTGAAGGTAGTGGTGTAGATGAAGAGAGTAAAGTAGGCGAAGGTAGTGGAGTAGGTAAAGTGAGTATGAAATGAGCAAAAAGGAAAGGGGAGAAATTGGGCCTCCGGCGCTCTCACTTACCGAACAAAAGTAATACTACTACTCTTACATCGAACTTTTATGAGAGGGTAGTACTTTATTCATACTACTACACACGTCTGACCAGGGCGACCGCGCACTGCCTTGCGTTTTCAAAACGCATAATCTGTAAAGTATAGAATGTCATACAGGTCCGCGCACTGCAGTGAAATAAACGCATGCGTTTTGGTCTCTCGCTGCAAATTTGCGGTGAGTCTACCGCACATATTTTTGTATCGCATAGAGATCTATGAGGCGCCGCGCACTGCGGTGGAAAAAACGCACGGTCGCCCAGTTGCGCTCGCCGTTGCGGTAGAGACACGATACAGGAATGTCGTTACCTAGTGTATATTAAATACCCGAGATTTCTGGGATTATTGATCTGATTTAATTGTGTATAATCGTTCAAATAATAATTATTTATGTTGTACAGACCTACTTACAACAATTTATGTAGGTATCTATCTAATATTAACTGCTTGATTTTTATAGCGGAAGGTAATATAATAATATTAGGGTCGCGTTTTCAAAATACATAGAAGGTATCGAATTGCATCGCTACATTAACAACTTCCACACACACATACATAGGTCAGCCACTAAGGCAATTATAATTATGTGTAAATAAATTCTTGTTATTGTTATTAAGTAATATTTTTAGTTTTTAAATTATTTAAGAATGAATTATTATATTGTATGTTTTTTTTATTTTGTACTTAAAATATAATGTTTTGGTAAAGATGGAGTCATCTGATTACGATGAAGTTAATTTTAATCGAAAAGCTACGATTGAACTTTTAATCGTAATCGTTAATCAGATTATTTTTTGCCAAGACTGGTTATAGGCTCTGTAACATTACGTTACATTACGTTACGTAGTAATGTTACTAACATCACAGAGATCGTATAATACAGTGCATATTTACCTAAACTTTGAGGAAGGACGTAACATAGAGTGGATAATACCACCTCTAAAATACTAAAGTTGTAGTAGTAATAATACTAAAATAGTACTTAAACAAAACAAACTTACTTTAGTACGGAACTCTATTAAATTTAATAATATTTTTCAAATCTATATTTTGTACCTAAATATTACAAGCTGTTGACCGTAGCTCGGCCCGCGTGAATGTCGGTAAAATCGCATTTTCCATACAAACTTTTATCCCCTATTTCAAGCCTTTTTTTTTCGCAATTAAATATTCTATCCCTATTCCAAATTTTATCAAAATCGGTTCAGTGGTTTAGACGTGAAAGCGTAACTAATAGACAGACAGTTACTTTAGTATTTATAATATTAGTATGGACTTTTATGAAATCCACTAATAATTTATGATTTTTAAATCCCGCTATTACAAATTACAACCGGCATGCCGCGGGTATTTTAGAGGTGGTATTACCACTCTATGTTTCATTCTTTCTCGTAATTTAAGTAAATATTTACTAAATCTGATCTTTGAGTCATGAACTCATGACGCTACTGGCGACGGGAGCAGATCAGTAAGCAAAGACGCGGGTGAAACTGCGCCGCGGGATGCAAGTCATGCAATATCCAAAAAGCTTTTTTGGATATGAACGTAGGTCGTTCAGTATAATTATCTTATGAAAAAAGCCCTTCATAGAGATCTACCCAATACCGTTTGGGTACACTTTTTTATGCAATAATAAATATACGTAGATAGCGACTCTTGTTTGATAATCTATAGTGACGACATGTTGGAACCACAGCCGGAGTTGAGTTCGAATGACAAAAAACATGCGTTTGTTTCACCGCAGTGCGCGGTCCCATAGATTATATCTACCGTGCGGTAGAATTAACGCACCGCAAGGCAATGCGCGGTCGGCGGAAATAAAGTAGGTAAGTATACATTCATTCGTATTAAATAAAGTCGAATCTACCTATATCGAAGTGATACGCTCATTTTGTATTTTCTACATTAAGTACCTAATCTAATATTACATAATAATATGTATAAGTACCTACTTACTATGTTTATGCAAATAACTCGCTTCAGATAGACCGACGAATTCTGGAATTTTGCGACTAATTTCGACTAATTACCGACTAACTCAGGGCATGATGAGATATTCGATAGGTACTGTGGTTTTTTGAAATACAGAGGTGGCTGTGCCAACCTGAGCGATCAGTTTGGAACAGCCATCAGTCAATACCTCCCTATAACTTTTGAACCGAGGGCCGTAGAATCCTGAAATTTTGTGTGTAATGTCGACTAAGTAATTACCGATTCTAAGTAAGGCACTGCACGGACTAGCTTGCCATAGGTATAAGGCTATGTCGCGCTTCCTTGGCTACTCAACTTATATATAGATACTTAGTTGTCTAAATGATGTAAAAGAGTCTGATTGCAGATTACGGATGAATGAGTCGTTGTTTAAAAACCTTTTATATGCCGACGATCAAGTAGTTACCAAGGAGTAGGAGTCTTCGGCATATTAATTGTAAAAAATGGTGACTGTCATGAATGATAAGTACATTAGAATGAAAGGGCATGAATAAAACTAAAGTGGTGTTAATCAAGTTTAGTCCTTGTTCTGAGATCAAGAGGGATGAAACTATGACAGTGTCAGATAATGGTTGCAGATGAAATGGAGCAAGTGAAAGAGTTTGATTATTTAGGTTCAGTGTTTACAAGAGATGTAAAATGTGAAGGGGATATTGAAAGAAGAATAAGAGAGGGTAATAAGGTTCATCGCGCCTTAGATTCGATAATGGCCAGCGAAATAATAAAAAGTAATAAAGCTCGCCTAGCCATAGTAGGGTCATTGCGCCGATTGGTGACCAGTTAGCTGGGTTGCCTGCTTAAGATGAGAGAAAAAAATGTCTACATGCAAAACAGTATTGTTAATGTAAATTTGTCCCAAATATAGTCTAGTTTGGATACAAATACATAAAATAATATACATCTATACAAAAATATTTATAAAATGCAATTAAAAAATAACCATCTGATACAATCTACATGTTGCTCTTATTCCCTTCCCTTCTTTTCGGATATCATAAAGAGCTTTTTCAGGGCTTCTTTAGTGTACTGGACAGTCTTTTCTTTTTTTTTGTTGACTCTGAATTATTTGGGAGCTCCATCTAAAAAAAGTATTCTACACTATTATATAAGGCGAAAGAGCTTTTTTGTTAAATAGCAAAATACAACTAAATAATAACTAAAACTTATCCATTGTACAATTTAACATCTAACTTCTGTGTAAAACATGAAATAAGTAATAAAACTTACCTTTGAGCGCCACGCGGCGTGTTATTTTATTTCGACCTCGCGGTACATCCACTCACCGCTGAATCAAGACGCGCACGGAGCATTTTTTAACCGGCTCTGGGATAACCCATTTGTTACGAACTGTGTAAATTCTTATTTCATAATTATTTATAAAGCACGTTAGATTTATTTTTATTTATGTTACCTCTACAAATACTAATAACTTGATTTAAAGAAACTTAGCCCGTCAAATGGTCGCCTAAGGTGGTGAAGGTGGTCGCGATACCGGCGAAATGACCCTACAAGCACTAACTCGCGCCGACAATATGTATGGTAGTGATTGTTGGGTGGCAGAAAAAGCATGAAAGCAGAAAAAATGCAGTGGAAATTAGAGCACTGAGAAGCATGTGTGGAATTAATCTATCAGATAGAGTAAGGAATAGCGTGTTAGGAGAAGAATATGGGTTGAAGGATGGTAGGTAGGTATAGTGACTAAAACTTAAAGGTATGTTAAGGTGGTTTGTTTGGACATGTGGATGGGTGGAAGTAGGATAACGAAAGAAGTTTATGGAGCGAAGTGACTGGAAAAGTATAGGTGATGTGGTGACAAAGGGCACAATAATAATTACAAGCACCCGCAACGACGTGTGTATAAAAAGAAAATTAATGAGGCAAATGAGGTATGTTTGGCTCGCAGCAAATGACGTTCTAGTCTCTGCTTACCCCATTATTGGGAGAAAGCCGTGAAGTTATGTAATGTACTTATGTAAAAAAATGCAAATATCTTGCTTCAGATGGACCAACCGGACCAACCAATACTGGAACTTTGCGACTAATGTGTCACGTAGTTACGATTTTCAGTTCGCAATGGTGGCTGTGCCAAGACGAGCCATATATTATAAATATGTATTACTTGTTTTTATTTATTTATTTCTTGTTTTTAATGGTATCATAATATAATCAGTAACTACTTACCTAAAAAAAACAAGGATTTTATAAAAAAAAACAAATTATTATAATTTATTATATTTAAACATCATTTTCATTTGAACATAATTTACAAGAAGCTACAATTAGGTACTATCACTTTGAGTGTAAAAAAACCCTTTGTTGAAGAGGTCAAATCAGAATCAATATTGCCAAGGGAAGTTAGCCTTTCTGTACACCTATGCTGTGCATAGTAATAAAGTTCTTTTCATATATTTGTATAAAGACCCTTAGTTTGGTTTGAATATTGATCCTTGTCTCCTTGGTTTGGGTTTTATTACACATTGTAAAATTAGGTATATTCACTGCTTCAATGGTCCATCAGAGTCAGGTGGGATGCCTAGTTCAGCATCAGTGTAACTACTGGGGTCAACATAGGGGAATTCACCCTGAAATACAAGAGGTTACAAGACATTTAAAAATTTCATTTATATAGGGTTAAGGAAAGGACATCTTAGTAGGTTCTTGTTAATAAAGCTGTTCCCTAGTGGTGAAGACCATGTTTCTTATACAACTTCGCTGCACACACACATGGCCCACTTGATGGTATCTGGTAACTGTATTCTATGAACATGGCTATAGTACTACTGTAACTTTTAAATAGTAATGCCACAGAGGAGTATTTGATTTTGGACTCATGAAATATAGACTTTTGTTTCACATAACCTTGGCAGCTAGCATGCATAGCCAACCTTTAGGCAAAGGCGAACTAAATGTTTAAAGCGCCCTAGACTGATACTCATCAGGCCATATTTTATGTGCCTTAGAGTTAATCTACCACTGTCTCATGGTAAGTGGTTACTGTAACCTATGAACATGGCTTTCTTCTCCCAAGCATGACAGAGACTATGCTAAGAAAGACAAGCAAGCTTTTATGTAGGCAAACTATTATGCCATTATAAGTAAATTTTAAATGCAGCAAAAAATTACATACAAAGATGTGTTCAGGTTCAGTGAAACAGTGGTACAGGATCCACCACCATGCTAAACCTCCGAGTACTTCTGCTAGGTATATTGAGCGCTTCGAAGGCATAGGCGGCGGCACTCTGTATGTCCAAACACTAAAAGAAGAAGAAAAATAATATTTATATAGTAATAATATGTGGGTGCTGTGCATCTGATATTCTTTTAATTTTTTTTTATGTTGTTACACTAGTGATCATTATCTATTTCGACCTTAGATGGTAAAGATTTTTGAACCATTAGTACTGGTAATCAAATAGGTTGGTGATGTTGGGCATAGCCTTCTACCAAAGGTAATTTCGTTCTAGTCTACCTACTACTACTATCTAACTTAACTTCCAGAATAACCTGCAAGAGAGAAGCGGTTCCAATAGTAACATTAAAAAAGCAGATCATATTGTGATACTAGGAAAACCCAAGTGATATTAGTCAACTGGTGACATAACAACACATACCCATGGCCTGCATTTCTCTTAGCTTGTTTTAGGTTAACAGAACCATTTTTAAGACTTCTTAGAAGTATAGCTCTAGAAATCAATTGCCTAGATAGCATTTTGTGTATTATTTAGTTAATGAAATGAGCCAAATGTTGACTTTTTGACGGAAGTTGTTTCGAAATTAAATTTCGGAGTTTTTGACACTATCGTTCCAGTGTTTTCAGTAGTAAAAAGTACTCTGTGTTCCAGTGCCAAACTATTTAAATGGCTTAACAATGACGTACGATTGTGGACTGACTATGCCATGGACTTATTATTGTTGTACATTTACAATTTACCAAGACATTCTTTTTTTACCTTGACTTTACGAATTAATACGAATCTTCAGTAAATAATCAGCAGATCGACGTAATAGTATCCGTACTGCTGCGTTTCTTTCGGTGAGTGAGAGCTCCGGAGGCCCAAATGACTTCCTTATTACTAACAACTTTAAGAGTATATATTATTTATACTCTAAGACTAACACAATTTTACAAACACCAATCTCTGGAACCTATTTTTCGATCGATTAGAAATTACAATAGGTCCGGCATTAATGGCATCATCGGTACGTATCTACATTTTTTAAAATTGCTTCGGTAATTATAGACTCCTGTTAAATCTGTATGTCCACCTATAATTATTATTAGAGAATGTGCAATATCGATTGGACACGTCAAACATTTTCCGACCTGTGTCACCCGATTTGAAAGGAATGCTAATCCGGGTTGCAACTCGGGTCAACCCGGGTGTACCTTGTCCGCTCGCGAACAAACATCACCCGTAAGAAGTGGTCCGGTTTAGCCCGAGTTACCGGACGTGCGTGTGCGTGATTAGCTCGGTCACGGGTTGGTATCGTGTCGGTATGGAACTCGAAAATAATCGCGTCGAACTCGCTAGGTTACGAATAAACTACGGGCGGGCGGTCGACGCGGCGGGTCACGTTGTTGATCTCGGGCGCGACGTCATTACCTACTTACAGATTCAACCTGTTGAACGAGAATATCAACTCGGACAAACAGGCTGGATTAAAAGCCTGTAAATTTTTAGCTGCAGTCGCTCATCACTAAATTGTGCAAATCTTGCTTCATTAACATCGGTTTAGATTTTAGTCAAAATGTCCTGGCAATGTTACCATCTCTACTTGATCTGTGAATGTTACTTACAGAATGCTGCTACTGTTAGATGAAATTCTCAATCTATAAAATGTACTCTGTGAAGAAATTCCCTCCTCATAAAATTTTACCACTACCCTGCATTTGACTGAATGTACATACCAGTAAAGTAGGTATGTAATTTGTACATACCTATCATAGAAAACCGCCAGGTTGCATCACATACTTCACTTTGTGAATCAATGGTCGCTGCCTAACTCTCATTTATCATATTAGAAAACCGCCAGGTTATTGCCATTCTTTTGAATGGGCCATTTGAGGGAGTGCTATGCAACCTAATGCGATCCGCTTTAAAGATCGTAGAAAAATGGTGCACAGAACATGAACTCTCGGTTAATCCATCGAAAACAGAACTGGTTCTGTTTACCAACAAAAGGAAAATACCAATCCTTAATCTACCAGAACTTTTGGGCACCCAGTTGACCAGAGCACATGAGGTCAAATATCTAGGTGTAATTATTGACTCCAAACTGCTCTGGAACACTCATATAGAACAAATGTCAACCAAGGCTTGTATCATATTTTGGCAGTGCAAACGCCTCATAGGCAAAACCTGGGGACTTTCCCCCAGGATTGCAATGTGGCTTTATACTGCCGTAATTAGACCTATCATCACCTATGGTGCAGTGATCTGGTGGCCTAGAACAGATCTCTGCACTGTACAAACCCAGATGCGACAATTCCAAAGACATGCTTGCATGGCTATAACAGGAAGCATGCGCACCACACCGACCGCAGCCCTGGAAGTCTTGTTGGGACTTTTGCCTCTTGATTTGTACGTACAGCAAGAGGCAAAAGCCTCCTCGATAAGGCTCAAACATGCAGGACTGGCACGAGGACCGGGGACCACACACTAAGATACTGAGCAGGGCAATTGCGCACCAACCGCTAATCGAGGCGCCCCATGATAGGATCCCCAAAAAACAGGTATTTGAACGTAGTTACCATGTTCAACTACAAGAATCGACAACAGACTATTCGGGTATAAATGAGGTGCGTATCTACACGGATGGCTCTAAGACCAAATCAGGTACCGGTGCAGGAATATTCTCGATGGACCTAAATATCAATTTATCAACAGCTCTTGGGACAAATAGCTCGATTTTCCAGTGTGAATGCGTAGCTATAACTAAAGCGGCAGAAACGGTGCTGCGTCGAAAGATAACCAATTTCGACATCAGAATACTCTCTGACAGCGCAGCAGTACTTCGGGCTCTTGTAAGTATCGTAATAAACTCAGGGCTCATATATGAATGTCACTCAACACTGGAAAAAGTTGCAGTAAGCAACAAGGTGACACTCCAGTAGATGAAGGAGCATAGCGGATCTCTCGGGAATGATGCAGCGGATGAGCTTGCAAGGCGAGGGTCCATCAACCCACCAATCGGACCCGAACCAATGTTACCCATCACTGCGAGTCTACTCCGCTCGTGGATTAGAGAATGGGCCCGAGAACAACACCAGATGCAGTGGGCAAGTTCTAACGACTGTAGACAGTCAAAAGAAGCTCTGCCACAACCATCGCCAAAGCTAAGTATACACTTAATCAACCTAAGAAGGGAAGACCTGCGCATAATGGTGGGCACTATCACAGGCCATTACCCTCTTAATAAACACCTATATGTTTTAGGCATTACCGACAGTCCTCTGTGCAGAGCATGCATAGAGCACGATGAAACCGTCGCCCACGTAGTCCTGGAATGCGAGGGAGTGATGACACATCAGGCACAAATCCTCGGCAACCCGAGGTCTCTCCGCGAAGCCTGCGAAGATCCCAGGCAGCTTCTGCAGCTTCTGAGCGGAGTTGGGCTGGATGAAATAATCCAGCCAAACCGGACGCAACAGAAGACCAAGAGGTCTAAATGCGGACAACGAGCCCACCAACAAGTAACAAGTAACCGCCAGGTTGCATCACATACTTCACTTGTGAGAATGGTCGCTGCCTAACTCTCATTTATTTGTGAATGGTATTTTTTTACAGACAATACTATTTCAATATGAGCATTTAATTTAATATTTAAAACTAATTAACAAATAATAAATAATGTCCCTATATCTATAACTACAAAATTTTAAACATTTTTTGAATAAATTATTTATTTTTAGCTTCATCTTGACAGCATGATTTGTTAACAGTTCCATCTTCTAATACAGCATTGTCATTGAATGGTATATTGTCAAGCATGACAGTCTCTTCGGTAATTCTGGCCTCTGGAAAAATTAAAAATGTTTAGATAATTAATTCTGCAATAATATTATTTTTATGTTTATTTATATGTGTTCTGGACGGCACGAAGTTACGTTAGTCTTTCTTTACACCTGGGGCCAAAGTAAACAGCATGGTAGGCACGCCAAAGGATGCTTTGCCCCTACAAACACCGGGCGTTTACAAGATCAATTGCAGCTGCGGTAGTTCGTACATAGGCCAGACTAAGCGGCCTATTGCTGAAAGGGTCAAGGAACATATCGCCACTGTAAAGAATCGACAGACCAGCAAATCAGCGATTGTCGAACATATTCTTCAAACGGACACCAATCACTGGATTGAATTGCATCATACACAAGTCCTCTCCACTGATTGTACCTATTACTCTCGGGTTGTACGAGAAGCTATTGAAATTAAGAAACATACAAATTTTAATAGGGAAGACGGCTTCATGCTCTCGGCTACGTGGAATCCAGTGATTCAAATTACGCAACCTTGTCGGGTTCGAAACCCTTATAATAACGAGTCTTGGACTTTCCAAGACAGCCTTGAATACACATAGCCAGAGCACAAGAACATCTCGTCTCTGACATTTTATAGTTGATAGAATTGTTATACTTGGTACGTTGTATGTACTTATTGTCTCTAGAATAGACTTGTTTGCCAAACATTTGTAAAGTCTCTTTACCCCACCAACCATTCAACGCTTTGGGAACACTCGTCCCGAAAAATATTTGCAAAATTTAAAGCAACTAGGGACTAACAGCTAGATCAAATGCTATTGACCACAATGGAGTATTAATGTTTGGAAGAGTCTTAACAAAGCTGCTGCAATTTATATCTATTCATTATTGATATTTAACACACGGAAACTTACCAAAAACACCAGGTCTTACTTCCCGAGCCTGTATGACTTGTGTTCTCAGTTCTATATCAACATCATTTGCAAATTTGATCATCTGAGAATAAATAAATATTTAAATCAATATGTAACTTAAACCACTTTTTCCAGCAATTAAAAAAAATTATGCTTGTTTAACTGAGGATTGGGTAATGCTCTAGTCTTATAATGTACACAGTAGCTAACATTCATAGTGTTTTTAATTTAAACTTACTGCTCTGATAGAATCGTCATTAGTAACATCTTTATTTTTCTTAAATTCTTCATTGATTTTTAATCTGCCAGCTGTTAATGCTCTCTGATCACCAGCAAATACCTTCTTTCTAGTTCTGTGTAATTTTTTAAAGCTCTGTAAGACCTAAAATAAAATTACAAAAACAACTTCTCACTTTGTAGAAAAAATTAAGCATCTCAATAGGCTGATATGGCCCTCCACAATTTAACATAAAGGCAGTAGTTTCACATGATGATTTTGGGATGGTGTCCAACACTGCTGCACCCCACTGAGTGTTTGCCAATAGGCAGAACATTATGGACACAATATCTTGAAACTTGCCTACAAGAAGAGTTTTTGAAAGGTGTAGTGTAACGTTTTCGTGGAAGACTACGCAACACCACGCAGCGTAACATGACGCCAAAATAAGTCGTGTTAATTACTTATAAGTTTTATTGTATAATATGTTAGTCTGTAAGGTATTTATCTATGGGTTTACTATTATCGTTACAGCTCGTCTGGTCTATAGGTGATAGGCTGATAATATATATACTTTATACCTAAACCTTCCTCGAGGATTCCGCAATATAACAGATAAAAACAAATCCTTTCAGTGGTTCTCGAGATTAGAGCGTTCAGGCAGACTGAGCAGACTCTTGCCAGGGACTTTCTTATATACTATGTATAGATATTTTGTGCTGGCAGTGATCAGTATTTGTTCGGCAAAGATATTATTAACAAGTTACTGCAAAAGCACAACATTATTTATTACATCTTCGAATAATATCACTCTTCAAATCCCAGTTATAAGGGTACTAAACCAAGGTTTTTCCTAGTACTTACTAAAGATCTTGTAGAGCTCATTTTAACGATGTAAATAAATCAAAAGAATGGACTCTTTGCTTTCCACACAATGTCACTTTTATGCAGTGTGACCAACTTTAAATTAAAGATCCTGCCCAGCCTAGGCATAAAAACTGACCAATCCTGCCAAACTCATATACACGAAATGCCGAAATAATGCCGATATATTTTAAAAATCTTTTAGCCTTTTTAGTAATCTTCTAGTGAAGACGTTTTAAATAATTTTTGCATCTAAAATTATAAAAAAAAAATTATACCTTTTTACTAATACTTCCTACAATTTTCCTGTAAAATGAATGAAAATTTTTCGTCTCCTACAGTTTTTCTAGTCCGACTAATTAGAAAAACAACTGAAAACTTTACTAAAAATACAATTTTTATAAATATTTTGTTCAGCACTTTAAGGTTCACAATGAAATGTACTACAAATTCAATTAGAGATGATAAGGGACATCCCCGAACTAAAGGTCTTACTCTCCTGGCAGGATCCTGCCACTTATGGTCACACTGCTTAAAAGTAATGTCAATGATGTCAATCGAAATACGCATGAGTAACTCCCACAGACTAAGTTGAGAACAAGTTGTAACTCCGATGTGTGTGTGGTGCAAGGGCCACTACAGTATCGACCAAATCCATTTTCGGACAATGTAAACAAACAGTTTTTTCAATATTTTTCTATCAAAAACTCCTTATACGATGACACATGGATTTATACACATTCTGTTAACTATACACTTCATTTTGCAACTATTTCTACTAATGATTAATAATCAAATCTAGTTTATTTAATAAAATTACGAATTACTTTTTGCGGTCGAATTAAGACGTCAAAATGATTGACAGTTTTATTTTTTCTGTACTCTATATTGTCTTTGAAAACCAATGTTGTAATTTATCAGAAAAAATAAGTTTAACCAATACATATCATAGGTACATAATATTTTGTCATTTGCCCTCGCAAGTCTGAGTTCATTTGTTTTATTGTAATATAGTATAATAAAATCGTAACATATATACAAATTCCATATAATCAATATTTCACTATTTTTATCAGGCGGGAAAATATATAAAAGTATCCCAGTATTCCATTTCAGTCCGTGGTCAAATAGTTGTAATTAGAGGTCAATGCTTAATTAAAATAACATTTATTTATTAATTAGGTATGTAAATTGTTTGTCTTATTATCTTATAGTTTATAAGTCAATGGTTACAATAAAATACAATACCATATTTAACATAAATACAAGTATTTGGAGTAATAAAAATAACAAATCAAATAGAATTAATCGATTACGCAAATAGAGTATTAGTAAACGTAATATTATTTAAAAATGTTAGAAAAAAAGAATGAGAAATTATTATTTAATTATGTATGATGACATTAATTTTATTTTTATCATCCTTTTCCCCATCACTAGTAAATTCATGAAACCATAGACAATGGCAATATGGAGGATTGTTTACATTGTCCGAAATTAGATTTGGAATGGACTGTATGTTAAAACTCTTTAAAAATGTCCTTATGATTTTAGATTTTTTTTTTCTTTTTTATATTATAGCCTACCAAAGTGACTCCACCCTGCCTGATGGTAAGCAGTCAGTGGAATCCAGAAGTGGCGGCCACTATACCAAAAGCCATTGTCTTAAACTGCTGGTATAGTGGCCTCCACTATGGTGGCTGGGAATGGGGTTAGGGGAAAGGAATGAGGGAGGTGAGGGAAGAGGTAAGGAGGAAAATTGGGCCTCCGGCGCTCTCACTCACCGAATGAAACGCAGTAGTACGGATACTACTACTCATAAGTCGATCTTCTATGAGAGGGTAGTACTTCCCCGGACGATCCGGCCCATTCATGCTGAAATAAGCGTAGATCTACTACCGTAAAAACATTCCCAAAGAATAGTGAAAGTTGAAATCAGATTTTGTGAAAGTCAAATAAGCGAGTTATGGCCTGTAAAGTTGGGCCCTCAGTTCTCACATAGAGGATTGAGGCCCCACCTGTACCAGATAAAGTATGGCCACTGCAGTAAAAGTGTTTATGCCAAAATCTAAGCTAATGCCAATCAAAATTTGTTAAAACTAAATATTATCGCAAAATACTGTCCTACTTCGTAAATTTTCGTTCAAAATGGGCCCTCAATGCTCATACACGTCAAAGTTTATAACGTAAATAAAATAAAACCACTAACATACAACTACTGTTTGAAATCCTACATGCTACTGAAGAAATTGTGAAAATTTGTGAAAGCAAGGACAGGTCACAGCTTCTTGTCGTTTGGAAGTTATGACCTTAATAAAATTCGGGCCCTCAATCCTCCATTTCTTTTGTATGTTGTTTTATTGTGTTTTAACGTTTGAAAGATAGACAAACATAAAATTGTGTATTTTTGTGAAAAAATAAATGTGCAAGAAATTGGTGTTATTTGTTACTAATAAAACTTACGACAAAAGTATAAAGATTCTGAAATTTACTATTTCTTAATTGAGTGTGTGGGTAGAGTGACAATAAATTCTTTATCTTAGTTTTTTTCTTTTCTTGGTCCTAGTTCCTTCTCCCGTAGCAAAGTAATCTTACCTCACAAGATATTATCTAAAGTAATATTATAAAGAGAAAATTTTTTTCATTCTATTTTTTATCTTTATTGTTTGATTGTAATGATTTAACTAAAAATGTACTTAACCGATTTTAAAATTCTTTCACCTTTAGAAATCAATAAATGAAGCGGGTAACATAGGCTTTATTTTATTATGTTTTGTTAAACATGAAAATGGCAGAAAAATAAAATAATATGTTTCTATTATTATTTTATTGCCATTTTCACAATTCCAATACACTATGCTAATATTTTCCGGCGTTTGTTGTAAGACAGAATGAAACTTTTAATACCGAAGCAAAGCGAGGGTGGACGTCTAGTAATATTTATATCCTTCCCAACTCCAATTTCATACAATGTAAACAATACGCCATATTGTCATTGCATATGATTTTATTAATTTAATATTGATTGAGACAAGGATGTTAAGAAAATATAATTAATTACCTACTTCAGTAAATTGATATTGAGTAAAAAGTTCTTTTTCCTAATACTCAATTTGTGTTATCTATTAATTCTATTTACTTAATTTGTTATTACTCCAAATATTTGTATTTAGGTACCTCTAAGTGGTATTGTATTTTATTGTAGGTAACCGTTCATTAATAAAAATTAAGATATTAAGACAAACAATACAAGTCAATCTATGAATTGAATTAAATTTAAAATACGTGTTGACCTCTAAATGCAACGATTTGACCACGGACTGAAATAGAATACTGAGATACTTTATTATCTTAATATTCCTAGGAATATTTCCCCGCGATATGTGTGAAATATTGACTAAATGGAATTTGTATTACGTTACGATTTTATTATAACAACTACAATGGCGTAGTGTAGTGGGGGCGGGGGGGGCGGCCCGCCCCGGGCGGCACTTTTTAGGGGCGGCAAAATTTCACAGTAGATAATAACCTGACTTGCGGGGATTTCTCGTATTTGATTTTGTGCTTGGATATAAAATGTATAGTATAGGTACATTAAAGTGAAATACCTAATTAAAAGGGCGGCAAAATTGTCTTCCGCCCCGGGCAGCCGATACCCACGCTACGCCACTGAACAACTAGCTTCAGGCTTAGCGGTTTCACCCGCGTTTTTGCTTACTGCTCTGTTTCCATCGCCAGTGGCATGATATTACATAGCCTTCTTTAAGAACTGGGTTATCAGACGAAAAAATAATTATTTAAATCCAACTGGTAGTTCCTGAGATTAGTGCATTTAAATAAACAAACGAACAAACTCTTCCACATAAAAGTGCTAGTGTCTGTGCGTTGTTAACAGAGGTCGTAAAAGGTAGAGTTATTTTAGTTAATTGACCGCAAATATATAATTATTTTAATGGAAATACAAATTCTTTCGCTGTATATAATAGTATAATATAAAACAAATGAACTCAGAACTGCGAGGACAAAATTAAATCCAAAATAAATAAAAAATTACGAATTATTATGTAAGTAAGTACTTATGATATTGACAAAACTTATTTCTTCCAATAAATTACAACATTCATTTTCAAAGACATTAAAGAGTAAAAAAATAAAGCTGTTAATTAATTTGACGTTTTTAATCAAATAATTAATAATAATAATTAAATACTAATAAAATAATAATATTAATATTAATTATTAAATAATTATTTATTAAACAACATAACAGTAAGTTTTCCAATAGATACACATAACCATGCCAAGAGGACGCATACCATCTATTCCTTTAAAAGAACATTAGGACAAAGAAAAGATAAAGAACTAAGATAAAGAATTTAATGTCACTCTACCCACACGCTCAATTAAAAAATAGTCAATTTCAGAATCTATTAAGATTTGTACTTTTGTCGTAAGTTTTATTAGTAAGTAACAAATAACACCAATTTGTTGCACATTTTTTTCACAAAAATACACAATTTTATGTTTGTCTATCTTTCAAACGTTAAAACACAATAAAACAACATACAAAAGAAATGGAGGATTGAGGGCCCGAATTTTATTAAGGTCATAACTTCCAAACGACAAGAAGCTGTGACCTGTCCTTGCTTTCACAAATTTTCACAATTTCTTCAGTAGCATGTAGGATTTCAAACAGTAGTTGTATGTTAGTGGTTTTATTTTATTTACGTTATAAACTTTGACGTGTATGAGCATTGAGGGCCCATTTTGAACGAAAATTTACGAAGTAGGACAGTATTTTGCGATAATATTTAGTTTTAACAAATTTTGATTGGCATTAGCTTAGATTTTGGCATAAACACTTTTACTGCAGTGGCCATACTTTATTTGGTACAGGTGATCCTGGTAATACTCTATGTGAGAACTGAGAACTGAGGGCCCAACTTTACAGACCTTAACTCGCTTATTTGACTAATTGACTTTCACACAATCTGATTTCAACTTTCACAATTGTTTGGGAATGTTCACTGACTTTGAGTCTATAATAATAATAATAATAATAATAATTTATTTTTCTCAAAAAGATACATATACAGATGCATAGCACATGAATTTGAACAATTTTAGTTTTATACAATAATTAGTTGACCACTGGCACCCAAAGTAAGATTTAACTTGTGGTATGGGTACCAGGGCTCTCACTTATTTGTTGCTGGTAAAAAGTTTGAAAGTGTAGGTAGTGTATCAAAAGTAACTATAGATAAAAATAATATATTAAAAATGTATATCGAATCATAAATGTATACTATATTATATATATAAATATGTATTTATAAATAAATATAAGGTAAGCGGTGTGTGTGTGTGTGTGTGTGTGTGTGTGTGTGTGTGTGTGTGTGTGTGTGTGTGTGTGTGTGTGTGTGTGTGCGCGTGCGCGTGCGCGTGCGTGTGCGTGTGCGTGTGCGTGCGCGTGCGCGTGCGCGTGCGCGTGCGCGTGCGCGTGCGTGTGCGTGTGCGTGTGCGTGTGCGTGTGCGTGTGCGTGTGCGTGTGTGTGTGTGTGTGTGTGTGTGTGTGTGTGTGTGTGTGTGTGTGATATAATTGAGTAGTCGAATGTCTGAAAGGCTTAAATGTCATGACTTTAAGGACTGCTCTTTGTGCTCGCTCTAGTGGGAGAAGATATGATTTTACAGCTCCACCCCACACAGATATACAATATGTTACAACAGACTGGCATAGTGCATAATAGACCATTTTTAGGGTATCAAAGTCAGCTGAGTAACGTAATTTCTTAAAAATGAAAATCATTTTGCGGACGCGAGCAGTAATATTACTCAGTTGATATTTCCATGAGATAAAATTATCAATAAGTACTCCCAGATACCTTGTATGTGTAGATCTCATTATAGTTGGGCAATCGCAGGTATTAGTGGAAGTGTAGGTCGTACAAGTATGCGCTCTTATATTAAGAGTTTCTAAAGATGGTTGGGTTTGAGCTGTCTTAGAGAACGTGATGTAAGTAGTTTTGTTGAGGTTAAGTGTTAATAGATTGCTTGATAGCCACTGCATTACATGACTAAGAGCGCTCTCTGCACGAGAAAACACTTCGGGCCAGTTTTTGCCCCGAACAAGGATCGCAGTATCGTCTGCATAGGTAATGATAGACGAATAGGGAAGGGATAGAGTGCACAAGGAGTTTATGTAGAGTAGGAAAAGTGTTGGACCTAGTGTCTGTAGTCTGTAGTCTGAGAAACTTATAGCGATGACCGAACACGATTCCTTAGCAAAACAGCCGCCATTTTGAACTTTGCTGTTTTTGGACCGGTTGCTTTCAAAAACGATATCAGAGTGTTCCAGCCACAGAACAAGTACTAAAGCACTTACTTGCTTAGTACTTGTTCTGTGATAAAAATAGACTTTTCGCACAGAGTATTTAATTCACATGTATAGTTCAGTGCATCATGAACATGATACACAGTGTAATAGATTATTGCTTATTATTAATTTACATAAAATGTCTTTATTGCAAAGGTAAATAATTTAGCTTTACAGTAGTAAAAATGTTCAGTGTTCATCCCATACATCTATGACCATCGGTAAAATTTTCAAATTAAAATGTAAATTATTAAAAAAAAGAAAATTAAATGTGTTAAGTAGAATAGTTAGCACACTAGTAGCACAGTATTATTATGCACCTAGTAGGCTTGCTTGTGTTGGTCACGTATTATAATCAGCTGTCCACAAAACGCTATCTTAGGTAGGTACAAACACAGGCATTTGTAATTTTCACACAAATTTAGGCGCTTTGCTTTGTAGGCATAAACCCACATAAGCAATTTGTTTTGCAGACATTGACTTGAGGCAATCTGCTATTTAGTCAGTTTCACATTACATACTGCTTCATCAGCATCTCTCATTGGCAAACGCCTTTTTATTATGCAAATTTCATGTTTAGGTATAACGCCTTCATTGGCATCTTGCGTGTAAGGTAACTCGATTAAAAGGGTTATGAACTACTTTACTCTGTAGTTATAATTAATACAGTTAATTTTCGTAAATACAAGTTCTAAGAGCTGTCAGTCCTGTTTAAGTTTAAATACGTCCAGTACGATTATAAATTGAATGAAACGTGACTGAAGTTGCGAGAACGAAATGAAATCAATCCGAAACAATGAGAATAAGATTTGATAACTCTGACCTATGTATGTAGCTGTTTTGAACTTCTCATGAGTTTACAGATTATTCTTGTTTGTATTTTTAAATAAACTTATTGATAAGTTTATTTTAGAACTTACTTATATATAATGTATGTAGTTTTAATATTATATTAAATTTAGTGCAATACCTACTATTTTGCGTGTGTTCTACTACTTGTGTCGTTCGGTATAAAATATTACTGTGCATTTATATATATAATAAAAAAATCTCATCTTACTAATCTTACTAATATTATAAATGCGAAAGTTTGTGTATGTGTGTGTGTTTGTTACCACTCAGCACCTAAACGGCTGAACCGATTTCGATGAAAATTGGTATGAGTACATAGATTCGGTGCCGGAGACGTAAGTACATAAATTATTATTTTAATATACAAATGACTTTAAGTGACAATACACGGGTATTGTTTAGAATGACAGTCCGACAAAATAAAAATAATAAAATATTAATAATACCACAACAACTACACAACCCCATCTTGGCCCAAAATAAGCATAATATATTAAATATTATATTATTAGCTTGTTAAGTATATGGGTTTTAGAATGCGGATAAACTTACATAAATACTTTTGTTTTTGTAAATACATACATATTATAAATAGAAACACCCAGACCAATGCAAATAGCCCTGAGCGGGAATCAAACTCGCGACCTCTGCGTGGCAGTCCATAAGTGCACAGTACCACCGAACCGCAGAGGTTGTCAAATTGACTCAATACAATTGTATTGACAATGTCAATGCAATTCACTGTTCTAGTGACTGGAACTAAAGTACTAGAAGACCGAACTAGTATATTGAATAGATTGTACTATCACAGAGCGCTCCGTTCGGTGACCGAGCAAGCTGAATTTTGTCATTTGCTATTTTGCACGTAAACAATGTGACCATGTAGCAGGATCCTGCCTTTTCGGCAGGTTTAGCCCTTTATTTTACTCTCTGGCATATAATGTTTGACATTTTAGAAATCCGGCAGTATTTGGCAGTATAATGGAGTTTGGTGCAGTAACGCCAAAAAAGCATTAGGAAGGAATTTTTAAATGCCAATGTCAACATTAACAACGATAAGACCTTTAGTTCGGGGATTTACCATGTCATCTCTAATTGAGTTTGTAGTTTATTCCATTGTTCACCATAAATTGCAACAAAATTTATATAAAATTGTATTTTTAGTTGTCAGTTGTTTTTCTAATTATTCGGACTAGAAAAACTGTCACAGAGACTTATCATGAAATGTAAAAAACTACGATTATATCGCCTAGAGTGGGAGCAGGACCCATCACTTTCGTCCTGATTAGCAAAAGCGAAAGATGAAGATTGAATATGTTTTATGGTGTAAAGCATGTAACACATGTAACACTAAGTTGCTGTCTAGGTTGTCTATTAAAAAAGAACATACAACCACTTACTACTAAGCATAAGAAGAACATTATCGGATACGGTGGGCAATTTAATCGGCATTATTTCGGTATTTTGTGCATTAGAGTTTGGCAGGATTTGTCAGTTTTCTTGCCTGGGTTGGGCACGGGCAGGTTCTCTAATTTAAAGTTGGTCACACTGCACTGCACGTAAATGACAGATGACAGAAAAACAATGATGACGTATTCAAAGTTGTATTTGTAGTACTTTTAGTAAAAAAAAATAAAAAAAAAACCATATGGTTTTGAATACATACGTATATATGTATTTTGTTTTTATTAGCTGGTTTGTTAACTGAATAATTTAACTAACTGAAGATGTC
The DNA here is from genome assembly GCA_963082885.1 of Parascotia fuliginaria. Lineage (NCBI taxonomy): Eukaryota > Metazoa > Arthropoda > Insecta > Lepidoptera > Erebidae > Parascotia > Parascotia fuliginaria. The sequence continues at coordinate 5,929,517 of OY720179.1, forward strand.
GTATACAATTTACCTTTTACAAACAGTCGCGTTCTTGGTTGGATTATTATTCTGTTCAAATTAAAATGCAGTGAATGCAATCCTTAGATGCTATGCATAATAAATTGTAAAATAATATAATTGCAGGACCTTCTGGCCGTTAGCCTTATAATACCTTTAGTGCCTAATTATGTACGAAATTTGGGCGGTAATGAAATATATGTGGGACTACTGGGATCAATATATGCTGGATGCCAGTTAGTGTCAGGACCTCTTCTTGTAAGATATAATATTATTTAAATATTGTTAAACAGAATAGCAATGCTTGGCACTGAACTGGTTTGTGTGTTTTTACATTCATTAAAACTACTAGTTTCGTACTCAAAGCATAAATGAATTGTCAGATCCAATAGTAAACACTACTACTAAATTAATCTTTTCACAGGGCAGTCTAAGTGACTTGAAAGGCAGAAAGCCTGTTATGGCAATGACTTTGTGGGTATGCAGCCTATCATATGTATGGCTGGGTATTACTTCTTCATTATTTGTTATTCTTGCAATGAGAGCTGTATTAGGTGGGTATCTTCAACACAATATTTTACATCTTAGCATCAAAATAAACAATCTACTTTTTCACAAAAACTACAGCACTGATATGTCATGAAACTACTAAGCTCAATGCAGCTGTGAATTTAAATTGCAAAAAATCTTGTCTCTTGGTTGTATCAATTTTATTGTAGCTTAGTCCTAATGTTTAGTCTGTTATCTATTATCTGTTTTTATATTTTATAAAAAAATATAAAAGCAGTGCTTGACTTCCTAAATATTGCTTACTTCTTTGCAACAATTCTACAAGCTAAATAACAGCTGTGATCTAATTATTTTTTATATTTTTAGGTGTTTTTAAGCAAACACAAGTACTAACAAAAGCTTTGGTGCCAGATTATGAAAAGAATGAAAGGAAACAAGGTGTTATATATGGCAAGATGGCTGCAATATCTGGAGTAGGCATGACATTGGGCCCTATAATTGGTGGTCACATAGCTGAAGTTCATTCTGAGCTAACCATTATTTCTGTTATTGTTGGTTTTATTTTTGTTCTGAATTCATGTAAGAAATTTTCACTAAAATTAACTACAATATTTTTAATGTTGTTATAATATTTACTGTTTTCGATTTGATTTCAGGTCTCATATATTATCTCCCAAGTACACGACAACCAACAAAAGAAAAAACCAGTAAAATAGAACAAACAAATGTGCTCATAACACTGTTTAAAAGTGTGCATCAATCATTTGTTGAGTTATACCACATACAATGGTCAAAATATTGGGATATATTCATGTTTAAAGCATTAGTTGGTTTTGCTATGGGAGTGTATTATTCTAATTATGCATTGTACCTAAAAACTCAATACAGTCTATCACCAAAATATATAGGTTATGTAATCTCATTCCAAGGTATTATAGGCTCAGTCTCAAGTTTCTTCATAGGTTTTATAAATAACTTTTATACACATGACAAAGATTACAGTATACGTAATTTCCATGTATTTTTACTTTTGTGTATAGCTCTAATAGGATTGATTTCATCTTTTAATATATTTGTTTATGCTTTTTGGTTGATTCCATTATCTATAGGTAATGCGATAGGTAGATTAGTTACATTAGAAATGATTCTTAAGAAGAGTCCTCCGGATCACAAAGGTGCATTAATTGGTGCTTCTAACAGTGTTAGATCTTTGGCTGGTGTCATTGCTCCAATGGTAACAGGGGTTATTGCACAGTATGTTGGAGTTTCATATGTAATATATGCCTCTCTTTGTTCAACTACTGTTGGAGTTATGCTAAGTTACAGGCATAGAAGAAAAGTCAAAGGGGACTGAGCTTATACATAATAATTGACTGTTGTTTTTAATAAATATCTGGTTGATAAGTTGTGTCTTATTGGTTGTTGTTTTCAAGCTTGGTACCTACTTATGTTGCAGTAAAATGTTTTAATAAGAGCCATGGTAAGTAAATACTTGTGTAATGTGTTGAGACCATGAGGTTAAACTAAAAACTTTTTAATTTTGGTTTTCTTATTTTTTCTTAACTACTTAAACTTATCACTTTTACATATTAATTATTACTTTACTCAAAACTTAGGTAATGCAATGTAATCATAAAAACACTTTATTTACAAAACTATAATCTGTAATAACCTAAGTAAATTGGCAGGTGATGCCAATTCATTCTCTATCCAAAACATCTACTTGTCTCTGCCTCATAGTCTTGATTAGCTGCTGTATGGCTACTCTATCTTCCACATTTTCTGGTGGCAATATTTCTCGCTTAGTTTTTGTGACCCAGTCTTCAAAATAAGTTGGCTGATTGAAGAAGAAAAACAAACCCACGGGAAAGGCTGTGTACATCGCCATTCTGCCGACTTCGAGCTTCCAGTTCCCCATTTCGTATGTATGTATTGGTTGATTATATATTGTAGTATTGTTTGTGAGATTTATAATCTTTGAAACTCTGGAAGTTTTTTCAAAAATGTGAACAAAGAGTTTTATTTTGGTCACAGAAATAGACTAGAGAACACTGTCACTGTCACTAGTGTAGTGTCACTGTTACTGAACAAGATATTGTGACACACCTAGGATCCACAGACTACACTAATACAATTTGAATAAATGAATTTGAATTTGAAAAAAAAAAAAAAAAAAAAAAAAAAATGTGTGTGTCCCAGTGTGTCCCCTAGCTTCCTCATTGGTATTAATCGAAATTCTAAGCATACCATATATTTTAAAGCATAGATAGAATATTCTCTAATGCACACCACTTATTACAAAACAAATAATAGAACAACAAAATAATAAGTACTTAGTGAAAATGGGCCAGATACAATACAAGCTACGTTTTATTAAAGTAAATACGTGATGGTGACACCAGAGATGAAAAATGTACTAGTGAAGTAGGTAAAATATAACTAATCTATATCAATCTTAGAGCATTAAACCAACAGGAGTGGACACGCGCTCTATTTCCCTTGCGCAAAAGTCTGCCACTTTCGGCGGGGGACGGGGTAACGCGAGCAACGCACACTAATTACAATGTTAACTACTAATGCATTTTTAAATCGCGTCGTTATACACGCATACAATAAAATTATTACACACTAGCTTAAACTAAACACACACAATCACATTCACACACAGGGACATCTATCAGTTTACGCTTCCTTAGCGTAAAACAGTTAGAGCTTGACTCTGTCGATATTTAGTATCGATGTTTAGGATTTCATATAAGTACGCGTAAGATTTAATTATTTTCATGATTATTATGTTTGCTTATTAAAATGAGCATTATCTTATATTATATAGAACAGTTTTAGGTAATAATAATCTATTATAATTTTAAGGTTTTTTTTTATTTAAGCACTTTGAAATAGATGAAAGTAAAGTAAATAGTTCATAAACATGAATTAACTAGAAGTAATTCTGTTAATTCATGTTTATGTCAATATTACAGGCAGAATAAAACAGTGTTTCCAACTAGCACACTTTTTTGTAATTATTATCAAAAAAGCCCGTCATACGGTCGGGCTAAATTTATTTGTTAAACATTGTTTGACAAACAAATCTGGTTATGCGGTCGGGCTCTCCTACTATGTTTACTAATGTTTATTCAATACTACCGATCCCTGATAGTACGGAACCCTCGGCGCGCGAGTCCTACTGGCATTTAGCCGTTTTTTTTTTGAAGTTATACTTTTTTTGGCGCGATTGGGAAAAATGATGAGAGTGAATTTTTACGATGCGCGCGCACACCGACAGAAAAAAGCAACACCCTGAAGTTAGTTGCGAACCTTTTACACACTGAAGTTAGTTGCGGATCTTTGTGTGTCGTATCAGTACAAATAATCTGTGTGAATAAATAAAAAATATATTGCCGTTTATATCAATTCAAATATTTATGTATGTATGCGTTGTATTATTATTTGGTATTTTTGGATTGTTATGCCAAAGAAGTATAACTTCTTACGTGCGTACATGGGTACCCACTCTTTTTTTTTATTTTACTACTGCGCACAAGGATGTATGTTCAATAACCACCACCTGTTGAAATTTGTTCTAGTGTGGATTAAAGATTGTAATAAATTATTACGTGTCAATTTTACGTATACCTATTATTCCTAAGTATGTATGTATATTCAAACCAAATAATACTTTGAATTAATTGTCTGTTGCTATTTAATTTCGTTCCAACTAAGCAGAGCTTGTAATTGGAGGATTTTGTTCTGATTACATAGTAACAAGACACTGACATGAGAATGTATGAGTAGATTTTTATTAGAGAGATATTTTATCTGTTCAGATAACAAACAAACAACAGAATATATTTCAGAAAGTCTTTATTTAAGTAGGTATAATAAAATACTGAAAAACTGTGCAATTTAAATTAACCTTATAAATCTAGTTTAACTAATCCTAGGTAATGCAATAAGAGGAGGTAGCGCACAGCGAGTTTACTTGCTAAAAACTGAGCTCTCCGCTGCTTGGGGGGTAGGGAGGAGGTAGCAGTGCTGGCAGCACAGAAGGCTTTGTCTTTTAAGCTGTTAGTCAGATACTTGTACGCTTAGGAACCCACTTATATCGTTCCTACAATATTGGACCCAAGCGACTCGAGGCGCTGCTTCTTTTGAAAATCTAAAACAAACAAAAAAAAATTAATTTAATACTGGAAAACCAATATCGATATTTGTGATTAAACTGTCTCATCTCTAATTATGTTAAAGTGTGACCAGTTTCTTAAAAATAAATACGCTTATTTTTGTAAGAAATGAGCAATTATTTTTCGGAATAAAGTGCACTAATCTTGTATATTTGGATTTATAATCTCATTTTACTTGTTCATTTAATATTATTTTTGTGCATTACTTGGTAAAAAAAACATTGGTTTTAATTATTTTATTTTATTTTATTTTATTTGGGAAACATACAGTTACAATAAATAAATAATAATTTACTTGATAAACTATACATAAACCAAAACAGTTTCCACTACTAAACATTACTAAAAAGCGCCTAAAAAATTACAAATTACAAATTACAAATATATTGTGCACAATGTAAATAACCTAGGAAGTGGAATAAAAAGCATAGATATAAACATAAGCATACATGTAACAAAGAAAATATAAATAGCAGTTAATTGTGTGTAGGGACCAGACAATCGTGAACATATTTTTTAAAATTAGGTAACAAAGTTTGAAATATATCTATGAAACCATCATCAATATTAGTAAATGTATTATTATATAAATTACAGGATCTGTTGACAAATAAATTTTTTGCATAATTAGTTCTAACAGAGGGAACATGGAAAAATACTCTTTTTCTTGCACTAATACGTGGACATATTATACCGATTTTGGCTAAGAGATAAGAAGAGTCAACGTGGTTACTTACAATTTTATATAGAAAGACCAAGTCTCTTTCATTTCTACGCATCTGTAAAGATGGTAACTCTGGCAGTTCCTCCAAACATATATTATTTCTCCAAATAATATGCTTTTTAAATTTATTTTGAACCTGCTCTATTTGGTCAATATAAATACTTATTGTATTGAGGGTTCCACACTGTTCCATTAAAAATAAATAAATATGGGAACGGTGACACAATAATGTACATCCAAAATGAAACTTATTAGATATGTCAATAAGGCGAGATATAAAAAAGGAAAGGTTAGTTTTTATGTTAATTCAACTTAAAATATTACCCCAGATTGGAGTATTGATGATAAGCCTGGCAACACTTGTTGATTAGCATTTTATTTGGTTAAATTGCTAATTTAATGCCTTATTTAATAATATTAGAACAAAATAATACTTACAGGTAGAATGTAATATTATCCTTTTGTAGACTTGATGTCGCTGAACGCTTTTTACACCAAAATACACTGCAGTTCGGCATTTCTATTGAGACGCTATTACGCATGCACTGATAGGTGACATATGATGCGGAACGCGCGTCAACTAGTTATCTATAACGGGTATGACCGGTGGGCTGGTACCTTTGGCAGAGGGGTACGCCTGTCAGTGGCCTCTCCGGTTGGTTTAATGCTCTAAGATATCAATAGATAATACAATATCACTAGAGGCCACGCGCCATCGCAGCCGAGTTAAAAAAAACTTTGCGAGTATTTATACCTAGGTACTTACCATTCTTTGGTTCTCTTTTAATTCGTTGTCAAACATTTACCTATCATAAATAGCGCTTAAATTTAAATTTGACCAAGTCGGATGACAAACTCCTGTGGTCTGTACCTATCGGGAACTAGGCATTATTAGCTGGCTGGTAAAGTACTTAGGTATTTATTTCTTTGCTACTCTGCACGGCTAACAGGTTTTCTTTAGTACATATCTAGTATTGGAATGAATAATTTAAGCCCTAAAGTAGGTACCTCTAAACTATAGTACTTCCATAATATAGGTACTTACCTATATTTTATAATGTTAATCAAACAAATACAATATTTTAATTAATGTAGATAAATACCAATATTGCTTGCTAAATTACTTGGTTTCGTAAAAAAAATAGTTGTTACTCTTTGTATAAGTACCTACTTAGTTGGTAAGTAAAAAACATAGACTACCATGTTGAAGGCGATCTACTTGAACTTGGTCGACCATCATCGAACAGCGGGCAGTAAAATTGCCTCGGTATTACAGAATTTACGCGGTATACTTAATACTGGCTATTACGAACTCTTTCTATTTCATACAGCCCTATCACTTTTCTTTAGATTTCATTCATGTATATTATTTTTATTGGTAGGTATTGCCAATTGTTTTTCGAGTTATATTGTTGCAAGAAAATACAATGGCCCATCTATTATGATTGTAAGTTGTAGGTACCTACCTAACTTCCGACCCTAATTCTTGGAAGTCCTAAGTGCGGTGCGCTCTTGGATGGCGTCACCATGTAAAAAAATAAACTCAGAAGGTATCTCATAATTGCTTACTTGCAGCTTAAGCCTAATCTCAACTGGTGCCAATACTATATTATTATACAATATATACCTATATATTTATTTATTTATACTTTGTGCATTCTCTACTAGACAACCTTTAGGTGATGCAGAGATGATTGTGGTAGGTGCACGTTTAACCAAACAATTTACAAACATTGTAGAATAAACATCTTTAAAAAGGTCACTCACTCACTCACTCATCACGAAATCTCAGAAACTACAAGTTTTCAAACAAACTTTGGAAATAGGTGCTCTCAAAGACGGGATTTTGCGAAATTCATTTCCCTAGAGTATAAAGGGGAACAAAATTTGTATAAAGCTTCTGTAGTTTTTAAACGGGAGTTTTGATAATACGATTTCCAAACTAGGAACTATTCTTATTAAGTGGGAAAATAGGAGTGGCAAGTTTCGTTAAATATCGCAAAATTTCGTCTGTTTTAGTGGTAGCGGGTGAATAGATTTAAATCGGATTCGCCTTAGAGACGAATTATACAATTATTTATTACTAATACAATGTACGATTGCCGTAAGATTAGGTAAGAAATATTCAGGCACACATCTGAATTTTCACGCGAACGAAGTCGGCAACAGCTAGTAGGTACATGAATAAATTTGTATTCATATATCTATACATATAATAAAAATGTAACCGGTCGCTGTCTGTACATGGAAGATATATGAGAAAAATATTATTGGGACCTTTATAAACGCAAATAGAACCCAAAACAATGATTGTTAAAATTTTTGTCTGTTTGTCTGTTTGTCTGTGCGTTTTTTAACGCTAATCTCAAAAACGGCTTATCCGATTTAAATATGGTTTTCACTGATACATCGTAGTAAGCTTCACTTAACATTTAGTGTTTGTTTCATATCAATCGGTTCATAAATAAATAAATTATGCCAATTTAAATAATCACGTCATACATGTGGAATGTATTTAGCTTAGGTTAGTTTGTTTTTAAGTTAGGTTAACACGTCTTATTTCTTAAAATTTAAATACTTTATTAATTAAAATGTAAATACGTATACCTAGGTACAAGTTAAATTTATATTTTTCTGGATTTATTTTATTTCTTATTTTTTGTGATAAAAAAGTCTTTGTTATCACGTCTCATTACGGTATAGGTGGAATTAAAGTGAATTACGAAATAGTAGTAGTCGATTTACGCTGGTTTTAGCATGAATGAGTCGGATCGTCCAGGAAAGTACTACCCTCTCATAGAAGATCGACGTAAGAGTAATAGTATCCATATTATTGCGTTTCGTTCGGTAAGTGCGAGAGCCAGAGACTCAACTGATGCAGAGATGACAATCCTTGCAGCATTGTGGGACCAGCTGAGTATCCGCGGAGTCATTGTGTGGGTGTTGTGCTGCTGGCCGCCCGCGGCATTGTACAGGGGCTCAATTAGACCTAACCACCCTAAGAGGCTGCACCACCAGGTTGCGCATAATCCCAGAGTGGTTTGTCGTGCAGGTTTGTCACCGGATTTTCGAGAGGGTACGGGGGGCCCTTTGCGAGCAGTCCGTATTATCAGAAGCCCGGAGGCCAATAAGACACTTAAGCCTTTACAGCTGCGATGAGACATCGCCTCCTCAATGGCCGCCTTCTATCGCCTTTACCACGGAGAGTCTTCTCAAGAGCTCTTTAAATTAATCCTACCCTCCCGATTTTATCCAGAACGACACGTGCGGGACTGAAGTGCTACCCTTTCACAGTGCAATCTAAAGGGTCTCAAAGCCTGGAACTCTTTACCAGCGCATGTGTTCCCACCTAACTTTCATCCTGGGTCTTTTAAGCGAGGCGTGGAAAAGCATCTCACTAAGCCGCCATAGTGGAGGCCACCATACCAGTAGTTTGGCTTTTGGAGTGGTGTCCACCACTTCTGGATTCCACTGACTGCTCACCATCAGGCAGAGTAGAGTCACTTTGGCAGACTAATATATAAAAAAAAACCTTATAGTGTTTTTATTTTTCGGATTCCTCTCATTCCAAACAATTTCCCGTTTAGTTTTAAACGAGTTCAGTTTCCAGTGACCCTATGTTTCGCGATGACAATTAATAAAGCCTAAGGTCAGACACTAAATGTTGTGAGTGTGACTCTAAATATTAGCTGTTTTTCACATGGTCAGCTTTATGTGGATTTGTCACGTGTAAGTAATCCTAGCAGCCTGTATGGCTTTGATCCCCGATGGCTATAATCTGATATCGTATATAGAGAAGCATTTACTGTAAAGATTTTTCTTATTCACCTAAACGAAGATGTTTATAATTCAAAACAAACCAAAAGATATATGCAAAAAATGCTGCCCAAAATCACTATTCTACGCGGACGAAGTCGCGGGCACAGCTAGTTATACCATACATTTAAACTTAATACACACTATAATATATATCTATACTATAATATATATAAAAAAAAATATATACATATAAATAACCTTATTAACATGAAAGTTAATGATGTGATGACTCTGCCAATCTGTCGAATAGAAGTTTCCGAACTTTCAACTTGAACTTGTAGCGATCTGTAACCATCCTGACTTCGAGAGGAAGCGCATTCCAAAGTACACCGATTGAATGAAAAAGGAAGATTAAACGAAGTCAGTGGTATGAAAGGGACATGCTAGTAGCAAAGATTTCTGTCGTGATTTGAACATAGAGGTTGGAAATAGGGCTATAAATAGCTAGGAATTGAGGAAAAATGTAGAAACGAAAATAGAGTTGTAAGAGCACGCGAATTTCGGCGTTGCCGTATGGGTACCCATTTTGGCTCAGCATATTATATACTAGTTTACTGCTCTGCTTCCTTCGCCAGTAGCTTGATATTACATCTATATATATAAAAGCGAAAGGTCACTCACTCACTGACTCACCTATCACGATATCTCGGAAACTATAAGTACTACGGGTCTAAAATTTTGCATGGGGATTCCTTTTAGGACGTACCGTCCCGTCCCGTCTTAGTGAGCACCACTAAGACGGGATTTTGCGAAATTCGAACCCTAAGGGGGTGAAAAGGAGGGGTAAAGTTTGTATAGGACAATGGATTCCTTTGTCCAATCTACTTCAAATTTTGTATAATCATTATTAAACAAAATTGAATGAAGACGTGTTTCGTATTTTATTGAAATTCCTCAATTAACGAGGTTAAAACGGGGAAAAAAAAGGAATTTTAGCAGTGATTTGCTTCGAAGTTGATATCAATACTCCTTAGTGATTGATTTAAAAATATTTTATTTTGACACATGTCTGAAAACTCAATCAACCTCAGAACAAGGAATAGAGCACAATCAACCTACGTCAAATAATTAAGTAGTTGTAGTAAAGGCCACAACAGTCGGATCTATGATTATATATTAATGTGAATCATAGCAAGGCATATTACGATATATTTTCTATATAAATTTTTGAGTCACTGCACACGCTGATATGATATTATAGGTATTATAGTTGCGTGTGTGGTCACTCGCCGATAGTTTGAAAAATATACAATAACATACCTACCTTGCGATGATTTATAATAAAATATATTAAGCTCCGTCTGTTGTGGCCTTTATTGTTGGACAGCAATTTTCTAAGCGAGATATTGAGAGCTATGATAACACAATCATTGCATCGAATAAGGAAAATCCATCGCTCATACGATGCATTACAGAACATTACACTTTTGTTTAGCAACGGCGAGGTTGGATACTTCATATTTATAACCCAGTGCGATCCTAAGACCAAACAACCGCTTAAAAAATGGTAGGTATCTGCTGCAAGCTTTTATTCTTACCGTATAATGATTAGGAAAGGAGAAGATAATCATCTGCTAACTATTTTTATTTTTGCAAAAATAAATCGAGACGGATAGTTTTAGTTATATTAGTGCACGTGCAGCTTAGAGCGGACAGTTATATATACTTGCAAGATGCGAAAGAGACACAGGAAGTTGATGCTGATCAGCTGGGTCAAAAGGTGCTGCCTACTTCTTTCACTGAGGGGGCACGCTATATAAATGAGCGCTATAGCGCGCCAATTAATTATGTTGCTGCGCAATATAAATCCACCAAAATAATGCATTGGCACCAGACTGCAAGGGAAAACTTTGCAATGCAATGTAATTTAGGCAACTACACTGACCGGTTATTCTCGAGGAGATTCTGTAAATATTTATTTTTAGGATTCCCCTAACACCTTCAAATACCCCTTCGAATTCAAAAGAGTGCAGTTGCTCATTAAAGTTTGCTTCACAATGACCAGCGAAGTTCAAGATCAAACTCTTAAGGTAATGGGCGTAGACCTGAGGGAAAGCTGTTTCTCCTACGATCAGTTGTATGTGGCATGCTGCAGAGTAAGCGCACAGAGAACCTGGTAACTCTAGCATGTGAAGGTAAAACCAAATCTATATCTATATATTATAAAAGCGAAAGTTCACTCACTCACTTATTCATCACGAAATCTCAGAAACTACAAGTGCTCTCTAAGACGGGATTTTGCAAAAAACATATCTCTGGGGTATAAACGGATGACAAAATTTGTATGAAACTTCTATACTTTTTAAACGAGAGTTTTGATAATAGGATTTCTAAATTCTAGACTATAGTAGTGTGTCGTAATGGCCCAGTGGTGAAGGCACCCGCTTAGTAAAGACGAGGTCAGGGGTTCGAATCCGGGCAAGTACCAATGTAATTTTCCAAATCATTATGTACTTTTTAAGTTTATCTGGACATTACTGACTGATGGTGGACGAAAACACCGTGAGGAAATTTGGACTTCTAAGGAGGTCTAAAATCGCCAATTCGCCTTAAGCAAGCGTGGCGATCAATGCTCATGCCTTCTCTATGTGAGAAGAGGCATTTACCTGCAGTGGGATAAAAATGGGCCGATATGATGAAACTTATTGTTTTAATATTTAGAAACTACTCTTATTAGGTACCTAAGTGGAAAAATCGAAGTGCCAAGTTTCGCTAAGTTTCGCAAAATTTCGTCAGTTTTAGGGGTGGCGGGTGAGTAGATTTAAATGGGATTCGCTTTAGAGACGAATTATATTGATATTTATTACTGATACCATGTACGATTGCTGTAAAGATCAGGCAGGAAATATTTTCTTAAAGGCACACATCTGAATTTCCACGCGTACGGAGTCGCGGGCAACAGCTAGTAGCCTATAACCATTCCCAAGAACTGGGCAGAATTATTCAAATCCGACTGGTAGCTTCAGAGATTAGCACGTTCAAATAAACAAACAAACTCTGTCGTGTTATATAATAGTATACACTACAAGTTTGTACGGAACCCTCGGTGCGCGAGTCCGACTCGCACTTTTATTAGGCATATTAAGATCATTGTTTGTTTGTTTCTTTATTCGGCAAGCGAAAATAACGACTGCAGATTTAATGACCAATCGTTTATTCAGTAGTAAAAATGCCAAAGGTTTAATATTAAATGACGAAATATTTTTCAACAAACAGTGGTACACTCTACCTACCTGCTACTTACCATCAGAAACACTACACTACTAGATAGTGTTGTTACTAGATAATCTAGATATGTACTTTATTCTGTAGGTGCTTCAATTTTCGATGTGGCTTTTCTTTATATTAAATTTATACCTATTGATGATTTCACGATACAAGTCTTTAGCCAGTTTTGTTTCTGGCCATCAATCATTAGTTTATTACCTATCTATTATTACCTATTAACATAACATGAGATATTAATGTTAAAGCAATATAAGTTTATACCACAATTAAGGCCACCCAAGTGCATTAGAAGTGCAGTTCCTTCGTTCTGCTTTACCGTATTCATTGCTCATAATACTTAATACAAGTTGAAGAAATTGCTGTTCATTATAATGCGTCTAACACGTTATTGTGTGACATCATCTAATGTTTATTGGCTATAAATTATTTAGTTAGAACAACTGTAGCTGATTGAAATTGTATTTCCATTATCTTAGTAAACATTTAATTTTTAAACTTTGTAGGTAAGTACCTACTAGTCATTTGTAGGTAGGTAGGTAGTCATCGAACATACCTACCTATTAGCTACCAGGCATTTAAGGTAAGTACCAGTATGGTAATTTAATTATAGAGAGGAGTTTATAAATTAATTACCTACTTACTAAGTACCTACATATAAGCCTTTACTAGCCTACCCAATTGTGAACTGAGGGGTTTTACGAAGGTAGCAAAATGATCTCTGCTCGATCAAAATTCTTTCTACGCAGTTACTATACCCACCTAAACTACATAATAATAAGAACCTATACGTTTTAGTTTTGTATGACAATTTTCAAATCAACGAGAATACAGGGAGAAAGAGAGAGAAACTGACTTCCACTCTCAGTACAAGCCCCACTCGTATTCGGTACTGAGAACACTATCTAAATTAGGTATGGTATCAGAAATGCCAAAATTAAATTTACAAAATAAAGTAGGTACTTATATCGTAGTAGCTAAAACCTCAGAACAACTTGTATTGTTACAGCGGCCGTAAAGTTTACGTAATAATTGTGACTACTTATTATACCAATCGCGTTGTTATTATTTGCCTATTGTTTTGTCTAAATTGATCGACATTGTTATAGTGGCGCCCATAGTAAAATGTACGAGTACCTACGTACAATTACCTAAATATCAGTATTCATTTACGTGTTAGTAGTAGGTGGCTACCTGCAGTCAATTCACTACACGCTAATTATATATTATTATTGTTATCAGTCGTCACACACGTCACCGACCTGGCAACATCATGCGTGTCATCATGTTACGTCCGCTAGGTACCTAGTTACCTACCATCTAAACTTACATAGGTAGGTACCCAGACCTACGTGTCTATCTAACTGCAGAGATTCGACCACGACAACGAAGGTAGATCTCATACCCTCTAAGACTAGCCGCGCCTTGCTGGCTGATCTGGGCCTCACGATCTCAGGGTCGTCGTCGTATCCGCCGCATCAGTGACCATATCGCGGTCATTGATGACCTTATCAGTGACCATATACGTGATGTAGTTGTAGTAGTAGTGCTGTAAGTACTTTACATAAAATTATATATCTTTATTCAAATTAAATAATGATTGATTTGATCGCGTAATCGCTCGGACAATTTTAAAACCGTTAATTGGTACGAGGCTGACATACGAGTCGCGGAGTTCAATGCTTATTACTAAGCACCGTTAAAACTCCACGGCGCGCGGACACATAAAGATGTCCTTACTAGGAGCAGAATTAATTGATCACCGGTCGGCTAGGTCTATGCCACCGGCTTTGCAGACTCGAGACATGAAGCCGTGTTAGCTATGCTCTTATAATGTCATATTAAGTGGCGCTTAATTTACTTATTTATGTACAAATCGGCTTCCAATTTATTGTTGTTTAGGTACATTAAGACATTATGAAGCAAGAAATTGAGCTGTTATATTACATTATTTTTTATTGTTATTATATTACATTATATTTGGTTAATGTTTACCGTATCATGTTACATTTCCTTGATATTGTGTTTATAATAATCAAAATTACAGAAACGTGGTTTAAACAATGTATTGCGACTAGTATCGCGCGGTACTTCCGTCTCACGCAATACTTGTTTCAAGGAATCGGTTGGTCTATATATCGGATGGGGTAGGACGAAGTTTCTGATTATTTCGTACGATATGAACTATCTAGGCGGCTGGAACAACATAGGAACTGTAATAACATTTGAAATAGTGTACTAAGGACCGCATTACGGGCTCTGGTTGGTGTATTACCTATCAGATGCCGTGCGCTCCGGAACGTGCCTCGTGCTAATGTGGACCCGGCACGATTCTGATTTGTTATCTGGCGTATTGAAACCGAAACGTACCTAGGTCTGCTAGACGGTACGAGTGCTTTTATATAATTTGTCTTGAGATTAATGGCTTGATTATTAACGCTGACATTTAAGTCTTTATCAGTTCCGACTATGCCAATGTTTAGTCAAAATATTGTAAGTAAGTATATACCTATCTGCCTACTAGATTTTATTAGTAGGAATGAAGTAGGTAAGTATTATTTGTAAAAAAATATATTTGAATAAATAGATGTTATTTAAGTGTTTCTAGTGATAAACGACATGGGTATTAATAGGTACCTAAATATTTGTATTACTTAAATCAATAATTTATTGTTCTGTCTTCTATTCAAACGATACTGCTCTATCCGTAGGCCTTAACAAATTAAACGTCACATTAGATTACTAGAGGTCATTATCGTTTCATTTCTTTTTTTATTCTCTACTCGATTTGTACTTGATACTTCATTGTACGAACACGATACCTTGGTAGGCGGTATTTAATAGGTGACTCTATGGTTTATTCCTATGCTTTTGATGACGCAGTTAGTAAGTATAAGATATAATATAATCTTTGACGTGGCCAAGTGTACCTATTGCTTTTTCTGTGCGACTGTACATTCATTCTACCACTTGACCTCACTTGATCTTTCCTGCATTACCCGGATCACGTAGTTCTTTGTCATCATTGTTATCAATGTCATTGTCAATGCGGTATCGATTAATCGGACGACGCCTTTGGCATCAGTCGATTACAGTTTATCGATTTTATACAACTTAATATCGCTTTTTAATGGATTCATCTCATCGTGAGGCAAGGCTTTGGCAGTACTGTGTAAGTTGATTGAATATATTGATCAGTTTTCGATTATACCTACTTGATTAGACAAAGAGTTTTTACAAACAATCAAATGATAAATAACTGTAAGTACCTATAGTACATGTACGTATGTAAACCTATTGATTTTCCACAGTTTTCTTTAGTAGTTTTTTAATAGACTTCAGTAACAGAATTTCTTTTAACACTGCCTCCTATTGCTGTAGGCAATAATATAAGAGCTAGGAACCATTGCTAGGAACCCACGCTCTAACCATGCAAAGAGTCCTCTTTTTTGTAAGATGATGCACGTTTTGCAAAACGATTCGATAAATTTCCGATGCCATTAGCGGCAAGTTCTATCTAACTTGTGTCTTTTTCTCGAGGTAAGTACCTTGATAAAGAGATAAAATAGAATAGAATAATCTTTATTGAACACCACATTATTATAAAACAAACAACATAACAATTTTTCGTGTCTCAATTTTAAATTATACATTGTGAGTTTCCAGATATAGGTAATAATAATTGAAGTGGGTATTATTCCTATTCAATAATTGAATAGGAATATTATTATTATTACAATTTAAACAACAAGTAACGTCAGCAACTTAATCTAAGACTGTTTTAAGTTAAAAAAAAAATGAAACATTTGAGAAATCTTTCGCTTTCATTACACATTATACACCGATTACCTGCTCTTGAGCCTGCATTGGCTTAGTTAATATAATAATGCTTAGGATTCCAAATACATTTTATGATGGTTATTTTTTTTCTTTTTTCGTTTATTGGATAAAAAAATCAAAATATTACATGACCATATACTACATTAAGCAGTTAAACTGATTGTGACATCTACACCGTTTAACGCAGACACCTTAAAATCATTGCCTCTCAGATAAGCTTTTTATAAGCAATAGCACTATTAATATTAATTTCACTTAAGTAAGAATTATACAAGGTAAGTAACCTATACATGAGCGCACGGTGGCCTGCATTAGTGCAAGATGATAATAGATCCTTCAAATAAAGAAAATTGTTGCAGATATTCTAGAAAAAATCATAGATTTAACCTATTCTGTGCTTTAATCGTAAATATAAATACGCTAGTTTTTATTTTTAAAATTAATTTATAATAATATTGACAAATATACAACAACAAATAGGCCGGTTTAATATAGGTTTGTTGATTATTGTGATATAAATAAACATACCTGTGATTACCTTAAATATTTTTATTGATTATCACTCTAAGAACCTTTTTGTAGACTATTGTAATTGGTGTTAATATTGCTGTGATACTCTAATATATATTTGGTTAATTACTGTAAATGATATTAATGTGACTGTGATTACAAGTGCCTATATTTTTGTTGATTGATGAAATAATATTTAATAAATATTTTAAGATAAGAAAGTTCTACCTACAGATTTAATTGTATCTAACTGTGATAATTAGTGCCATATTTTGTGATATCAATAATATTATTCTTATATTATGTTTTTTTCGTAGATGATTATTGTTATAACCATGTTTTGAGTGGTTATAAGCAGTTCCTAAGTAAGTAAGTGTAATGTTTAGTGTTATTTATTGTTTATGACTTATTTATGATTGTATATATTATCATTATTATAACCTATTTAACAATACAACTTATTTTTGCAGTAGTACGGATACTACTACTCTTAAGTCGATCTTCTATGTGAGGGTAGTACTTCCCCGGACGATCCGGCCCATTCATGCTGAAATCAGCGTGGATCTACTACCGTAACAAATCCATCGGGCGAAACGCCCAATCAAATATTATAAATATTCTGATTTAGTCGTTTGGCCCGTTCGGGCGAACAAGTGGCAGGCGAAACAACCAATAACTCATATCTACTTGTTCGTGCTTTTTACTGGAAAATACTCACCTTAGTATTTAATCTTAGCTAAAGAATGCATATTTAGGTACTTAGTACAAATTCAAGAAATCGTGATTCTAAAAATAAAACCTCAAATAATTAGAATCGATTCGATAAGTCGCTATTTTAAATCGTTTACAATTATTTAATTGAAATAAATCTGACATCTGGCAACATTCTTCCAAGCAAATGTTGACTGACGGATATTGTGATTTTAGATCAATATGTATTTAATTGGAATTTCAATGCTAAGGTAAAAAAAATGGCAATAAGTCACAAGTAAATATAAAAAAAATAAAGCTTAATTTTTTAATTTATTGAATTTGCTGCAGGCTGCCATAAAATGGGCCCATATTTGGGCATTCTCCTTTACCAGTGTCCACCAGTGGTGGCCTGATATGTAGTAGTCATCGGAAAATGTGTTCACCAGTGGTGGCCAACTATGTGGTGGTCAACGGGAACATTCCAATATTTTATTCCCGCTGACCACCACTGGTGGCATTTGGGACAAAAAGTAATAAAACGTCCCTGTGTCCACCAGTGGTGGCCAACTATGTGGTGGTCAACGGGAATAATCCATGTATATGTGTTGTTTGTAGGTGAATATAATAAAAAATAAACACAACCTTCCCGCCCATGCCGCGAAATTAAAATAACCTCCCCCGGTATTTTTGTTCAATTCTATTTTAGAGCTATAGGTACTATAATTTACTTTATTTGATATCTAACGCGATTAGTCACGAATACTGGCTGTCTTTATTCGAATACCTATCCAGCCTAACCATAATTATGATCGTGGGAAGTCATTTATACGATAAAACCGCACAATAGAATAGTTTAAGTACAATATCGGTCGCATCTGCATTTATAAGTTTCTCGATACGGATTTTAACGTGGCCAGTGTTCGTTATATTGACCATTAGTGGGCGGTGATAGAAGAGGGTAGTATGTCATTCCACGCCTCATTATTATGCGAGGTTACGTCTGCTCGATATACGTACCAATTTAAATATGAAAGCGGTTCCTTCGAAGCCTCTTATCGCTATAGTAAAGATGACTTTCAATATAAATTATTCTGTTTAGCGATCAATTGAAATCGATTTTGTCTGTTGCAAAAGTAATTATATTAAGCAGTATATGCACATTACAGGATGCTCATCGATAACCATTTCTTTTATTTCCGTTGCCTACCAAAAATACTACTTCACTTTGCCTAATGGCAAGTACTAAGCAGTCAGTGTGATCCAGGGGTCATCAGGACTGAACAGGACAGGACAGGTCAGGAGGAGGAGACAACATTCAGATTACCATGGTGACCAAACAGCTGATAAGGTGGCCACCACTGGGCGAATTTGTGAAATGCTTTTTATTGACACCAATCTAGGGCAAGGAAGCACAGCATAGACAACTTCACGATAATGGCCGGAAAAATTGATCGATAAAATTAGTTGCTATGCTGGAATGGAAACGAATAGGTACTTATGAAATAATACAGGAATAAACATTAACAATTGTAATTATTCAAGGAAGTGCATTATAAACGAAGGTAACGGATAACATTAAAGGTAATTGAACCGGGCAAACCACATATTACGACTGACAATGCATGTGAGAATTTCGTGAGGTTTCCGACATTTGTTTTAGATGCCACTGATTTTAGCATTTCGACAGAGCCAGAGTTGTGAACAAGCGAGAATATATCTTATTGGATGAAAAGTTTTACTATCCACAGATTCGTTTACTCGGTTCGTCAGAATACGACTAGCGACTTATTAAGCATTTTTTTCATTGTCTACAGTGTGGCAGACGAGCTGACTGATACGCCCACCTGATACGATCTTCATAGTTGGAAACACGCCTATAAACCAAGGTGACCTTGCTTGGTTGCAAACTGTGTAGACGGCTGTTGCATACCAAAATATATAATGGCCTTGGTTTGTGAGCGCGTTTCCAACCAAAGTGCGATTGGTTGACCTTGGGTATGGGGCATGTTTCTAATTGTGAAGATCGTGTTTTAGTGGCAACTGTCGCTCATAGACATCTGCAATGCCAGGGGCTTGCACGTACCTACATGGAAGAAATGAACACTGGAAGCGAACCGTGCTAGACGAGCTCGGGTTCAGATAGTATGGATGAACTTTAAAGCCTGGCAGACATTAGAGATAGCAATATCTAAGTAAAGTTGGCCATTAAGTGACGTTTTTTAGTATTTGGGAGTTATAATATGATATATTTAAGCCAGTAATTAAAAAATTTGCTATACTACTTCTACTTGTAGATATTTATTTTAGTTAAGTAGGTAGAAACTTACCTATTGAGAGTTGAATTGCATGTTACAATCTTAGAGCATTAAACCAACAGGAGTGGACACGCGCTCTATTTCCCTTGCGAAAAAGTCTGCCACTTTCGGCGGGGGACGGGGCAACGCGAGCAACGCACACTAATTACAATGTTAACTACTAATGCATTTTTAAATCGCGTCGTCATACACGCACACAATAAAATTATTACACACTAGCTTAAACTAAACACACACAATCACATTCACACACAGGGAGATCTATCAGTTTACGCTTGCTTAGCGTCTTAGAGCATTAAACCAACCGGAGAGGCCACTGACAGGCGTACCCCTCTGCCAAAGGTACCAGCCCACCGGTCATACCCGTTATAAAAAACTAGTTGACGCGCGTACTGCATCATGAGTCACATATCAGTGCATGCGTAATAACGTCTCAATAGAAATGCCGAATTGCAGTGTATTTTGGTGTAAAAAGCGTTCAGCGACATCAAGTCTACAAAAGGATAATATTACATTCCACCTGTAAGTATTATTTTGTTCTAATATTATTAAATAAGGCATTAAATTAGCAATTTAACCAAATAAAATGCTAATCAACAAGTGTTGCCAGGCTTATCATCAATACTCCAATCTGGGGTAATATTTTAAGTTGAATTAACATAAAAACTAACCTTTCCTTTTTTATATCTCGCCTTGTTGACATATCTAATAAGTTTCATTTTGGATGTACATTATTGTGTCACCGTTCCCATATTTATTTATTTTTAATTAAAACCAATCTTTTTTTTACCAAGTAATGCACAAAATAATATTAAATGAACAAGTAAAATGAGATTATAAATCCAAATATACAAGATTAGTGCACTTTATTAGTGTATTTATTTTTAAGAAACTGGTCACACTTTAACATAATTAGAGATGAGACAGTTTAATCACAAATATCGATATTGGTTTTCCAGTATTAAATTAATTTTTTTTTGTTTGTTTTAGATTTTCAAAAGAGCAGCGCCTCGAGTCGCTTGGGTCCAATATTGTAGGAACCATATAAGTGGGTTCCTAAGCGTACAAGTATCTGACTAACAGCTTAAAAGACAAAGCCTTCTGTGCTGCCAGCACTGCTACCTCCTCCCTACCCCCCAAGCGGCGGAGAGCTCAGTTTTTAGCAAGTAAACTCGCTGTGCGCTACCTCCTCTTATTGCATTACCTAGGATTAGTTAAACTAGATTTATAAGGTTAATTTAAATTGCACAGTTTTTCAGTATTTTATTATACCTACTTAAATAAAGACTTTCTGAAATATATTCTGTTGTTTTTTTGTTATCTGAACAGATAAAATATCTCTCTAATAAA
Source organism: Parascotia fuliginaria (assembly GCA_963082885.1). NCBI lineage: Eukaryota > Metazoa > Arthropoda > Insecta > Lepidoptera > Erebidae > Parascotia > Parascotia fuliginaria. The sequence continues at coordinate 5,950,687 of OY720179.1, forward strand.
AATCTACTCATACATTCTCATGTCAGTGTCTTGTTACTATGTAATCAGAACAAAATCCTCCAATTACAAGCTCTGCTTAGTTGGAACGAAATTTAATAGCAACAGACAATTAATTCAAAGTATTATTTGGTTTGAATATACATACATACTTAGGAGTAATACACGTAAAATTGACACGTAATAATTAATTACAATCTTTAATCCACACTAGAACAGATTTCAGCAGGTGGTGGTTATTGAACATACATCCTTGTGCGCAGTAGTAAAATAAAAAAAAAGAGGGGGTACCCATGTACGCACGTAAGAAGTTATACTTCTTTGGCATAACAATCCAAAAATACCAAATAATAATACAACGCATACATACATAAATATTTGAATTGATATAAACGCCAATATATTTTTTATTTATTCACACAGATTATTTGTACTGATACGACACACAAAGAACCGCAACTAACTTCAGTGTGTAAAAGGTTCGCAACTAACTTCAGGGTGTTGCTTTTTTCTGTCGGTGTGCGCGCGCATCGTAAAAATTCACTCTCATCATTTTTCCCAATCGCGCCAAAAAAAGTATAACTTCAAAAAAAAAACGGCTAAAAGCCAGTAGGACTCGCGCGCCGAGGGTTCCGTACTATCAGGGATCGGAAGTATTGAATAAACATTAGTAAACATAGTAGGAGAGCCCGACCGCATAACCAGATTTGTTTGTCGAACAATGTTTAACAAATAAATTTAGCCCGACCGTATGACGGGCTTTTTTGATAATAATTACAAAAAAGTGTGCTAGTTAGAAACACTGTTTTATTCTTCCTGTAATATTGACATAAACATGAATTAACAGAATTAAACATGAATTAACAGAATTACTTCTAGTTAATTCATGTTTATGAACTATTTACTTTACTTTCATCTATTTCAAAGTGCTGAAATAAAAAAAAACCTTAAAATTATAATAGATTATTATTACCTAAAACTGTTCTATATAATATAAGATAATGCTCATTTTAATAAGCAAACATAATAATCATGAAAATAATTAAATCTTTCGCGTACTTATATGAAATCCTAAACATCGATACTAAATATCGACAGAGTCAAGCTCTAACTGTTTTACGCTAAGGAAGCGTAAACTGATAGATGTCCCTGTGTGTGAATGTGATTGTGTGTGTTTAGTTTAAGCTAGTGTGTAATAATTTTATTGTGTGCGTGTATAACGACGCGATTTAAAAATGCATTAGTAGTTAACATTGTAATTAGTGTGCGTTGCTCGCGTTACCCCGTCCCCCGCCGAAAGTGGCAGACTTTTGCGCAAGCGAAATAGAGCGCGTGTCCACTCCTGTTGGTTTAATGCTCTAAGCTTAGCGTAAAACAGTTAGAGCTTGACTCTGTCGATATTTAGTATCGATGTTTAGGATTTCATATAAGTACGCGAAAGATTTAATTATTTTCATTATTATTATGTTTGCTTATTAAAATGAGCATTATCTTATATTATATAGAACTGTTTTAGGTAATAATAATCTATTATAATTTTTGAGGTTTTTTTTTATTTAAGCACTTTGAAATAGATAAAACTAAAGTAATAGTTCATAAACATGAATTAACTAGAAGTAATTCTGTTAATTCATGTTTATATCAATATTGCAGGAAGAATAAAACAAGTGTTTCTAACTAGCACACTTTTTGTTATTATTAAAAAAAGTCCGTCATACGGTCGGGCTAAATTTATTTCTTAAACATTGTTCATCAAACAAATCGGTTATGCGGTCGGGCTCTCTTACTATGTTTACTAATGTTTATTCAATACTTCCGATCCCTGATAGTACAGAACTGGCATTTAGCCGTTTTTTTTATTTTATTTTACTACTGCGCACAAGGATGTAGGTTCAATAACCACCACCTGTTGAAATTTGTTCTAGTGTGGATTAAAGATAGTAATTAATTATTACGTGTCAATTTTACGTGTATTATTCCTAAGTATGTATGTATATTCAAACCAAATAATACTTTGATTTAATTGTCTATTGCTATTAAATTTCGTTCCAACTAAGCAGAGCTTGTATTTGGAGGATTTTGTTCCGATTACATAGTAACAAGCAGTGGCGTGCAGAGATTTTTGACTGGATAGGCATTAAGTATAGATTTTTGACAGGGTAGGCAGTATTTAATTATGTTGATACAATTATGATTTTAGGCAATTATCAAGGTAGGCAGTGCTTTTCTGCCTTTATGGAATGCACGCCACTGGTAACAAGACGGTGACATGAGAATGTATGAGTAGATTTTTATTAGAGAGATATTTTATCTGTACAGATAAGAAAAAACAACAGAATATATTTCAGAAAGTCTTTATTTAAGTAGGTATAATAAAATACTGAAAAGAACTGTGCAATTTAAATTAGCCTAATAAATCTAGTTTAACTAATCCTAGGTAATGCAATAAGAGGAGGTAGCGCACAGCGAGTTTACTTGCTAAAAACTGAGCTGCCCACCGCTTCGGGGGTAGGGAGGAGGTAGCTGTGCTGGCAGCACAGAAAACTTTGTCTTTTAAGCTACTAGTCAGATACTTGTACGTTTAGGAACCCACTTATATTGTTCCTACAATATTGGACCCAAGCGACTCGAGGCGATGCTTCTTTTAGAAATCTAAAACAAACAAAAAATAATAATTTAATACTGGAAAACCAATATCGATATTTGTGATTAAACTGTCTCTCTAATTATGTTAAAGTGTGACCAGTTTCTTGAAAATAAATACGCTTATTTTTGTAAGAAATGAGCAACTATCTTTCGGAATAAAGTTCACTAATCTTGTATATTTGGAATTATAGTCTCATTTTACTTGTTCGTTTAATATTATTTTTGAATTACTTGGTAAAAAAACATTGGGTATAATTAAAACTAAATAAATATGGGAACGGTGACACAACAATTTACATCCAAAATGAAACATAGTAGATATGTCAACAAGGCGAGTTATAAAAAATATTAGTAGGTTAGTTTATAAGTACATTCAACCTAAAATATTACCCTAGATTAGAGTATTGATGATAAATCTGGCAACACTTGTTGATTAGTATTTTATTTGGTTAATTTGCTAATTTAATGCATTATTTAATAATATTCGAGCAAAATAATACTTACAGATGAAATGTAATGTTATCCTTTTGTAGATTTGATGTTTCTGATCGCTTTAACACCAAAATACATTGCGATTCGGTATTTTTATTGAGACGATATTACGCACGCACTGATAGGTGACGTATGATGCGGAACGCGTGTCAACTAGTTATTAAAACGGCTATGACCGGTGGGCTGGTACCTTTGGCAGAGGGGTACGCCTGTAAGTGGCCTCTCCGGTTGGTTTAATGCTCTAAGGTTACAATACAAAATATGTTACTTACTCATATTTCAATAACAAATTGAGAGCTTTGTGTTATTTTGCGACTGCGAAGAGAAGTTTAAAATCATTGTGAATTAAAATGGTTGTGCTACTGACCAGTGGTTACGGAGGCCACATTAGGGCTCATTACCGAGTTCTCAAACACAGGTCTGGTCAAATTATACAAGCTGTGCTTCCTGTTATCACTTCGTGGAACCCGTTATGCAAAATGATCTTGTAAATAATGCAGTTATTTTACACCGATTTTAGTACTTTGTATTACTTGTTATACTGTATCTTAGGAAGCTTTGGGATTATGACGATAAAAAAGGAAAAGGAAATATTTCATATTTGACGTTGATTTAATTTTATTTAAACTTTAGTCTAGGTAACGTTAAATATTTATTTTTTCGTTATAAAAATACTTAGTACCTACCTAGGTAGATACTTACCCTGTATTAGATGTACAAAGGCAAGCTTAACTCAGGACTGAGCTCTTTAACAGCATACCTACATTAGAGTGGAAGAGAAAGTAACATTAGCGAGAGTAAGTATATGAAGTGTACAATTAAGAAGGAAAATAACAAAGAAAACTAAAGAAGGAAACAATTCAACCTAAAAGATTACACTGTAGTAGGTGGTTTAATTAATATCCTCATGGTTTGTAGAATCACTTTTACTACGAGTAGGTAGGTATGACTAATCTTTTTAAACAACGCTTGAAATGAGCCTAAACACGGTACGAACATCACGCATCAGAAGCAAACAAGTATATAAGTAGGTCTAGATCTAACTTCATTTCAACGTAGGCGCCAGCGCCAGGTAACAACAAAGTAAAGGCTATTACCATATTACTAAATGCATTATTTAATCCAAACAAAACAAAAAAGATAAGTCAGGTGTTAAAACCAAAACAGCCGCGAGCGGTGCACAGTGAAAGGAAAGGAAACAAAGTAATGTAGGGTCGCTCTGAAATGATCATTTCCTAGAGATTTCTATGCGCGTTGATATTGTTTGTTTGTGTTATTATCCAATTCGTTATTTCCTTATTTGTGATCTACTTATTAAAGAATAAAAGCAGTAAGTCAAGTAAGGAAATTTAAAGCAACGTACCTACTTACCTACTTACCTAATATAAGAAGATAGGTATGAGGTTTCAAATTTTTTAAAATATCATTTTGGTAATTGAATAGAAGGTTTAATTTAAAATAAAGTACGACATTTTGAAACATTTTAGAATATGGTTTCTAGAATTATAGTAGGTAAGTAGGAGGTAGATTTAATAAAGGAGAAAACTACTACTGAACTATCTAAAACAAAAATATAGGTACCTACCTCGTCCAAAAGGTACCAAGAGTCGAAATTTTCAGGTGTTATCAACAACTCTATAAAAAGGTAGATAATATGTAGCTACCTACTCTAACAACATAAATTTACTAGATCCCAGTAATTAAAGGTAGGTAACAAAAATATTGTACTAAAACATATGGTCGAGAATGATTTACAAGAGATAAACAGCAAGGCTCCTACACCAAAACATTGATTGCAAACGACAATACAAGGTCGTATAGCTCATTGCACAATATTTTGAGAGTTTATCTAACTAACATCTTCAATGTTATTCGTAGTCGTCATTCAATCGTTACATGAATTATTCAGTACCTACTCAAAAATTATGCAACAGAACGAATTGAAATTTTGTTTCTGAACAACATTGGCTCCCCGCTGAGCGCTCGCGGTTCTCCCTGCTATAAAAACGTAAAATATTTTTTAATCGGATCGAATATTGGTTGATATGTTTCGTAACAAAGACATACAGGAAGACAAGTAGGTAACTATAGTTTATAGTAATTAGTAATACACTGCATATAGTGAGTCGTTAAAATATTTCAAAATATAAAATGCAAATCAAAACTCTAAAGAAATCCATGACAGAAAATAAATTAAAACCTCTTTCGTTATTTTGTTAAGGGCGAGGCGCGAAGAGATTGCTCGATATCACTCGATATAAACAAATGAAGGAAAGAAGTGGTTATTAAGTAATAAGTAATAGTAATAACGCCTTGAAAATTATAAACTACACTACTCGTATTTTTGACCCTTGAACTCAAGAGGTACTGATCTCGTAGTTTAAAGATCAATTCACACGAAAATGTATGTTCGAATCCGGGCAATAGATATCTGCCTATTTTACTTTTTAAATTCAGGTGTAGGTAGGTAGGTGCGTTTATCCTATTACTACCCTACTATTCCTATTAATATAAATGCAAAAGTTTGTGCGAGTGCGCTAGCGCGTGTGCGTGTGTGTAGAAAAAAATAGCATACGTTGTTCTCCAAGGTATATTTTATACATTCTATCCCTGTCTAAGACTTCCCTGTCTGTCTATCCGTCTGCCGGTATCTCTAAACAAAGGGCCTAGACCTTCCGCAACGACCTGTGCCAAATAAAAGCGCAAAGAGCGTGGCTATCTGCCCCAGGACAGAGTCACTCCAAAGCGCTCATTAAAGGCCATGACAATAAATGTACCAAAGAGATGCTACAACTCAGTAGGTACAAAACGTCAGCGGTGGTGAGAATACTCACCGGCCACTGTAAATTAAGGACCACTCATGCACAAAAGAAGCATCCATTTAGGACAGCACCAGGCGCAACCAGTTGAGATACAGTATCTCTCTGCTCAGACAATCTGGAGGTTCCTAGACTCTATAGAATTAAGCAGAGAACTATACTTACATAACAAGGGCATCATCCACATTTTTTCTATTTTTATCATTGTATTATACCATATTAATATCATCAACAAGAATATAATTCTACACTTGACGCTGGCAGAAATAGCTGACACAAATCGTCGGCTCTGTTGCCAAAAATAAGGAGAAGAAGAAGAAGAACATGAACGTCATTAACCGTCATCATAGTTTGACAGTTGATATTTTCACAAATGATGTTTACACGAATGGACAAATTATAGTTCCCTTCCGACTTCTTTATGAAATATCTTTTGATAGGCTAAAATTTTTTCAAAGGTCACGCAGGTATATATATTATTTTAACAATCTTACGTTTTTTCAAGTAATTAAAGTATAAAATTTATTAAAAAGCTCAAAATTGTACATAATAATAAAGAAATTTTGGATTTGAGACTTTTTTTCGTTTTATGCATATTTCCAATACGGTAGTGTATATGTTTTTTTTACACCATCGGAAAGTAGATATTCAACGAAATAAAAAGCCCACAAATTTTTTTGAAAAGGTTGAAATTATGACGAGATTTTTCAAATAAAACACCAAAAACTTGGTTATTTGAATTTTTCACATAAATTTTGAGGTTATGTTAAAAAGTGTGAATACAAAAGTTGTAGATCTTTTTATTGCCTACAGCTTTGCCATTTAACATTTTTCTATAGGACTTGTAGTTTAGCCGGCAATTCCGATAAATCGAACCCTTAAACACTTACCCCCTCCTACTTCCCGAACTCATTTCATAGCCCGTAATTAATTTTTCCTTTCATTTTTATCATATTATCTTCCGTTTTCAATTGATTTCATTCTGCTATATTTTTTTCCGTTTCAAAAATTATCTACCCTGGACTAAATAGGATAAAAATAAGCACAAAAATTAATGTTCTCCATAGTTAATGGTTCATGTATTTAATAATAAAAAGTAAGTAAAAACAAAAAGTGGCCACAAACCTTAGAGCATTAAACCAACCGGAGAGGCCACTGACAGGCGTACCCCTCTGCCAAAGGTACCAGCCCACCGGTCATACCCGATCACAGAACAAGTACATACATGCTTTAGTACTTGTTCTGTGTACCCGATATATAAAACTAGTTGACGCTCGTTCCGCATCATATGTCACCTATCAGTGCATGCGTAATAGCGTCTCAATAGAAATGCCGAATTGCAGTGTATTTTGGTGTAAAAAGCGTTCAGCGACATCAAGTCTACAAAAGGATAATATTACATTCCACCTGTAAGTATTATTTTGTTCTAATATTATTAAATAAGGCATTAAATTAGCAATTTAACCAAATAAAATGCTAATCAACAAGTGTTGCCAGGCTTATCATCAATACTCCAATCTGGGGTAATATTTTAAGTTGAATTAACATAAAAACTAACCTTTCCTTTTTTATATCTCGCCTTGTTGACATATCTAATAAGTTTCATTTTGGATGTACATTATTGTGTCACCGTTCCCATATTTATTTATTTTTAATTAAAACCAATCTTTTTTTTACCAAGTAATGCACAAAATAATATTAAATGAACAAGTAAAATGAGATTATAAATCCAAATATACAAGATTAGTGCACTTTATTCCGAAAGATAATTGCTCATTTCTTACAAAAATAAGCGTATTTATTTTTAAGAAACTGGTCACACTTTAACATAATTAGAGATGAGACAGTTTAATCACAAATATCGATATTGGTTTTCCAGTATTAAATTATTTTTTTTATGTTTGTTTTAGATTTTTAAAAGAAGCAGCGCCTCGAGTCGCGTCCAATATTGTAGGAACCATTTATGTGGGTTCCTAAACGTACAAGTATCTGACTAGCAGCATAAAGGACAGTCTTCTGTGCTGCCAGCACAGCTACTCCTTCCTACCCTCAAGCGGCAGGCTGCTCAATTTTTAGCAAGTAAACTCGCTGTGCGCTACCTCCTCTTATTGCATTACCTAGGATTAGTTTAACTAGATTTCTAAGGTTAATTTAAATTGCACAGTTTTTCAGTATTTTATTATACCTACTTAAATAAAGACTTTCTGAAATATATTCTGTTGTTTTTTTGTTATCTGAACAGATAAAATATCTCTCTAATAAAAATCTACTCATACATTCTCATGTCAGTGTCTTGTTACTATGTAATCAGAACAAAATCCTCCAAATACAAGCTCTGCTTAGTTGGAACGAAATTTACTAGCAACAGATAATTAATTCAATCCAAACAATCCAAAAATACCAAATAATAATACAACGCATACATACATAAATATTTGAATTGATATAAACGCCAATATATTTTTTATTTATTCACACTGATTATTTGTACTGATACGACACACAAAGATCCGCAACTAACTTCAGTGTGTAAAAGGTTCGCAACTAACTTCAGGGTGTTGCTTTTTTCTGTCGGTGTGCGCGCGCATAGTAAAAATTCACTCTCATCATTTTTCCTAATCGCGCCAAAAGAAGTATAACTTCAAAAAAAACGGCTAAATGCCAGTAGGACTCGCGCGCCGAGGGTTCCGTACTATCAGGGATCGGAAGTATTGAATAAACATTAGTAAACATAGTAGGAGAGCCCGACCGCATAACCAGATTTGTTTGTCGAACAATGTTTAACAAATAAATTTAGCCCGACCGTATGACGGGCTTTTTTGATAATAATTACAAAAAAGTGTGCTAGTTAGAAACACTGTTTTATTCTTCCTGTAATATTGACATAAACATGAATTAACAGAAATACTTCTAGTTAATTCATGTTTATGAACTATTTACTTTACTTTCATCTATTTCAATGTGCTTAAATAAAAAAAAACCTTAAAATTATAATAGATTATTATTGCCTAAAACTGTTCTATATAATATAAGATAATGCTCATTTTAATAACCAAACATAATATTATTATTATTATTATTTATTATTATTTAATGATGGACGAGCAGCATGTTTGCTGATATGTCCATATCACTGCACTGGAGTAGAGTTTTATTTTTATTTATCATAAGTACAATTGTTGAGCGATTAAAATTTTTGAAATTATATATAGGAGTTTTCAGTTAAAAGTTTGTTTTGTTTCAAGCCACTTATCCAAACGACACTTAAAACTATTTACTGATTTAGCAGACACTACACTTTCTGGGAGCTTGTTCCACATATCTATAACGCGATTGTTCAGAGTGTGATAGGCTACTAGTGTGTGTGAGGATGTGCGATTGATAGTGAGGCTGTGTCCACGACATGAATAGGCTTTTTGCTGTAGTAAATACATATCTCTGATATTGGGCAAATTGTAACTATAACTTAGGATTTTGTACGTCTCAATAAGGTCACCTCTCATTCTCCGATCTTTTAGTGTAGGCAACTTAAGCATTTGCAGGCGTTCTTTGTATGGCTTCTTACGCAGGCCATAGGGTATTTTTGTTGCTCTCCTCTGAACACTTTCCAGCAGTTCGATATCTTTCACAAAATACGGATTCCAGACCTGGAAGGCGTACTCTAGGAGAGGTCTGACATATGTTTTGTAAATTTTGAGAAAAACTGAAGGCACCATGTGTTGGAAAGCACGACGTATGGCGTAAAGGAAAGAGTTTGCTTTTTTGACAATGTTGTTGATGTGCTCAGCCCATTTTAGATCACTGGTAATGGTTATTCCAAGGTCTTTTTGTGTCTTGACCGTAGCAATAGTTGTGTCGCCTATTACGTATGGCACTCCAGGATTATCTTTGCCAAGTCTTAGTACGGTACATTTTGTAGCATTGAGTTTGGCAATCCACTCTACGGTCCACTTGTGTAGCTTATTCAAATCTGACTGCAACTGTCCTGACTGAATTATTGGGTTACCGAAGAGCTTTCCATCATCAGCAAAAAAACAGGATTCACTGTCAATTAATGCTATTAAGTCTGTAGTAAATATGTTGAATAGTACAGGGGAGAGCACTGATCCTTGGGGGACCCCACTTAGTACATGTTTTGGCTCCGACAGCGAGTTACCAACTCTAACTTGGTATGTCCTATGAAGCAGGTAATTTTCAATCCATTTCAGGAGATTTCCTCGTATCCCGAAGTGTTCGAGCTTCAATAACAATCGACGGTGTGGAACTTTATCGAAGGCGCGCTCGAAATCAAGGTAAATCACATCTACACTACTTTTTTTATCAAGTTCTTTGGACCATGCATTCACACAAGTCAGTAGGTTGGTTACTGTGGACCTCTTCTCTACAAACCCATGTTGTTTTAACGATATGATATTTTCTCTGTTGAGGAATAATTTGATACGATCTGATATAATTTTCTCCATACATTTGCCTAAGGTGCTAGTAAGGCTTATGGGCCTAAACTTCGCTGGGTCCGTTTTATCGCCATTCTTGTACACCGGTGTCACTATCGCATGTTTCCAGTCTTTAGGTAAGCAGCTGTTAATGAAGGAGGTTTGCATTATTTTTGATAAGACAGCTGCAATTAGGTCTGCACTATTCTTTAGTATCGTATTTGGTATATTGTCGGGTCCAGGTGAAGAGTTTACCTTAAGGTTTTTTAAAACCTTTGCAACATCTTTTTCATCAAACAAAATGTCAGACAGAGTAGCATCAACTCGGGCAATTCTATTGATATTTGGTATGTTGTATATTGCTGGTTCTACTGAGTATGCTTTGTGAAATTCCTCAGCAAATGCGTTGGCAACATCAGTTGGGCTTGTTACTAGATTACCAAGTGAGTTCCTTATTGCAGGTGGAATATTAACCTTTGAGGTGGTGCACCTACGCAGATAGGAGTAGAAACATTTGTCTCCCTTTTTAAGTATATTAGCTTCATAATATTTTCTATGCTTTCTAGACTCATTGACACATTTGTTACTAATGATTCTATAGCGTTTATAATCTTCTATGTCTCTACTGGCAGAATATATATCCCAAAGTCTTCGCTTTTCAAGAGTATGATTAATTAGTTCTTGTTTTACCCAAGGTTTGTTATTATTCTTTTGTTTAATTGTCTTCAGTGGAGCATGTTTGTCCATATTCTCATTCAGTATGGTTTTTAAACAGTTCCAAGAATATTCCACTTGATCAGTAATATCTATCCTATTCAGTTCATAAATAAGGTCATAGTTAAATTTCTCAAAGTCAATGAGTTGGTAGTAACGCCTCTGCTGCGGGTGTGCAGATGAAGAATCAGTAAGGCATTGCATGTGAAATTGTAATACACAGTGATCACTTTTGCCAATTTGTGAGCGGTGGTCTATTTGGGATATTATAGAATCATCATTTGTCATAATGAGATCCAGAAGTGATGGTGAATTATGGGTTCTGAATCTGGTGGGTCTTGAAATTAGCTGGTGTAAATTACTGTTGAGAAACATTTGCTTAAATAGTTCAGATGAGCCATTCAGTTTTTGGTCTGAACAGATAGGCCAGGTTATGTCTGGGTAGTTGAAATCTCCTGCGATAAGTATAGTATTGTGTTCAGAAGCATGTGCTAGATTACTAAGTAAGCAGGTATCATCAGCCATCCAGTTAATATTGTTATCAACACGGTATACTCCAACAAGCAAAAAAGAGTGGTGAGCGAACTGTATGTCAAGGTATAGGGCCTCAGTCATATCATTCATGAACTGTTTGTTCTTCCTGGCTATTATTGGGATACCACTGACATTGTTTCTAACATAAATTGCAATTCCGCCTCCTCTTGTTTTACCACCTTCTAACTTTGGTCGTCTTTTACGATCTTTTCTGAATAAAGTATAGTTGGGTATAGAGTAGGTGCCATTTCTGTCATTGCTATTAAGCCAAGTTTCTGTTATAATTATAAATGCTGGTTTCCGTGTGTTTATATCAAGGAGTAATAAGTCGAATTTAGCTGGTAATGAGCATAGATTAGTATAGTAAAAAGTTAAATTAGTGTATGGTAGATTGCTTATTAGTTTTTTATTTTTACAATCTTCGGTACTCCGCTAATATATTTTATAGTGATATCTGTCTCACCTTTGTCTATTCTTTCTTTGAGACGCTGGCGCAGCTGATTTAGTTCTTCACGCTGTTGGGGTGTTCTATCATTGTAAAACCTTACCTCCTTCTGCACTTTCTTTTTGTTTTTAAGAATATTTATGGCATCGGATCGGTTTTTCAAAATCACTTTCAACGGTCTAGACTTGGAGCTGTCTTTTTGACCTAAACGGAGTACCTTAACCACCTTATATGAAACACTGCTATCTCCAGTGACCTCTTCTAGGATATCTTTAAGTATAGATTCATCATGGGCCTTGCGCATATCATTGTCAGCAGAATTGGATTCTTCTATACCTACGATGATAATATTGTTGGCACGACGCTCACGTTCTGCCATTTCCTCGATTACAGAGTTCGTATTGATAGTAGGCAACGAGCCGGGAGTCGTTTGGGTGGGAATTTGCTTTGCGAGTTGTGTTTTAATTTCATCTAGTTCTTTGCGCACGGCATCATAAGATTTTATTAGCTTTGGCACTTGAAATAACGCTTCACGACAAGGGGTGCACAAAAATAATAGCGTGCGACGCGCTTTAAGTCCCATGACCCTCATCTCACTGCTTGTTAGGTTACTGCATGTTAAGCACACATTTCGCTTACACCCATCACACTGAATTATACTATCTTTAGCCGTAACATCAATTTCACACTGAAAGCACTTCATTTTCGTTTTGTTTGGTGTAAAAGATCGATAAGAAAACAACAAAAGAAGAAAAGTTAGTTAGTTAAGACTGTCGTAATTTTACGTTCAAAAAACCACTTTGACTGTTTATACTAGTTAACATTAGCACTTTTAGTTCACTATAAACGCTTTTTTGATTAGATTTAAACACAATTACTAATTAAAAACACAATTTTAATCGCGATAAAATTTCCAGCACTAATCATAAAAATAATTAAATCTTTCGCGTACTTATATGAAATCCTAAACATCGATACTAAATATCGACAGAGTCCAGCTCTGACTGTTTTACGCTAAGGAAGCGTAAACTGATAGATGTCCCTGTGTGTGAATGTGATTGTGTGTGTTTAAGCTAGTGTGTAATAATTGTATAACGACGCGATTTAAAAATGCATTAGTAGTTAACATTGTAATTAGTGTGCGTTGCTCGCGTTGCCCCGTCCCCCGCCGAAAGTGGCAGACTTTTGCGCAAGGGAAATAGAGCGCGTGTCCACTCCTGTTGGTTTAATGCTCTAAGCCACAAACAGATTTTTGAATAAATAAATACTTTTTTTAATTTTTTTTTTTTTTATTTGCCCAATGTCTTTCTACCCTACTGCCTAGTCTTCCAGGCTTCCAGGCTAGTGCAAATGTATCCAAACGACACTCAGGTTGAAAATAAAGGTACTTGGTTTGCCACTCTAGACGTTCAAATAAACTCCATACCTTGGTTCTGCAAGTATAACAGATTCATAAATAGAAAATTTTATTCAATTATCAGTCGTATGCGTTTTGGTCATTGTCGTTTAAATTATCATCTTCATCGCCTTAGAATGGTCAATTCTCCTAACTGTGAGTATTGTCAATCACAAGAAGTTCAGTCACTGCATCATATCTTTTTCCAGTGCTCATCTTTCAACATTCAGCGCCTTGTGTTGTCGGATGAGCTGCTTAAAATTTATAATAATCCTGACGAGGTCCCGCAATGCATTCAGGAGCTACTTAAGAATGTCTCAGTTTATATATACTTGTACAAATTTATAGTAGAGACTGTAAATGATATTTAGTTATAATAAGTTTTCGTGTATTTAATAATATTATTTGTTTTAATAGTAATACTTATTAACTTTAGGTTTAATTCTTAAAAATGTAAAGTAAACAATTAACTAGGTACTTAAGGAGACAGCTCGGAAAATAGGACAAAAATATTGAAACATATGAAATAAAAATATATCGATGAATTGAAGACATACAAAACGATTGTCTTAGAAAAAGGAGGTTATTTACCATGACATTGACAGTAAAATGACATGAATAATGATTTTGGACAAAAATAAAATTACTCTATTAAAAAATGGGTTAAATACGAAAGACAAAATAAATAAAACAAACAATACAATGAGTATATAAACGAAAGACATTATTTTTACAAACTTACCACGTAAGAAATCCTACACGGAAGACTAGGCAGTATGGTCGAAAGACTATAGCCTGCCCTTTGGGCAAATAAAAAAAAAAAAAAAAAAAATGTATCCAAACGACTGTCAGGCTACGTCAATGTCAATATGGTCAATTATTTATGACAGTGGCTGTCATAGCAAACTTTTTCAGAAGTTCAGTTGATTTCTCACTAATTCTCACTTTTATTTTGTATTAAATTATCAGTTTCAAAATATTGTAAAAGTAATTAATAATCCTACTTTCGTCGAGAATAGTCTAAACTTGATACTGGCAAACATAGCCGACATTCGTGGGCTCAGCTTCCCTAATACCTATACAAGAAAAAGAAGCCTGCATTAAAACTTGGATCACTCATGTACTTTTGAATGTAAAATGTTTTAAATGAACGAAGGCTGGAGACTTGAGAGACAGAGTGAATACAAACACCTTTGAAATGCGTCCATGCCTCGTAGAAACATGAGTTCTATATAAACTCAAGTACAAGATGTCTTACTTCAATAAAAGTTTTGTTGACAAAGTAGTCCAAAATTGTTTCGATTTGTATAATAAACTACCCAAATCTGGCAAACCAAACGAAAAAGAATGGACGGTGCTATCTTGTTTCGTAAAATATGATAAATCTGATGATAGCACTGAAATTATGGCACTAGGAACTGGTTCAAAATGTATTGGCGCCACTAAAATGTCTCCTAAAGGCGATGTGTTAAATGACAGTCACGCAGAGGTTATTGCACGCCGATGTTTTTTATTATACTTGTATGAAAACATCTCAAAAGCCTTAAAAAATGACACCTCAATATTCATTACTAAAAGCGGCAAGTTAAAATTAAAAGACAATTTAGAGTTTATATTCTATTCGTCACAGTTACCTTGTGGCGACGCATCTATTATATCTAAAAATGGTGAAGAAGAGTCTTATGGAAAAGTATTAAACCCAAAGAAGCGTCAAGCAGACGGTAATTGTCAAACTGAAATTAAAAAACAAAAGTTAGACTATGACATTCATAGGACGGGCGCCAAATGCTTACCTCATTGTGAGCAAGACTCTAAAGAGGCTGGAAGTAATTACCACCTCCTTGGTCAAGTGAGGACAAAGCCTGGTAGAGGTGACAGAACATTATCAGTTTCTTGTAGTGACAAGATAGCAAAATGGATACTCTTAGGTGTGCAAGGTGGTCTTATTGATTTAATTTGTGAGCCAATTTACATAAAATATTTTATATTTGGTGCTGGTGTGCCATATTCAGAACAGTCGTTACACAGAGCTCTTTTGAATAGAGACAAGGAGTGTTCGGTGAAGCTAAGTGTTATACCAGAATTCTATCAGACTTCTTTGGTATTTTCAAATATAAGAAATAAAGACAATGACCGACCGGCTGCTGCTAGCATTGTATGGGTCAAGTCTAATATTCAGTAAGTTTACTTGACATATTTTTTTATTTTGTTAGATTATGGCCTACCAAAGTGATTCCACCCCGCCTGATGGTAAGCAGTCAGTGGAATCCAGAAGTGACAGCCACTATACCAAAAGCCATTGTCTTGAACTGCTGGTATGGTGGCCTCCACTATGGCGGCTGGGAATGGGGTTAAGGGAAGGGAATGAGGGAGGTGAGGAAAGAGGAAAGGGGGGCAATTGGGCCTCCGGTGCTCTCACTCACCGAACGAAACGCAGTAGTACGGATACTACTACTCTTAAGTCTATCTTCTATGAGAGGGTAGTACTTCCCCAGATGATCCGGCCCATTCATGCTGAAATCAGCGTGGATCTGCTACCGTAAATATCAATTTTTATCATAATATTAAGACTATCTTATATAATTATACTATTTTGTTCCTCATGCTACTAAGTACTACTAAGTAGATTGGTGATTAATAGCTTAGATCCTAGCTATAGACTAGCGGAGGTATTTATACAAGAAAATTTCTTTTTAGTATTTAACTTTGAATAAACCATAGTTTCATTTACTAAAATTTTATGATTGTTTTTGTAATGAAGAGGCATTTGTATTAGGGTATTCAATTAAGACTTCAAAAATAATTAGTGTACCATTCAAACTCAAACTCAAACTTTTACTTTTACTACTACTTTAACTATTATATTGGTTTAATAATTTACAAAGTAGATTTAATAGTTTTTATTCACTCTAGCATTTTAGCTTTAAAAGTAAACTGCTTTACCTGTACTTTATTTACAGATCATCAGAAGTGTCAGTACAAGGCAAAAAGTTGGGAGTTACCAAGAAAAAAGCTGTTTTACCAAGTAGTAGTTTATGCATAAGTAAATATAATTTATATAAGAAGTTCCTAAATATAGTAAATAGCAACTTGTCTTTAAAAACTATGTTGTGTGGCGATGACAATATAGAAGGAATACCTTATAATGTAATGAAAAGAAAATCGACTACGTATATAGAAAAGTGGGTAGATGTAAGAAATAAGTTCTTCAAAACTTGGACTGTTAAATCTGATGTGTGGCATTTCTGTGCAGACTTACAGTGAATGAAAATACTTAATTATATACTTATAATTAAAGTAATAAATTTATATTTTGATACCAGTTCTTTGTTTTTAATGGCCAGTAGTCACCCGTCTTGTTATTTTGACACATATAAAATATTTATGGAATGCGCAATGTTCCATGTGAAAATCAAACTCAATACTATGTCCAATGCACAGCAGTCGCACGCACTCCTGCTGCGCCACCGAGACAATCATTGAACTGTGTAATGATTTTGGTTTTACTTAAAGTCATATTTAAAGTTGTTAAAATAGAGGAGTTGTAGGTACTAAATTATGAAACCAATTAGGAACCAGTACATGTAACATTTCTCGACAAAGCTTAATTTCCTTTTTTTCATTTTCAAATTTAATGACATAATCAATATCGTAAGGAAACCTGGGATAATAACAAAAATATAGCAAGGTCATAACTGGAAGGACTCTAGCCTTTTTTAACATCACCAAACATTAAAGATAAACATTATTAAATATTATAAATATAAATAAAATTACTTAATTAATTAAAATTACATAGGACATTCCCAAATTATACGACCTACACCAACAAAATCTGTAAATCTGAGATTCTATCAAAAAACGATAATTCAGGCATTTATATTCAATAAATAATAACAAACATTATCACGCCAGCTTAGATGACCCCAAGTTTAGTTATATTTATAAAGCATTTTATATATATAGATATACCTAACGCCCACACGCTAAGCCTAGATAAAAATTCGGGAAAGGATCACCGTTAAACAATGTGGTCCGTCGATCACCGTGAGTGGATGCGCCTGCGCCGCCACCGATGCATAAGAGCATTAACGTTTAAGTAAAACAAATGGGAACTTGTCAGATCCCACCCACTTAAGCGGAACACATTATTAGTTATTGATCGTGGATTATTACAAAGATGGATAGTTCTGTTTAGTATTTTTGAAACGATTAAATAAGTACACTTACGTTTGTACTGTTTTATCTTAAGTGATTATGTCTGTTTAAGTCCGAGTTTAGTCGCAAAATAAGCATAACGGGCTGAAAGTGGGGTAACTATCTCGTTAGCCCACTTTGACTCTATTTATTTTTTTGGCCGCTGTTCTAGTCTGTAACTCCTGCCCAGCAGGTACATTAAGTGTAATGTACTAACCAGAAGTTTCAGAATAGAATAGGACTGTTTGATTGTTTCTGCCAACTACGAGCTTATATCCTTTTACCATTGGTTATCTGTAGCTGTAGAAGTTGGCTGAATCGCCGGTTTAAAATATGGAATCACACTATTTATCGGACGAGATGTTATCTTCGTACTAAATATCATATTCCTGTGGTTGTCAAACCGCATGGCAAGCTTGGCAAACCCTTTGACTCATGCCCTACTGCAGTAGTTACTATTATATAAAGCGAAATAATTTGTTTGTTTGAACGCCCTAATCTCTTGAACTACCGGTCCAATATGAATATTTCTTTTTGCGTATTATAACCTGATTCTTGAGAAAGGTTATCGGCTATGTAACATCACGCTACTGGAGACGGGAGCAGAGCAGTAACCTAAGACGCGGGTTAAACCGCGCTGCGGGAAGCTAGTTAATGATATGATGATCAGTATCTCTAGTAGTTTAGTTTTTGCGTTATAGTAGAAATTATTTGGTAGAGATTATGGTAGAGCTTTCATAAATTCAGTGTTTTGACTGATGTAAAAGTAGTCTGATTTAAATTGCTGGACCGAACTCGTAGGTGGTATCAGATTTGGTGCGAATTTGACACCAGTCGTCGCCGGTTTGTCATTATATCGACAAAAATCAAACTGATTCGCCCGGCCCGTTCTGTGTTCAGGTTCACCCACTTTCTACCGGAAGGCAATTAAAAATAATTTGCATTTCTCTTTGTGTGCATGTTACGCATACATGTTGTGGGTTTTGTCATTGTAATGAGAGTATTGTCTACTTATAGCGCTCTTATTTTAACACGTTTTTTTTTCTCTATTTGTGTGAATCCTAATCGTGCGGGATCTATTAATCATCATCATTACCTACATTAGCCGAAAGAGAGTTCCACTACTGAACCTTGGCCTTCCCCTATTTTCTCCACCTTGGACCGAACGTTGGGTCTATAATATCGATGTATAAAAAGTGATTGAAGGGAGATTTTCAGTTAAATAGAGACAGCATAGACAAACTGAAGCAAACATACAAACCGAACTGCTTTGTGTAGGATTTTATACAAAGTACAGCTCCTTATTCTCGTAACACATCGTTGGGTTACGGGAGATGCCCAGTAGAGAAAATTTCCTACTTATACCGGACTAGAATTTAACTCAATACGTGTATCTATTACAAAATTGCATTTATTGGACCTGTATGTAAAGGCTCGCGAGTCGCGACATTGTACAAATGCATGCTTCTAAATACAA
This sequence comes from Parascotia fuliginaria, assembly GCA_963082885.1. NCBI lineage: Eukaryota > Metazoa > Arthropoda > Insecta > Lepidoptera > Erebidae > Parascotia > Parascotia fuliginaria. The sequence continues at coordinate 5,969,837 of OY720179.1, forward strand.
ATAGTTAACCGTTTATTAAATGTAGTCTAATAATAGACTGCACGTCTAAGAAATATATTAAGCAATCAGTTATTAGGTGAGCTTAAAGGATTATCTATTGCTTGCCGTTATGTGATTCTGATCATAGACAAGCGAATGCTTTTTATAACTAAACGGGTTTAACCTTAACTTGTTAATTAGTGATTAACTGACATTGATGTGAAACAAATTGCAAGCTTATGTTCGCATGAAAAAATAATTATTGGATACTAGGATAGGATACTTAACTATCTGAGCAAAGGCGATCCTTTATCATTTAAGACGCGATCCTGCGTTATTGAATTTTTATCGAACAAGTTAATTTCCTTGTAGATACCTAATAGAAAAATATTTTCTTTCCAACCTATCCATTAATTTCCATCTCATTGCAAATTGAGAATAATGCTCTCTTTATTGGTCTAGGGGTTAAGATGTACTTAGATTTAAATAATGTGATCGTAACACCACCACCTACCGTTACAAGTTTTGCGTAGGTACCTATATGATTAACAAATATTAAATAAATAAATAAAAGTCTGATTGTATTCTGTGTCCGTTTTTATGTTCGTCCCTTGCGATACAGGGTTTTTTATATTAGCCTTCCAAAATGACTCCACTCTGTCTAATGGTAATCAGTCACTTAGTGGAATCCACGTGTTGGACACCATATTCTTGTTATAAGCCCGCGCATCATATTATTAGCGTTACTTACAGTTTAAGTTTGATACTGTTTCATTTCCTGCTGGTATAACCTAGAGTTTTTACTGCGAATTTTCTTTCCGACTTAGGCACAAGCGATTTTATAGGTCGAAAATATTGAATTTGCCTGTGAAGCCAATTTGCTGACGATCATAGAGTCATGAGAGTCATTTTATTATTTATTAGTTACCTATTACAATTCTATCAGTTCATTTATTATAAGTATAGATTACCTAGTTATCAAGCGACTTTTTAAATAGAATTACATGTAGATATTTACTAAAGTTACATTTTAGTCATAAAACACTGGTTTTAGCTCATTATTATTATAATGTACCAGTGTCTACATTTGGTTAAAAACTTAACAACTGTTAGTTTTCACGTGTAAGTGATTACTGATTCGTTATTTGTATATTTGAGGTTAGATGTTCATAAGTTTCCTCTAGCGAGAGCCGCGACAGGACAATGGCGGTACTGCTATATAAATCATGTCAGGTGAATGTGTACACTGATCGTCCTCAAGCGTAGCAGGTGTTTTGTTTTGTTTGTTGTATTGAACTATTTTGTTGTGAGCGATAGTTTTCATTCTTTGCATTGGAGATTTTTTGTTTGCCTAATCATACTCAAGTTTTGGTCTGTTATGAGCTAAGGACTTAATTTTCTGGCTTGTTACAGTTCGCTCCAATAAGCTCCTGACACGTTTCGATAATTTACTTGCAGATTGCTTGACTCTCTACCATCATTGACAATGAAGAAAATATGTGTCTAGATTGATTTCTGATTATAGGTCTTTTTAACTTTAGAAAAATACTTACTCGCAAGTATGTTAGGTTAACAACTTTAGCTAATACTATTTCTTAGAAAACTTTTGATGTTGCATTGACAGTTTAACCTTTAAATAGTCTATTTATTGTGTTCAAATCGGACAATAAATACTGTAAAGATTACAGTTAGGTTATAAATCGGAGTTCCCTCCGGATCCCGCTAACGGAGGCGCAAGGGTGTGTCATCTCACGACATTGTTTATCCACAACAAATTGTTACCGACATATTCTAAGACCTGTCATTACTGAAATATGAATAAGTTTATAGTTCTCAATAATTTGTTTGAGGTTATTGGTTGACCTTAGTAAGATCTTCAGAGGACTGCCCTACCTATCCACCAACCTCTTTCTATAATGTTTATTTAATTGTCTACACTTTCTCATACAACATACCTACCTAACTAATATAATTATTTTCATTCAAATTCCTGTTTCTCAACCAGTCCATGTAAACTATGGTGTTTACTACGTAACTCACTTCTTGTCGCTTCTGCCATACCCAGTAACAACAGATGAAAACAAGTTAAGTTATGCAGAAATTTAAAGATTATTCAACATTCTTTGAATAAGGCCACAAAATTGCTTGAAATAGGTTTATGAAATTAAATAAAATGAAATATATGTTTATTTATATAGGTTAATTAAATTAACACACATGAACTTCAAAGTTTACAAAATGACAGCAAATTAACCTACAGCCAGTTCGCTGACGAAGTAGAGCCATGAGAAGAACTGGCAAGAAACTCAGGCCACTCTTTTTAATCGCCAGGTTATTAAAATTTTTGTAAGTTACAGTTTTAAGTAGCATGCAAAGTGACGCACTTTTTTATTTGTTTATAAAATATTCTTAAGTTAGAGTAGAGTATAAACCTCTAATTCTAAGAAAATTACAAACTACAGTTAGGTACAGTCATTATAAAAACAACGTCTTGTATTAGACTTGTAGGGAAGGATGCGGTCGCGATCTGTCCATCTTGAGATAAACAGTTAGGCGCTGTTGTCGGGTCCATGGGAAGCTTAAATGGATCATTGGCTAGTGAAATTGTTAAAGAGCGGGACAATATCCACGGGCCATCAGTTTGCTAGCTGTTCCGTGCCTACGCTGACGGTTTTGGGTTAAACGTATTTATTTACCTAACTGTTACAATGTACCACAGCCTTTTGTTGAGGCTAAAAGCACCACAAATAAATAAACCACAATTTTACACTACCTTCACAATTAATTTATCATTTAGAGGTTGGGATATTTATTAAACTGTAAATAATGTTTTATTATTGAAAAGACTCGTAAGTTTTTACATCGTCAAAAGGCATTATGTTAACTGTTAATCGCATTTCAATACGTTATCTTTATGAATTGCCGTCGTGTGTAATGTGGAGAAAACTCGTACTGAAGTCGGAGCTTCGTTTATTTTTATTATTTGTGTTCCAAATATGATGACGATGTTTCTGCATATATATATTTTTAAATTCACTTAGTCTTGTCGTCCCGTTGGCATTGGACAAATCATGTAACAGCTGTCCTTTGACACACAGACCTACATAAAATGTTATCTTGTTCACATAATTCAACAGTAACATGAACATACTTAAAGGAAAGATAACAAGCGGCGTATAAATTAGATGTAAAACGAAATTTAAATTGAATGTTATTCTATTCACTTTTCAATCAAGATCAATTGCAGCATCTACATTAGGTACACGTAGTAGTCATGCTCGAACTGAATACTGTAATAATTTTTACTGATAGACCAGTACCTGTTTTTGTCGAAGAGCTAACCAACCAGACAGATCGGCGTCAATTTCGTCAAATTAGATTTAGCTTATAAAAACTACTAGTTTTGCTCAAGATTTTATTAGATAATTTTTACGCTATTCTTTAGCTTGAGGGTTTGAAGTTACATAAACCTATGTGATTCTTGAATCTCAAAGTTTAAAAAGTAATTAGCTCATTACTAAATGTATTGCAGAAACTGTAAATCGTATAAAAGACGTTGCTTGTCACAGCGTCTGTTTCAGCTGCAGGTACAAATCAATTGTGAGATACTTAAATATTTCTTTTTAAGTGTTGTTGTCGTCGTTGATGCTACAGAATTCGTTGCCGGTTTTGAAATTTATTGGCGGTTTTGCATCGTTTTGCAAATTACTTATCACACGATCTTGGTCTTTATTTATTTAGATCGAGTATTTTTTGCTTCTATTTACTATAACTAGGTACGATTCATGCTTTCTCTGTTGTCTCGTCACCGCCGCGGTTGTAACTTCACAATCTGATCTATTTATTAATGCCATACCTACATAGCATAGCAAAGTTACATTATTTAATATTTATTACTATATTGTCAATATTACATAAGTAGGTACGAGGTACTACGGGCACCGGTGAAATCCGCGTCTAAAGGACACATGACGGCTATGAGCTAGTGGTCTGTCGGCGTAAAGACGTAGCGACACGCGCAAAACATACAAGGTTTACGTGTTCAACTTTTAATGTCTTTATCGACAAACAAACGAACATAAAAATAAAATAAATTTGAGTTTATATAACTCTGTATGTTGGTAACGAAATTAAGTAAATTTTGGCGAACTCGGTCGACCGCCATCGTTAACTCGACACAATAAGTATTTCAAAACTTGGGGATCGATACATTCATATTTATCGATGTCTTTATTATTCCCACCTCGGTATTATTCGGCGCCATGTTCAAAACTATTAATAAAATTAATTGGATCGCACACGCGAGCTTCAAGATTTTGATTAATAAACTTATGAAAATCTTTGTAAGACGAAAGACAACACATATTTCAAGCTTTTGGTGCTTCTGGTGTGAGTTATGAGCTCATGCTTGGGTTGTTGACAATAATTTTAGTGCCTATATATCAAGATAATACAAAACTTACAAGTACATAATTAATTTAAAATTGATGGCAAGACTAAAGTGTAGTTTAAAAATAGTCTATATTATTTCTTTTGGTGATTTACGAGAGAGAACTGATTACTGAATAGCCGTTTCGTATTTATTGTATCAATATTATTTGACTTACATTCACAGTCTATCTAGAAATCGCTGATAATTTGTAAGTCTATAAATATTTGCGTTGATGATATCCGTGAAGATAAACTCGTAGCGTAATTAGTGGTTGAAGAACCGAAGTACGAAGACGTAATCTAGTGACCCGATCTGCGTGTGTTGGTAAATATTGGATTTTATTTAACTGCTTCATGGGTCTTCGGCCGACCGTCTGAACTTTGCATTATCAATTTTGTGTTACATACCCAAGGAGTTTTGTAACTGTTTTCAATATAAATATGCAATAACGTGTTTACGGTACCTATGTTAAAATATGTCCACAGAGTATATATTATCGGAAATGATTTAATATTATTATTCTTTATAGTTATTTCATTGAGTCAATAATTTTTAAAAACTTTGTTTTATACGACTTTACGCAGACATCGAAGTCAATTTATTGTCTGTTTTATCATCGACAGACGTCTTGCGAGACGGTACGATAAAGTATGGCGTAAAGTTCACACTTTAACGAACCATTCACACGGTCTAAGATTTGAATACTCCAGTTACAATAGCCTATGTGATTGATGATACCTACTCGAAGTTTGAACTTGTGAATCGCGTACTAGCCTTACTTATTGTATAAACGTAACACATTAAATTCAATTACGTCACTTATTTGATGTAGTTTAGCAATTCTGATACTGTATAGACATTAGATTTTTTATCTGGGGCTAGTGTAAGGGGATAAGTAATATTGTAACACTCTTTAAAGAGGTTAAAAGATGTAGAGATATGAATCGTTTAAATAGGCAAGTGTGAACAGAACAGTGTTGCCATTGTTGTGCCCATTAACAAACTAGTTTTGACACGCGAGTTGACTTACGAAATGTCCAGCTCACGATTAAATAAATAAATGCTTATTTACATCGTTACCCAAGCAGCAGATAAGTAATTTAATTAGAACGCGCTTAATTGAATATTGGAAATAATATGGAGATAAAGATTGCAGTGTTTGATACTTGGAGCCTACTGGGGTAACAAATTAATCCAAGTTCTGATATTGTGCGTAGGTATGCACTGGACGCCACGCTCTGCGTCGATCGGCGCATGGTGTTAGCCGCTTTGTTGCGGTTCCACCAACCAATTTGTTATGATTGCAAATCGTATTTAGATATAACAAAGGCAATAACTTTCGTGCAAATGTAATAATCTCAATTTAAGTCAATTTAACCAGACTAACCGATTTACGATTTTGTGCGATGAGTTGAACCTATGAGTGTGTGTACAACATTAATCTTTCGGTTTAAGCTTCTTTACTACTTTATGGATGCGTTTTAGTATGTATAAATTATGCAAAGGTCACGTGCTAAAGTGAACTTTTATGGTACTATCTCTATAGCTAAATTAAAGAGTTAGCTGTTAGCGGTATGACGCTGATTGTATAAATACGGTAAGGTAACATGTTTGAGGAAGTTGTTTCCGAGTAACGATCAATTTGCGTTAAGTAAACGTGCGGCGCTTTTTTTTTTCAACGTCTCAACCTTCCTTAATGAGCAGAGAAATCCGCACCGAACCAACTTCTATGCAAATGCATTTTCTTCTATTTTCGAAAGTATGTGCTCGTATAAATATATTGTAAGATTGCTAATGAAGACTGACAAGTGACAACCGAGGCGGCGTTTCACTTATAGTTTGATTAGAAGATACCGCAGTATACTATGAGACTGTCTTCGCAAAAATTAAAAAGCATTGGTATCAATAGATCTAAAAAGGGGCAAGCTACGAAAATAAAACATACATTTTACGGTGTTTTTTTTAAAATAATGTTGACTTGCTGACGATTGCAGGCAATATATGTATGTTCGGTCATACCTTCCAGTTCCGAAAGGCTGATCAACGAAAAATTAACTGTTAAATCTCACGTAAAGTACCAATTGGGTTGCTAAAAGCATGGATAATTCGTTTAATTTGATCTAATTAGTTACTAATTAGATTAAATTAAACTAATTATGAATGCTTTTAGCATGCTTTTAGGTACTTCACACGACATTTAACAGGTGATTAGTTAATTTTTGTTGATCAGCCTTTAATAAACTGGAGTCATAGCTGCTGGACATAGGCCTCCCCCAATTTTCGCCACCGTTGTCGGTCGTTCGCCGCCCTCATCCATCGGTTGCCCGCCACCCTTATAAGGTCGTCGGTCCACCTTGTGAGGGGTCTGCCCACGCTGCGTCTTCCGGTTCGTGGTCGCCATTTTAGAACCTTTCTGCCCCAGCGGCCTGTACCCTGTTTAGCAATTAACATTTTATTAACGATATCGTTGCCAATTGTGTCGATTTGCAGAATCAGCACCTGAACTCTATTGCTATTGATATCATGAAATTTAAAAATAGGCTACCAATTTTTTAGTATACCTACGAGTAGAGCGAGATTTTTGATTTATGCAAAGTAGAGATGACTTTGTAATTTTATGACGCACAAATCGTGTATCTATTACGCGATATATCTAGATACGCGATTTCATTAGAGAATTTTGTTTTTTTAAACGTTTACTTGCGTTTGTCTCGGATAGTGCTTTTCAATTTTACTACGTACATATTAACTCAAGCAAGTCAAGAAGTTCGTCATTGATTAGAATTACCTATAATATTAGGTTTTCTTATCCACGTTTTAAATGTGTCCAAACTTTTGATCAAATTGTTCCGTTTATTATCAAACAAAAATGATGAATATCTACTTTCATAATAATTTTGGTTAAATATTTTTTACTATTCCTTCGTTTGTTTACAATTCATTTTTATGTATTCGGCAAAACGGCAAATCTGGGCAAATGTGCCATGCCAAGTTCCGTAATATCCAATGTATTTCTGGCTATTATTTGTTTACTTAAGAAATTCATCCGTTTTGTCCACCTACTGGCACAATGCCTAATCAAACAATAACACGGCGACCCATTTTATAATAATTTAAATTGGGATGGATATTTAAATCTGTCACTTAAGAATTTCGGATTACATAATTAGGAATACAAAAAGTATATTATTTATTTTTCATATTATAGCACAGTTATGTACTGAAATTCTCTTTTATATTCTCAATCGGCAATCGGCGTAGCTATGTGACATAAAGGAAGCAGGGTAGCTGTTGTGTAGGCGGGGCGGATCCAATTATGTCTCAGCACGAACAAATTTATTGCAGCGAACGTCTGAGTCGCTCTCACCTTGAGATGTCGCAGACGGGTATTTTGGAACATACTCCTCGCCTTTCCATCATTTTTCTCGTTTGTTTAGCCATTACTTATCTAGAAAGAAAATAAATCAATTATTTCTCGGCAAACATCACCATTAATTCTCATGTATTCTGTTTCACTTTTGTCTCCACCTGAAACATTGACAGTCAATATTGGCTCGACGGCAACATACTACGAGTATAAATACACATATTATAAAGTAATATATAATGTATAGGCGCAGTACATATTTCGTCGTATGCATACTTGATATTGGCAAGTTTGGAGGTTGGTACGAAGGCTGCGCACGCGCTTTTGATCCGAGCATCGGTTAGAGTTGCCGGCAGTCGCGCGGGAAACTTCGCGGCGCTCAGTCGAGCTATCTGCTCGTGAGCCTTTGTGAAATAATATAAATCTCGATCATATTTACGATAACTCACATCGATAGTTATGATATCGAGATAATCCGTGAATATAGTGCTTTAAATTAAAGTGATTGCTGGACACTATAGACATAATGTCTGGTTAAACATTTTTAGTTGCTAAAAAGTGAAAAATTAAAGCTGCCCAAATGAAGATGACTGTGAATCGTATAAGGGTGGTGGTGCTAGGCAGTCCTAGAAGTGGCAAATCTGGTTAGTACGCACGTGTTACTTACCTGTATTAATTTTAGCATGAAATAGTTAAACAAAAAAAAATATTACCTATCTGTGAAATTAAAATAATCACTGCTCATCAAAATATTTAAATAAGCTTGCAAAATATTTTATTTTGAAACACGATATCTAGTTATACTAGTTTAGTCAATAAATGTAACTTTATAAATTCGCTTTTTATAAAAGCTCGCTCCACATTGCTTATATGCATAAGCGAACACTGTAATTTGTCCGTCCAAGGAAATTTTAAGTTGTTAATATACCAAGTAACTGTGCAACGGGACATGATCGTAACAATTATTATTTTGCCACATTTTTTCTGTTTATATTTTACATTCTTGGAGGAAAATAGGCTTTAAGTTGAGAAATAACATTATCAATATTTACCTCTAGGCTGATTTTCACAAGCTAAAAATTCCCGAAAAACCTTATTTTGTCTTACGATTCTATTAAGGGTTCGGTTAATCAAGGATATGTTATTTAATCCAAGTCCAAATTAAAAAGGGCAGCATTCTGTATATTATCATTTATTATGGTCTTCTCAGATTAAATTTTCTCCTACAATTATTGAAAAATTTCCGTTCTCTGTTTTAATGACTACATAAATATAAATTATTACTCGAGCTGTCTATGACCGAACTAATAGTAGATATACAGATTTCACTGCGAAAACACTTTTATTTTCCGTTGATAACAAATTATCATAACAAGTTGTGCTGTTATGAGATCTACGAAAACATTGATTGATAAAAGTTATGTTTGTTAGAAGAAAACTTAATGACAAGATATATCTTATATTAGCATCACAGTAAGTAGTTTTAATCTAAAATATGTGGACTAATTTCAACGAATGAAGAATTTTATTCGCGTTTCGGGCATTTCAGACTCCGGAAAATGTCGCGTTTAGTTCAAGCGCCCGTGCAATGATGACAAATGACCGCAGGCAGCTATGTTCAACGCCAATTTGTTGGTCCCAATAGTCTGATTTAAATAATATTTAATATATTTTTTATATATATATATATATATGCATACCTATATATAACTTAATAATATTTATGGTTACGGATATATATATATATATTTCTGGTATCTATATCTATTCACTAGAGATCCGTTCTCGCTTCGCTTCGGTATCAAAAGTGTCGTTCGATCTCACAACGAACTCTTAAGGAAAAAACATAGGAATAGTGTCGTATTGCATAATTTAGATTTACGAAACGCTCAAAATATTAAAATTTTAAAAATGATCGATAATAATAAGTTATCCGCTGAATTTCAAAACGTTAACGTAGATTTTTATTTAAATCGTTGCAAACAAACAAACATACATAAAATCTATTTTTTTCCATTTATAATATTAGTTTAGATGAAAGGTTGCAAGAATTTTCGTAATAATGGAGCATGGATCGAAAACACAATACCTCTTAGAGTGTAAAAAAAGGAAACACCTAAGTCATACTACTCATACTACAGATAACACTAAAGCAATCAGACCGTGTCGAATAGTAAATATACCTATGTACCTATACCTATATACCATATAGGTATGTAACATGAATTTAGACAAAATTGGGCCTTGGCCCAGGTCACTCCTATGTTTCATGATCGTAAAGCCTGTCACATCTTAATTACTGTGCTTTATGAGCCCCATTATTTACCGATTTTAATATTATTTTTTATATCCTTATTCAGTACCACGAATTGCATACATAGAGGAATCAGATACAATCCAAAAACTATTAATGATCCAATGGATGTAATCTCAGACTTATTTTTATGACTAAACCTTACGCTGTAGAAGTTAATGGATAGTCCTTTTGATTTAAAAGGGATTTGTATCGTAGGTGTGTCAGCTAGGATCGGTCTTGCCCTCGCTGCTCGCTCGTAAAGAGGAATGACTATCATAGAAGCTACAAAAAAGTAGCAAACTTTAAAATTAAATACATTATATTTGCAAAAGGCGGGTTTTGTCTTTACCCTAGCCCAAATCGTGCATAGTGACCCTTCAATCTAGGATCGCTGAATGGGTTGGATTAGTCCTCATAATTTAAAAAAACGTAAAGCCTGAAAAATGCTGGCCCAAGTTATGCGCAAATATTTAGTTAGAATTATTATTGTATGTTGTTGTTATCAATGTCATTTGGCACGATGTTTAACCATATAAACACAATATTGACCTAATGCATTGTTCTACTATATTTATTTGTTCAGCACTATAGTGTGTACATTTATCATTAAGCGTATTGTCAACACTGTATCATAGATAGACTCCTGTAGCAATCTTATCACAACGTTTTAGTTCTTAGTATATCAAAAAGGATGTGTTATGTTAGTTACTTCAGCTAACTAGAAAATAAATTAAGACTTTTCCTGGATGACTCGCATGCGTTAGTGTTTAATGACAAAACTACGACAAAACGCCATTGCCTTACATTGGTTCAGTGCATTAACATAACTCATAATGTAAATTGCAGAGCTTAATATTTACTGTGACGTTTATTAAGCTATAAACATTGAACAATTTTATGCATTTGCTTATGTAAAGAAATTTAAATACGGGCACGTGTTGCAGTTAATGTTATAATTACCTTGTAATTATAATAAATATGTAATCATTGTACATCATCATGACAAATATCTATGTTACACACACTCTCATTATCGTTGAAGGTTCTTAGCTTGAAGTTGTTGACGAGTTCGTAGGACTTATTGGTCAGTTAGATAATAATATGTGCAGCCTTGAGAAAATCGTCCTACAAAGAATCCGATTAGGCTATGCATAGTTTGTATAACATAGCTAGACTAGCATAAAATATGTTTGAATAAGAAGCTCCGAGATTGGAGTGACCAAATCTTCTCGACACAATATCGTCGCATAATTGCCTTGATTTATTATAGAGCTGCATTATAAATAAGTAATATTTTAGGTAGAATGTATATGTGTCACTTAGATAATATCAATTTTGGTTTAGATAAAATAAAAAATCTATCTATGGATGAAGTGCGTGTGCGATAAAGTTAGTATATTAAACATGATTACTGGCATGTGATATACATTTAATATCCGTAGAGCAACGACCTCGAGGCAGCGCGTTAATGGCTGCTCGGACGTTTAAGAGTTACACAACGTCGTCTGGTGGCGCCAGGCGTCGCAGTCGTCGGGAAATCGCGCCGCTGACCCACCGGCCGACTCGCCGTCGACTGGTTGTAATTGCACCGCCCTAATTGTCGGCCGGCTGACGGCTGACGGCTGACGGACCGGCTGCGACCGCTCTGACACGCATGCGTTTGCAATTCATCGGACGGGAGCGAGCCCGTCCGACATGCGAAATTGTTTTCAAAGTAGATCCTGTCTACGAATGCTCCAGTGGGAGTGGCCCTAGTCCGTCACGGGTACGCCATCGACGTCGTTTAATGCCCGCGGGAACATTATCTTCTCATTTAAACTCTCAAGTACTGATATTACTCGCGAACCTTATTTTTCATGACGCTCTTTATTGTAACATTATAATAGATTACATATTATTACATATACAAATTCTAATTGCACGGAAACCTACATTTATATTGTTTCATTTTATCTGGGTCACATAAATAGGATCTTTCGAGAATATAATAAACTGATTTTACCGTTTTTACTGTTTAAACCCTGTGATTAAATTATTATAAAATTTGAGTACTTTGCGAAAGATTTCGCTTAACCAAACCATGAACTGGTACTTGTCAGCGTCCGTCCGTTTTTGTCAGAAACACTGAAATGGGTTTGGTCGAGAGCAATGAACTTTAATTTCGAAAAGAATCACCATTTTTTTAAATTATGAAAAATTGTCATTAAGGACTCTGTGTTATTTTATTTCTCACGTTTGTCGTAAAGGTACCAAAATGTGATGTTAACACGCAGAGTGACTGCGGTGTGAGCTTTAATCGACGATGTAAGCTTTCAAGTGTCGGAGCGCGTAGCGAGTGCAGTGTTCCGAGCGACGACCTTCTCAAGGTATGATGAACGAGCACAGTTGAGGTATTGAAGTATACGTGTCTTCACCATATCGATCCAGACAGAATAAGAAGTTTGTATAATATCTTTTTTTACTGGTACTACTTTAAAATATTTTGCATAAAATATCATAAGACATGAGCTCAAGATCTTTCCTAGCGGGTTCATGACGGTCAGACCGATGTATGATCGATGTTCTCGTTAATCTATTAATTACCTTATAGATTCCTGTCGATAGTTGCATCCATTGTTCCTGTAGATAACTCTCAATCGATCAACCTACGTGGTGCCCGTGTTGTTTGATCACAGTGATTTGTCTTATATGCTTCGATGATTGTAATTTGACGTAATTTTTTATGAGACCCTCTTCATAGGAGCACCGTTAATCATCTTTAGACCCTCTCCAATAACCGCTGTTAATTTATGACTTACAAATTGACGGTAAAGCGTAAAGCGGTAAAAGTTTGAAATTACACTTTTTATTTTTATTACACTTGTATATCCAACACAGTATTCGAAGTGTATTTTTTAATAAACTAGAAATATTATTATACTGGGCAATAAAAGTGACGTAAATTTTAGTACTCGTATAGAATCTCAGGAAATTTACTAGCCTAACATGAAAATTATATATTAAAAAATTGGCTTTATATTGAATTCCGCATATTTTTGTTAAAAGTAGACCGATGAAACTTTATCACGGCGCTATGTATACGTAATCCGATCGCAGAGAAAGTAATGCATTTAATACTCATTGCACACGGGGAAAAAATCGAAAGGAAAAATGAGAGTGTGGAATTTCGATCGTGTTTCATAAACTACGATATATTGTGTGTTGTAATGCTGTATCAACGCTTGAAAAGGTTTTGTATCTCTTCTTTACTGACATGACGCTATTTTATCAGCTGCCGGTCGTCAATCAAACTTCGGCGATATCGATCTTCCTTCTCAATTATAAATGTCATCACATGCTGCATTGTCTGAGTGTAAGTTCGTACATTAATAAATTGAATGTTTGATTTACCATGCCATTTTATTAATATTATGGACAAGCAACAAAACGATATATCCGTGAATTGCGAAATATTATTTTTATTAAGTGACAAGTTACAGAAATAGATCGTACATAACCTAAATACCTACATAGTATTATAAAATAGTATACTAGCGCTTCATTTACAATTTTATGACTGTCCATTCCTATGATCTTCATTAATTAATTTAGACACATACTTATTTATTTTCGCTGCTTTTGCTTTGATTAGTACAATCGTTGTATCTAGAAACGTCGGCAACTTAGCTATAGCAAATACTTTACTAGTACAGTCGGTCAACCAAATGATGGGGGTTAAAGTAGCGCATATAAAGTGGGCAGGAGGCAGTGCCCTGCAATAAAACTGCAGCCACTGCAATCACCAATTTGATTTCGTGGCCATTAGGAAAAATATTTTTAAATGTCTTTTATCACAGGACTTTACCCACAAATTCTGATGCAAGTACTTTTTAACTCCTAACAGGTGCTATGACTTCAATTCAATGCAGCATTCTACTGACAGAATCACAATTCAAGCGACAGTACAAATGAAAATTAATTATAAATAGCCCTTATAGAAGATTACTGGCATTGTAAGCTTAGCAAGCGCAGCATGATCGTTTCTTTATAGCTTGTCACTGGCATGGCACAGTATTATAAGGTAATAGATTTCCTATCCTAGCCTTAACCGCCTGTCCCAGAATGCGTTTGGAATGCATTTCAAGTCCATTGTCATGCGACATCGTGGTGCAGTTGCATAAAGGCATTGTGGAGTCTTGTGTAACTAGCTTGGGTCAAGACTTGAATTCGATTTGTACAAATGATATGCCTCTTAATGCGCGCCTTAATGGTTGCACAACTGAATCACTTTCGTTAATAGCGATGAAATGTGTTGTATATTGCCAAAGTGAAATGTGTTGTATATTGCCAAAGAAATGTGTAAAGTCAGCTAGCTTGTCCAGGAACTATCTTTTAAAACGAAATTCAACGACATTCGGCACAAAGTTAGACGATAGTAATAAAGCGATCACACTAGCAGTTGTAGACACAGCATGAAGTGGGAGATTTATTTATATTTTTTATTTTTTTTTTATAAATTCGGGTAGAAAGAAGAGAAAGAAGAAAAAGAAGAAGAAGTAGAAAGAAGAAGAATAAAAGAAAAACAGACATTGGAATATTTCCAAATACCTATAGGTTACAGTTTACTACAACCTAGGGTAAAACAACAAAAAACAAAAGTTTTATTCAAAATATCGAGGTTCGAAGTGCTCGGTTCTAACAAGAACCAGATATAGATAAAGTTAAGCAGTGTCTAAACAGTTGTATAGAAATGTTAATTAGAATTACTTAAGAAAACCGATAGTCATCTAGAACGAAATCGATCTATACTTTTCTTGTTTCATCATATAGCGTATTGTTTTTAGTTTTGTAATCTTAAAGTATTGATACATAGTGATTGAACGTTGTGTTGGTAAGTCTATCAGTAATAGATTCTGATAAAGATTAGGTATGTTTTAATGTGATCTATGACTGTAATTGTAGGCGTTTTGTTCTGTGAGTTGTAATATGTTTTTGCAAAGAGTGAGGCAATCATTGTTTGTATGCGAATTGCGATAGTTCGGGATTGGGAAAATAACTCTCTACTATTAACACATGCATAGATTAGTGAAACGATCCAATGAAATAAATGTTTAGATTATAATTTTAAATTAAATATGACAAACTTGGCTATCGATTGATTAACACGAATAATTATAAGTGTCAATATACCTTGATAGAAGTTTTTTTGCTGTCATCAATGTCGTTTTCAAAATTATTGTTAAGAATTGAAATAATCGCTTAGTTATTGTTAATTTTGCAATTTTCTTCATTGTCAAAAATAAAGATGTTTATTTCAATTCTAACGTTTATGTTTGGTTTAGACGTTTAAGACAGCGCAAACTCAGCCTTTAAAGAACTATTTAAATACTAGCTGTGACTCACGGCTTCGCCCACGCTTAAAATATAATTTGTACCCGCGGGAAACAGACCGATTTTTGGGATAAAAAGTAGCTTATGTCCGTCTCCGGGACCGATTCTATCTACATACTAATTTCCATTATTTTAAGTTAAGTTTTTTTCCTGATAGTTGGACTAATACTAGTGCTTGAGCATGGTACGCTAGAATGAACTCATCACGGGATATAGGCATATTTTGTTACTTCATTTAAAACGAACATAATACATTTAATATCAAAAACCATTGACTGACTAAACTGAAACGCACAATAAACTCCTATATTACATTGCGCTCAGAATTCAAATTACACGTTTTCATCATTGGAATAATATAAACTATAAAGTACTTCAAAGGGGCAAAGTACGTACATGATATCACGTCCGTGTACCGTGGACAAGCAATCAGTCGTTGAATAGCGCCACTAGCTCCTTTTGATGGCCTACAGGATTCTCCACACTTCATTTCGTCGGTAGCTTACAAGTACAAGCTTTCTATTCAGAAACATGCACAGTCATTGTTGTTGATAACTGTTTGTATTGTGTACTGTCCATCCCTTTGATGGAAATTCCAGGAGTGAAAGGACTAATCAGCGTTTGATTCGTTGCTAGAAAGTCGGGAGTGTCGACCTCTTAATTGTTCTCCTACAATATATCTTCATGAAGCAGTCTATAATTATGTTTTTTTTTGTTGCAGCTGTTGTCGTTCGGTATCTTACAAAGCGGTACATTGGAGAATATAGTTCGACAGGAGGTATGTAATTGTAACATTTTTTTATACGTCTTTCATATTGAAATAATAAAAGCATTACTAGTGCGTTAATACCCTATAAGTACGAATAGGCTGTGCGGAAATTCAAAGACTACATTTTCTCTTCACCTCTCTCATAAGCTCTGGTTTTGACTTCAGCAGCAAGTACTACGCAAAATCCATTTAACTCAGATAATATTGCATAGAGTATAAGTTATATTCGTTCATGATCATGATTGTCAAAAACCAGAGGCTGTGGGTGGAGTAACGCACACCACACACACGTGTACTACCCACACGTGTTACGTACTACCTATTAGCCCGTAAATATTTAACTGCAGCGTAAATGCTTCTAGCTACTCGTATAGTTACAGTAGACATGTTTTGTTTTAGGTGGGTATGACAAATATAATGTCGGATACTGTTCGTTTATTCGCTATCTCTACTCTAGTAAAATGTTAAAAAATGTATTATTTTAATAGTCTTAAAAATATTAAAATTAAATTTTGTGACTGGGCAACAACAGGCATCTATAAAAGTAGGGCTAAATTGTATGAACTATATGGTATGAAAAAATATAATACAAATCCGAACTTTGTAGATTATTTTAGAAATTATTCAAAAATTTTTAAAAAGGCTTGTTGCACAGCCAAATCCTTATATTTGAGCAATAAAATAAAACAATCAGACAATAAAATAAAAGCAACTTGGAGTATTATTAATAGTGAAACTGGTCGTACCAAATTGCGCGATACCAATTTTGAACTAAAAGTAAGTAGTAAAATTGTTGCAAATAATTTAGATGTAGCACAAACGTTTAACGATTTCTTTATAAAAATACCGGTTAATGCAACTAAGTCCTTAGATTCTTGCCCAGTCAAAGCCGAAATCTTAGCTAGGGGCAGCGTGGGAGAGTGCAGTGTTTACTTTTGTTTCCAGTATATTAACCCCAATGATATTATAAAAGTCTTTAAGTCACTTAACTCAAAAAATACTGGTGACTTATGGGGTATTTCAGTCAAGCTAATCAATAATATAATATTTAGTATAGCTCCACATCTTGCTACCATATTTAATAGATGTGTGGATACAGGCGTGTTTCCTGATCTGATGAAACACAGTAAAGTGATTCCTTTATTTAAAAATGGATCAAAAAGTGACACAAGTAACTTTAGGCCTATTTCCATATTGCCAGCTATAAGCAAAGTGTTTGAGAAAATAATATTGCAACAATTAGAAAGTCACTTTATCTCAAATAACTTATTACACAATGAGCAATATGGCTTTACGAAAGGTCGTTCTACAATAGATGCAGGTGTTACATTAATTAGGCATATTCATAGTGCCTGGGAAAATTCGATGGATGCTATTGGTGTCTTCTGCGACCTCTCAAAAGCCTTTGACTGCGTCGAACACAATACACTTCTACGAAAACTCAGTCATTATGGTATCAGGGATGCTGCACTCAATCTAGTTGCCTCTTACTTAAGCGATAGAGTACAATATGTTGATATAAACGGAAGTAGGTCTACCGGATTACCTGTAGCTATTGGCGTGCCACAAGGTTCCATTTTAGGCCCTTTTCTTTTTCTGGTTTATATTAATGATTTGCCATTCCATGTTCAGAATTTTTGCGATATTGTACTATTTGCTGATGATACGTCACTTTTATTTAAAGTTGATCGTAAGAATCCGAATATTGACAACGTGAATAATTCACTAGTAAAGGTTCTGGACTGGTTTAGTGCGAATAACCTATTGCTTAATTCCAAAAAAACAAAATGCGTTAAGTTTACTATGCCCAATACTAAAAGTCTAGCTATAAGCATAAGTTTAAATAATGAAACTTTAAGCTTTGTTCAATCTACAGTTTTTTTGGGTTTAACTTTAGATAACAAGCTTCAGTGGGGTACCCAAATATCGTGTCTTGCTGGTAAACTTAGTTCAGCAGCCTTTGCAATACGAAAAGTAAGACAGTTTACCGACATTGAAACAGCCAGACTTGTTTATTTTAGCTATTTCCATAGCGTGATGTCATACGGTATACTGCTGTGGGGCAGGGCTGCGGATATTGAGTCAATTTTTATACTTCAAAAACGAGCGGTGCGATCTATTTACAATTTGGGCCCTAGAGTTTCATTAAGAGATAAGTTTAAAGAGATAGGTATTTTGACAGTGGCGTCTCAATATATCTTTGCTAACATTATGTTTATCAAGAAAAATATTCACTTGTATTCAAGAAACTGTGACATGCATTCTGTGAATACTCGAGGTAAACATAAGTTAGTTGGTACATACCATCGCCTACATAAAGTAAACAACACATTTGCGGGTCTTGGTGTACGCTTTTATAATAAACTACCCATTGACGTTTCGAATCTACCCTTAGAGAAATTCAAACAAACTGTTAAAAACCGTCTTATTCAAAAGGGTTATTATAATATTAATGATTATTTAAATGATAAAAGAGCATGGGTATAGTTGCTCGTTTAATGCAAGATTAATGTTATATTGATTAATTATTATTATTGTAGTTATATTGACTTTGATTAACATTATATAATTATAGGAAAATTTAAAAAAAAAAATTATTGACTATTGCAGTAAAAGTTTGATGTGAAGTGAATGCATATCATGATCATTATGAACTCATAAGACATAACATTTTATTATGGTTCTTTTTACCACCCATGCCTTGCATTGTCATGCTCACTAAAATGTCATGGCTTGTGGTGTCGTATTGGCCGGGTCATCACCTTCCCTCTAATATGGCGAGGGTGATGATGGCTGGTCTGTGCGTCATGCTCGTGAACGGGTGCTACCTGGGATGACTGGTCAATCTTGGCATGGCATACATTTAATACTTAATTCAATATTACCTTGTAGTTCAATATGACTGAGAAATGCATTTACTATTTTTTAATTTTAATTAAAATACGTAGTCAAATTACCATACTAGATGAAACTAAATAATTGTAATCCTCTATTTTCGTTTCTTATCTTTTCTTTTTTCAAAAATGTTATTAAATAATTAGTTATTTTGTAATAATTACTTTGTATGGTTCTTTGGTTGCGTTGATGTGTTAAAATTGTTAACTCATACAAAAATATGTAATTATCTGGCGATTGAAAAGAGTGGCGTGAGTTTCTTGCCAGTTCTTCTCACAGCTCTACCTCGTCAGCGAACTGGCTGTAGGTTAATTAGCTGACTTCATGTAATTTGACTTTTCATAAGTATCATTCTGTGATCAAAATGAAATAAATACTTTGACTTTGACTTTGACTTTGACTTTGACTAAAGGTGTAAGATAGTCAAATCATACATATATCAACTTAATGAGTGATAAAATCACCTTGGCAGAATTATATATTGTTCAGTAATGAGCCGTTATTATTCTTGTAACAGTGGTAATCGTTAAGTAAGGTCGAAGTAACTTATATTATAAGGTTACGTATTCATACACCTACACGATACAACGGCTTATGTGCACTATGTGCCTAGGCACTTGCTCTATTGTTACTACGGGTTGCATTCTAACAAGAAATATTTGCTGAAATAATAACGCATTATTACTTTGTTGCTTTTTTAATTACATAATATTTATAAATTGAAAACTCATTATCGTATTCAACAAACTAATAAATTGACATTCTGAAATTATACGCATCAATTTATAAAATTTTCGATTCTAGCATATTGGATTATTATATTATTGGATTATTGTCTGTTTCCTTCCGACCTTAAATATGACGTTGTCTGCGTCAGTCTGACGTCTTATTTCTCGGGAGGCGAATTAATATGCTAAGGAAACAGCTCTTAGTACTCAGTGTCATAGTAAATGTAGTTGTTATCGAATGACGACAAGAACATTTGTATAAAGCGCCCGTTACGTACGAGTCTTGCACAGTTGTTTATCGTATTGTCTTGTTGCAGATTTCCTTTATCAACACAGAGTGGCTTTCGATGGTGCCGTTTCAGAAGTTGAAATACTAGATACATCTAATTGCGCGGTAAGTAACCAGATAGTCGATATTATTCTAACGCTAGCACTAAGATATCAGTCACTACGAACAAAGGCTCGATAAGATTAAAACTCGAAGCTCGAATAGCAAACGAAGAGATAACTTAACCAAACTTAATTTACTATTAAACAATGGAGATGTTAATCTACGGCGGGCTGTGCTGGTAGCGGCTGATGGCCACAGTACAATTTAATTAGATGAAGTTTATGTGCCTTGTATCGGCTTATCAGATGCGATCGTTGGCGTTGCTGCCTCGCTGTTCCTACGGGCGAAATCCTACCTCCAAACCTACACTAAGAATACATAAGAGAACTTGTGTTATGTAATTGTTATTTTTTAATATCGTTATGCGAGCGTGCTATGATTTTAAACATGTTTTGTTGTTCATCTAAACAACGATGGCTTATTAAATGCATCGATAACGGAACTAAAAGAACAAAACGGATTGGATCTTCGTATTGCGTAACCGGCGATTTTATTCGGTGCAGCGAATGGCCCCGATACGAGATGCCGAGTACCAGTTGTGGCGAGCCACTTCATTATACTGAAGTTCACTGACTTTATTTACAATTTAGCTATTTTGAGATTCTCGAGCTGGACATTTAAGTTTAATTCAGATAATTGTAATGCAACAAATAAAGCAAAGTAAGATTAGGAATGCATTATAATATATGCATTTGAAAATAGAATAGAAAATATGCTATTTAGCGTTTTATTACGGTTTATGTGTTACTTGTGGCAGTTTAGTATTAGAGCAGAATAACTATGTATATCACGTTTAGTGTTCTTATTTAATGACTAATGAGTAATAACTCTTTATGAGGACTTTGGATTGTTTATTGTTGTTAGCTTATTGCATTAGTGTCTGTTATTATATTGTTATTTTCTAACTGATGTTACTAATTTTAAACTTATGCGAATAGAACTAACAGGTTTTTGAATTTAACCATTATTGTCCAGATACGCGGTTGTCTAGCAGAACATGTGCGATGGGGTGATGCTTTCGCGGTTGTCTACTCTGTGTGCGAGAGACGGTCGTTCCTCGCTGCCGCAGAACTACTCTCGTTGCTCGAGCGCACTCGATTGCCCGGCTGTGCTGCCATCACCCTCTTAGGAAACAAGCGTGACCTCGAACACGCTAGGTAACGTCATCTAAATATTTCTCTGATAAACTTTACTTTTAAGGTGATATTTAAAATATGGAATAGCGATAGTGGATCTAATAAAACTAATTTTGACATTAAGAATGAAGAGATATTGTCGCTGTTAACTTAATTTGTGAGCTTTTCTTTTCTGTCATAAGTTTCTTTATTTTTCTCAAGATAATTTAGTAAATATAAATATACAAACACTATAGCTTCTAAAGTGTGTATAAACAATATTTTTCTTATCTTAATCAGGGAGGTCCATGCAGAGGAGGGTCAAGAATTATCGTTGAGGTTCGGCTGTCAGTTTTATGAGGTTTCGGCGGCAGAGTCGTGTGCGGGAGCCGCCCTAGCGTTCCATGCGTTGCTGCGAGAGGCACGCGCGCTTGCGCTCCTTGTGCCTGCGCCTAGGCGTAAACTTGCTGCATACTCTGTTTCTAAGGTAAAATTATTATCATTAGAACAATTATTTTTTATGTCTTGATTAATTCTTTTTTATGCCTAGCCCGGTGTTTATTTCAATATATAATGAAATTAAATGTAACTGATACAATCATTGTTTTTATTATTAATTTATTTAAATAATTTTATTCGCAGGTTATTGGCACAATATTCGGGAAAAACAGCAAGAGCGTCAGAAAGAAAAGGCCGTCGCTAAGCATTTAAATTATATTATTTAACTTATTTTAATAATTTACTTTAAAAACTCAGACTGGTTGTATATAATTAGTTTTAATTTACGTTAATTATAAATAAGAATTATAATGTATGGGAGCAAAATATCATAATGTGAGCTACGTGTGGATACGGTACGCGTCATAATTAAAATCATCGTATATATCGATGATTGTCTGTAGCCATAACCTTACTTAAGAAATAATTATGATTTATGTAAATAAACTGTATCCCTAGTAGGTACATACGAGTTTTGATAGTTTTACGAAACTTAAAATAAAATTTTGATTATCTAAGCTTCCGCTAGTGGCGCTAGTTGAAAAATCGCGTAGAATAAAATATTATTTTGTTATGTCGAATAATCAAAACTTGCTTAGGTTACTAATAATGTAAATATACTGGGTATATAATAGGTGGAGCACCTCGCATTAGAACGATAATTTTCAAATTGAAATAAATGTATATAATTATTATTCAAGGATAAATGGATGAATGATTGAGTAAGTACCTTTATTAAGGTCCACAGTTATCTCAGATTACAATAAACTTTTATATTAAACTTACTTATGTGTTTGATTATTTTGTCCTTCGTTAAATTTTCTTGACAAACATTTAAAATCTTAATTATGAAAACTTTTCACGTTGTCACTTGTGACAGTAGTGGTAGTCCGATACTGACTTTATATTTGGTAGAAGAAATCACTTCACTCTATCTTAAAATATCACAAAAGAGGGTTTCAGAATAATGATCTAACATCCGATAACAAAGATGAAATGAAATGAAAGGAAATATGTTTATTCATATAGGTTAATTAAATTAACACTTATAAAAGTCATAGTTTACAAAATGTCAGCAAATTAACCTACAGCCAGTTCGCTGACGAAGTAGAGCCATGAGAAGAGCTGGCAAGAAACTCAGGCCACTCTTTTTAATCGCCAGGTTATTACAATTTTTGTAAGTTACAGTTTCAAGTAGCATGCAAAGTGACGCAGGCAATACACTTAACTCTATAGATAATTAATAACTTACAGCTTTCTATGTTGTAAAGAAAAATTAAAAAGTAAAATGTGTGCTTTTCAGGCTGCCTCAATTTGCATATTGCTACAAAAGGTAAAGGCAACATGTGAACTGTGATAAATGTTTCTATGTAGGTATAGATTAAACCTATTCTACAAATTAATAGTCAAATTAGATGCGAATTTACTTAAACTTATTCTCTCCGATCCGTCTCCAGCTAATAATGGGTTTCGTATGACACAAGACACAAGTTCCTGAAAGACATGATTTTAATTTTATTTATATATACCTATTATTACTTTACTTCAGATATTTATCATGGTATATTATGGCGGGTCAATTGTCGCAACTCCAGGTCTATGCGAGTATTTTGCTTGCTTGATCTTTGAGAATAATATTATGTAAATAATACTTAATATAAATTCAGGGTTCCTCATGATCTTTATTTTTATTTTTTTAATATTATTCTACCATAGTGACTCTACTCTGCCTTATGTTAAGCAGTTAGTGCAAAAGCCAAACTACTGGTGGCTTAGTGAGATGCTGTTTCAAGCCCCGCTTAAAAGACTCAGGATCATAATTAGATGGAAACACATGCGCTGGTAAAAAGTTCCGTGCTTTAATTGAGCGACGAAAGTATGAAGCGCTGAACCGTTTGGTTCGTGACCATTTAGATTCCGCTGTGAAAGGGTGGCACTTCAGTCCCGCACGTGTCGTTCTGGATAAAAAGGCAGAGGGTAGGGATCTTTCGATGCAGACAGTAACAAGGCAATGTGGATATGTTACTAGTTGGATCATGTCAACTTGCCGTACAAGGTGGTTTCGTGAAATTAAAGCTGATTGTCTTGATACATTCTTTAGTCACGGCCGTCGAATGAGTATAGACGTCGAACGCCTAATTAGATCATAGCACTGCGATAGCGTCACATCGAACTCACGTGTTGCACTTCTTATACATGTCGTTAAAAGCTTTAATGAGTTTCTGTTTTCGCTGGTGGAGTGTCCAGGTGTCACATCGGTCTGCGTCCGACAAGTCTCGCTGTCGTCGTACTAATATTGATTGGCTAGGCTGTTCAATTTGGTAGAGAGAGTTTCGCCACGACTCGGCCTTGCACGTCTTGATTTCAGCGCACCACGTTCGATCAACCGATAAAGTCAAGCGCACTGACCGAATGTGACATTACTATATGTGCATTACATCTAAAAGGAACAAGTGTAAATCTCAAGGTCTCGGTGAAATTATGTACAGGATTTCCCAAACGGTCCCGAGCTTAAAATAATCAGAGATGCACAATTCATTGATAAAACATCATTGATAAAACGATCAAGTTCAAGAGCACGTCTATATTAATAATAATAATAATAATATTCTACCACATTCACACAGCGCCATTTAGCCCCAAATTAAGCAATTATATTTGCTTGTGTTATGGGTACTAAACAACTGATATACTACTTACATACATTTTTTTTTTTGTAAATACATACATATTATAGATAAATTTCACCCAGACACAGAACAAACACTCATGCTCATCACACAAATATTTGTCCTGGGTGGGAATCGAACCCACGACCTCCGGCTTAGCAGTCAGGGTCACTAACCACTAGACCAACAGGCCAGTCGTATATATAAATACGTTACAATTTATAAAGTAGATGGTTTAGAAACGAATAGTTTAACAAATAGCGGACAATAGTGAATAGAGAATACGGCCGTTACGCAATAGGCAATAAACTGTTCCCTAAGTTGTTCCGCTGTGGCATTAAATCGGGCACGTACAGTGCAGACTACAGGTGTATCGGCCGATGTGGAGATATGACTAATAAATCGGATCTCTTGATCGCATTAGTGGCGCCAACGTTCCGCTTGCCACAGCGACCGCGGCGAGCCGAGGGTAGCGATCACTATCTGTTGCATCGTAGATTCTTATGCGGCCACGTTGCACTGTGGTGCTCTATGCAGGTGTAGCTAAATATGTTTTTTAATCATAGATAACCTATAAATATACTCTAAACCTTCAAGCCAGGTCGTTATCTAGATCAAGAAAACGAAGACCATTAAATTTGTTAATGCCAAGCAATGCATTCAGTAATCAATAAAACGTGTAGGTCTACACATAACTAAATAATATCTCAACAAGTACACACAACACCACCTAGACTCAAAGTAAGCATGCAAAGTTAGTAAGAATGCATATTATACATATAAACACCCAGACCAATGCCAATAGACATGGTCATGCACACAAATAGTTGCACTGAGCGGAAATCGAAGCCGAAACCTCAGCGTGGTAGTCCATACAAAGTACACCACCAAACCACAGAGGTAGAAATAAATAACATCTATTTATTTAATAGCGCCTTGATAAAGAAAGTATTAAACCATCAGATATTAAAGCTTTGTCACAAATTTCTTGGAAGAGAAGTTCAAGAGCGAGTGACCCTCGCAATCATCATAGTATTTAACGTCAATTAAAGAATGTAATGAATGCATGGACGATGAGTCGGGTGAAAGCTTTAGATGTAATCAGGCAGGATACTGAGTAAAATTGCGATGATGTACGCGATGGTATGATAGGATGATAGCACGCCTCGGGCGGACAGCCAGTGACGTACGGACGACTCAAGATAACTTGTTCCTTAAAGCTGATCTATTAATATTTGCTGTACATGTTCATAATTCTAATCTAATCAGAATAGTCGAAGCGTATTTAATTGAGTGTAATGATGAAATGAAATAAGAATAAAAAAGTCAGTTGTAGGTAGTGAATATTGTATTCAATACTTATGGATGGAACATCGCAGTGACAAGAGCATGACATGTAAGTCGTGTAGTCCGTGCATCGGGATTCATGATCTGTAGATAAACTATCAGCCACTTTCATCTCTCGGTTTAGATTAAACGATTACTGGTTTCGTCTAATTGCTCGTGTTTGTCTCGGATGGGATCGGTCATTGAGATTTATGCATGGCTGAGGATCAAACTAGTACGTGATTTGAATCTAAAGATAGATAGCCTTGCCAACGAGATGATCTCTGATTTAGTTTTCTGTATAAGGATAAAGAGTAGCTACATAGAACGTGAACACCAAGTCGAGACGAAATGATTGCATACAATGATTCATGAAGTTTGATGAATTAGTTAAATGATATTTCAATTTACTGTTATTTGTCATCATTTAATCAAAGAAGTAATTTTTTATTGTTTGTCTAGACGTGTATCTGTCAGTAACTTTATTTCCAAAAGTAATATTTATTATAGCATATTCGTTTCGTGGTTTTCACTAACATCAATAAATTAACAGCTAAGTACCCGTATGTTCATAAAGCAGTAATAACCGTGATGTGTCCTTGCCATCAAGAAAAGAACAAGCTATACTTTATGTGTGCTAGATAATCAGCTTCGTTTTATTTAATGTCAATGAGCTTAGTTATTATCAGAAAGGAGACGAGCTTTCCGCTCTAAATTACAACAGGTTAACAAAATTATATGTATGTATGCACATGTTTATAAATATTTAAAAACTAAACAAAATGAGCCTTAGAATTCATTCTAACATTTAGCATTCCAGCCTTAAAATTAAAACCATCACGATTATATGATAAACAAGCTTGACCACTAAATAACAAACTATAACAAACATCAAATAATAAATTAAACGAACCCATTTATTTAATTCTCAAATCAAAACCTCTCTTACGCACAGCTACTAACAAAAGTAGCATTAATAATAAATATTGCATGTGTTTCATAACGAGTAAAAAATGGTGAGATTACATTGAATAATTGTACAGCACAGAACCGGTAAGGCGAATGTATCGAGTTAAACACTTAATGGAACCTAATGCTGATAATCAATGAGGTACCTGTCTACCAGTTGACGAATGAGAAGTCGTCGTTAGGGACCTATCGGACTCATCGGAGAAAGTGAAATATTTTTAAAGCACAACTGGATACGGCAACGTGACCAAATATTACGACATATACCTACGCAATTGAAATGTTTAGATAAAGCTTAAGAAATGGCCGCCCCTTAAATTTTATTGTTTGAGATACCACATCTAGAGCTATGGCAATGTTAAGATTGTTGTCTTACAGTTTTTGTAATGCATCTGTTTTTAATTCTCTTTTAAAGTACTCGTTACAATGAAACAATTTTAATGAGAGTTATTTGTCTTGGAGGCGTAATCTGTGTACAAAATCCAGCGAGTTAAATATAAAACATTTATATTACTACTATTTTATTCAGCGCTGTTATTTAATCATTGTCTGTGAAAAAAACAACTCTGATTAAGCAGATAAACAATAAGCTAATTAGATCGGAGTAGATATAGGTAACTAGTGGCACATCTAGAGAAAATGTATATAAATAAAAGAGCGCATCCATCGCTTGCAGCGAGTTCGCAGATAACACTAAACAGCTAATTTGTAAAGCACATATTGCGTAAATCAAGTCACGGAGTGCCTAATGACGTTGATCCGCTACTGTACACAATTGACAGCACAGTTATGACTGAGACTGAGTGGTACGATAGGAAAGTGAGATTCATAATACAAACACGTTATTTTCGTCCACGAAATGCATTTGAAACCGTTAGTTACGGTAAACATTTACATCAATTGAGCATTCATATGGCAGATAATGATGGATTACACTTTGAAATACGTATACACATGTTTTCATTAATTTAAAATAGTGGATCTTAGCTTTGAAACTGCTCTTTTATATGTAAGTTTATCATGTTTTTTAACAAAAATTGTCCTTGCTGTCGTGTCATTAATGAAGGTTCATTGACGTCTCCGTTATAGAAATTCTAAGACTGTCATTGGAACTCATAAAATTATAAATATTGATTACATGATATGTGCAAATTTAGAGATTTCGTGAGATTAGAAAAATGCAGGGAATCTTGTGAAATACATTTGCTTAGCAGAACGACAGTGCAGGTTTAAGAAGTCAGTCTAAGATCACGTAATAGTTTAAATAACTTTACAGTAAACATAGAGTCGTACTTATACATAAATACAAAGCTTTACCATCCATTATGTATGTATATCCGATTGTTAACATCGGTAGTACAGACGAAGCCTTCGATAGTGTCACTCAAATAGAACATGCTACATGTGAATCATGACTCGACTTATGTCTTAATCTATTGGTTGGTCGGTATAGTACCTACTTAAAAAAATCTTGTATTTATTTTGTTTCATTTTGTTAATACAAGTTGGTCTTTGTCTTTTGTTTGGAAATGCAATATATTTAGGCTATTGAGACTGTTAATTTTAAATCTGCATAATATAGATAGTAAATAAGCTATTAATATCTATTATTATTTATTACTAAGGCCTAAAAGTTCTTGCAAGTATTCCAAATATTGTTAAAGTTATTACTTGTGAATTATCTATTAAGGTTAATTATCTTCTTTTTGAATCTTATTGAAGGAGGTCTAAAATATTAGTTTAAAATAGGAGACAAAGTGTAATTAAATTATAATATATTAAATGATAATAATAAATTAATTGAAATGATAATGATACCAAGTACCTACTGACATAATTTTGAACGCAAATGAAATTTAATTTACAAAGAAAAATAATTGAAGTAAGAATATTTTGACACCGTAAAGCAATAACTAGCAGTAATTTGTGACAGTAGACCCGAAAATAATCATAGTCTTAAGTAAAATTTATTACGAACTATATTCAATATATCGTTACCATTATTGCTTCAAGTACCTATATAAGGACACGAAATTTGAGACCGATTTAATTTTATGGAAAGCTATATTTAAACTGAAAACTGACGCCGATACATTTAATAAAATTAATATCGTCTTTTCACCGTTTGGGACCTGATCTAACTCTCTAATCTTAAGCTTTTATTACAAAATTAAAGTATTAGGTTTCTTTTTATTAGCCATTGAAGTGATAGGAGCAATTCTCAGTATCTCGATAGGAAGAGTGAAGTGAACTAGATTAATATTGAAAACTTGTACTCTAATGGCGCTAACATTGTGCAAATTGCGCTAAAGTATGTACCTTCAACCATTCATTTACTGTAAGAAACTATAAATCGACTATAAACAAGTAAAGTATAGAACAATATAAACTGGATTTAGACGAGACGCAAAGAGTTATGGAAAGTAATAATGAGTTCAAGTCAAGCCTGAGGACAATGTTAGTTACTGATGTTTGTATGTATACTGAATTGATTCTAATAACACAAACACCTGATAAATTAGATAAATGTAGCGATTCTTAACAGTACTTTGCCTTATGACGTATGGTCTCTTTTTCTCTAACCTAACAACGCAAGTTCAGGAAGGGATGTTTATCATAGTTCCGATCGAGTTGTTTTATAGGAAGGTCAAATTTAAATTTGAAAAAGGTCAAATATTTTATTCTAAATAACATACTAAGTCGGATTCAGATATAAATAAGTAATTTGTGGTTTAGTATACGTGGCCCAGTTTAACAATTTTATGATATGAACAAACCATAATGATCATCAAAATACAAGATATTTATTTTTATTCAAATGAGATATGAAATTGAAATATTCATTCAGATACAGATGCTTTACAGATCATAAGCGAAACTAAAATCCATAATTAACGTGCAATAAGGAAGTTTATGAACTGTTAATCAAATGTGCCTTCAGTGAAAAATTGAGGTCAGTACTTTACAAAATTTGCTTAGCACAAACCCGCCGTTGTGTACACTGGATGTTTTAATTTTGTTGGTGCATCCTTGTGTGGAGACCAAACAAAGGGCTGATTACTCACTCGCGGTACACGGAACGCCACTCTGGCTTTGCCTTGAGACTTGGTACATACAACTATGTACCTTACCCTACGCTCAAACAACGATTTCTTTGAAAGATTATGAAATAGTATACCAAACGAAATAAGGTCAAATGGAGTGGCAAAATCCTAGATCTTACAGCAAAGACATAACAAAGAAAACAATTAGATAAGTGCCTCTTAGAAAAAATCATCGGCAAAGAGAGTCTTTGATAAAATAAAAAATTAACGCCTTTAGCATACTTAATATATATTTTCAAAAACATTTATAATTTTAACTATCTATAGTAAGCCAAATTTCGTGCAAATTCATGTTTATCATGGAAAAAAAATATCTATTTACCATGAACACTTTGAATGGTGCCAGGGTCAGGATGTAGAAGAGACTGGAAAACGAGTTTGATCTGTATGATTGCATCGTAAGTGGTTACAAAGGCATTTTCCAGTTTATTTCTGTCCTCATCAATAAAACATTACTCTGAGAGCATGTCATAAAAGACCTACTTATTTTCATAATTTGATGATAGATTGATGCGTTTTAAAATGTTCTGTAACCTGTCGCTCCTTGAAATTTGATTACGATTTGAACGGAAATGTATCGTTCTAAATTATTTAACAATTTTGTGAACTAGTTCCCTTTGTATTCAAATTGTGTAATGCATAGAATTTAGGATTTTAGGTCTTTGATGTTTTGTAACAGTATTGCATAAATAATTATAAGTATTAATAAATGAACCACGATCTAAATAATAATTTATGTGGAGTAAACAAATTAGTAAACTCTTAAATGGCAGCAACATAGTGTTGACGCCTACAGCTGCGATTTTATCACGCACACGCTCAAAACGACTGGCGCCGGCTTCTATTACCTATATTTATTGCTGGTCTCTCTTGAAGAAGATGTAAATGCAACTCCTATTTCATAGTTTATAAAGGCCACTTTCAAGTCATCTTTGTACCCTACGGTTTCTTCTATGCCCAGTAAGGTGTTTTTGATAGCAATAGAAATTGAACCTTGACATTTGGTGAATAGGGTGAATTTTGTATTATATTAATGATTAAATTATAAAATATGCTCACAATTTTGCTATCGATTCCCGACATCCGCTCATTACAAGGTGCTGGAATGTTGTTCAACACATTTTATAATAAGAATTGTTGGTTACTATATGGTGGGTGAAAATAACTGCAATTTTGTGGTGTTCTGATCTGAGGTTGAGTTATTTTACCGTGATTGATCTTAGAAGTTGGGCGTTCGCAGAATGAAATGAAAGGCAACTTAAACATTATTGTTTGAATTTAACGTTGTTCTAAATTGAAATTAACATACTTGAAACTCTGTAAATGTAAATTTTGTCATATTATAGTATTAGGTACGTTACGCATAACGGGATGTAAAATTTGCAATACTGATCCACTGAATATTAACTCATCGTAAACCAGTTAAAAGTCCCAATTGGTACATAATAACCAGCTGAGATAATGGTTGTTATAGATTGGCATGTGTATAATTGACAAAGACCGTTATTATCCAATAAGATAACATTACAGCTTAATCAGTTACGCGATTCAATAAAGATCGAATCAGTTGAATTGCCTACTTTAGGCTTGTAGTCAAATTAAACACGGGCCGATTAAAATTTCGCGATTAACTGATAATACTACCTCCTTACTTAATCGTTCGTACATATTACAATCGACCGAGATGACTACATACAAGCCCCTCTAGCCTTCGTCTTCATGATTTGAACTTGTAATTTACGCCATGTGTCAAGTTAGCTTTATTTCTCAAACTTGCCAAGAAAATGGGTCAAATCTATACTAATATATAAAGCGGAAGAGTTTGTTTGTTTTTTTGAACGCGTTAATCTCTGGAACTATCAGTCGGAGTTGAATAATTACTTTTGCGTATGATAGTCCAATTCTTGAGGAAGGTTAAAGGCTATGTAACATTACGCTCTTGGTGACGGGAGCAGAACAGTAAGTAAAGACGCGGGTGAAACCGCGCCGCGGAAAGCTAGTGCTTATTAAATATACGACAACAACGTAAAATAATTTTAGAAGAAACAGCGAAACATCATGTTAACAACTCAATATTGATAAATGAGTCAATAAAGCCAGGTCTCCACCTAAGGAAAGTAGACAACTTCATCTATAGAAGGGGACCGCCTTTATTTAGCTTACTAATGAAAGTTCCACCTTATTGTTATTTATGATATGACTTTCTAAAAATCCTATCTTAGTTCTATTGAACTTGGTGCCTCAGATGTTCACGGATACGCATGTCTGCCAAATTAGAGTAATGTAAACTTCTAAAGCAATAAAAACAAATATATTATCTGGCGATGTGCAATATTAAATCAAGATTTATGGTGTTACACCATATGCGAACGGTATAATAAATAAATAAGATATCGATACGTAATATTAATTTGTATCTGTTGCAAAAACGCAAACTTCATTAAAATGCTATTAGGTTTCTACTATGAAATAATGGAACAAAGTTGTTGGTCCAAGTTTAACTACGTATTTCAGAAGAATAGTAATTTACGACTCTCCTATCCTTTTGCAAACTGTGATCGATGTTTGATTAGTAGGTTAAGCAATCTTCACCGCGGGCATTTATTGAGTGATAGTGCAATGATTTTTGAGTTAGGTATTTGTCATCAAGCAACAGTCGTTTCGTGAAGTCTAAGAAGTCTACTAAGTCTAAAGTCGGATAGTCAAAGTCAACCTAATTCATTCATTAAGTCATATAAACAACACCTATGAATGTCATGATAACCAGAACAAAGTGTCAGCTAACTTGAAAAAAGTCAATTTGCATAGAGAGAGTTTTACAAAATGCTTTGGGTAAGCATTTTGTAAAACTCTCTCATAATTATGAAATCTGCGGAAAGAAATGGGGTGGCATATTCTAAATCGTGGACTATATAAAAATTTAACTATTTCGTCTGCCAAAGCTTGTTAATTATCTATAGACAATGAAGAGAGAGTACTGCAGTTTGCAAAGGTGAAGGATTTAAGGATTATGTCAATCCATCAAGTAGTCATTTAAGCGTCAACATGAGCCATGACCGTTCTGTGAAACTGTCCATTAAGGAGACAGTGGGCTTATTCTAATGATTGATTTTAATTTATAATCGATACTTTGTATCCGTGAATCGATAACAAATCGACAGTGAAAGTTATTATTAATCAATGATCGTTTTGTGTGAACACTTTCCTAATGAGGTAAGTATAAAAAATATTAGTATAATAAACTACTCCGAAAAATAAATCATACTAGGTAGGTATATTAATAAAGTGGTTCTGAGAGTTTTTAAAACATTAATTGTATGGAATGTAAATTGGAATAGATGAGAAACATTGCCGAAAATGAAAACTATTGGGGTCAGCAATGATTGCATTACGGCGACCATGTATAAGGCAGGGGAGTAATTTTGGTAGATTCAAAAAATCTAATATCAAGTGGTTAGTGGTCAACCTAGTGTCGGCACTTGTTTAGGTTGCCCAAAGATGCACCTGACTTAACCTAACGACTGTTATCAACTTGGTAACAACCGGGGCTGACTTTAAACGTGCTCATTGAAGCACGGAGACGCTCAAATCACATATCACTATGCGGTCACCCATCCATGGGCCAGCCACACTTTGTGTTGCTTTATCCGCTAATTGTTTATCGATCAGTGAGCGTAACGAGCTATGAGGGGCTTTGGTAGACTAATATGTATAGACTGGTGGTATGTTAATGGTATTAAGTAGTACTATATATACACCTACTTTACAAAAGGTCACTGACTGCAATGGTGTGAAAATATTTAATTCGCAAAAGCTCAAATGTACAGTTAAAGAAACACCACTACGGTAATTAGTAAACTCGTAATACTGAAAAATTGAATATAACAAAAATGTGGAGATTAACTTTGCACAATTTTATTATAGCATAATTATATAATAATAAATATTTACATTTAACCTTTACTTATCGGTCCAGAATATAAGAACCACGTCTTCAGACTAATGATCCACGTGATTCTTTTTTTGTTTTTTTCTAAAATTATTCTTATTTTCACATTTTTACATATTTTATATTTACCTTCTACCTACTATGTTTTCGATTGCTTAGGTACTAATTAAATTAGTTAAAAATCGTAACCTTGTTGAACATTAAATAAGATTGTGTGACGATGACTTTTATAAAATCTGCAAACGTTCGATCAAAGCTTGATAATAGCTATTCCATGAAAGTGAAAATAATTAAGCACTTATTGTGCTCTCACTGTACAACCTATCACAATGAAATGCATTGAAGTTTTCAATATTTATTTTGTCAAATTAGATAATTTATTCAGCAAATGTGGTAATTCGTGCTATATCATCTCAGCTATTTTATTCAAAATCCTAGGAGAAAATAATAATAATAAGTCAAAATAGTTTACTTAATCTAACGTAAACCTTCAACCTAATATTAATGTTCAATCGAATGTTTTAGTAATAACAATATTACAGCCAATCTATCATGAGTTAATGTACACTGTGGTAACAGTGTAAAATAGGAGGAATATTGTAAATTAGGCACTCCAACAACTAAATATTAACATACAAAAATTTTCATTTTTGATCAGAGGTTAGATTTTTTTTTAATTAAGAGGCATAAGGGACATCAGGTTGTAAGGTTCTTTATAATTAGATTTTTATAGTTTCAAAAATTTTACAGGCGGCAATATTGTGACTTGGACAACCACGAAGTATTTTTAATAATAAGAAAATAACTACTACTCATAGCTCAGACATCTCCGTCTTACTAATTAATTTAATTTTATGCCATCAATTTGATTTCCTCGCTTGCCACAATTCACACGCTCACACACGCTAATCCCATAAAACGAATGCGGAAACACTTGTCTTGTGAACTTGGCCCTATTAGGGTTGTCAGATGTTTCAGACAGGCTAGGACTTGCATAAAAAATACATGTAGTTTAGTATATGTATTTTTTTTTGATAAAGACTTATGAGACTTAAGACACATGCTCAGGATAGTATTGAAGCTGGCCTGCACCCACCCTGCCCAAAAGAATATTTTGTTTTACCTGACTGCGGAATAATTACGATTTTCTTCAGGGATTAGTATTTATTGAGTTACAGAGGCTATTTCATCACTAGTCTAAAAGCATCAATGTAATTGTTATATTGACCGGCAGATCTTTCCAAGCAATCGTTACGAATTTGACCCAAGAAGTAAATAAGATAATACAGGGCTTCGTAGCTACATGTAAATCACACAAAAATAATAAAATTAGTACATAATTATTCGTTTATGCGTACAAGAAAAATCGTTCTTGCAAGATAATGTCAAGTTAATTCTTAGTTTACAACTTACATAATAAAGATGACTATGTCAGTCTCCAGATTTTATCCTAGTTATGTACAGCCCTACCTTTGACTACATCCTGATGTCCGATAACTAGCAGCGGTGCGGGACGGCCCGTAACTCCGGGGCCTGGGACAAGATCCCGCGATAACCATCCGGGATAGTTCGGCCATTCGATACGCATCAACCCGTGTTTCCTGCCATCTAACTTGTATCTGACATTCAAGTGTTAAGAAAAAATAAAATAAGAAGGAAAACGGCTCGGTATAGTTTTTATTTGTGACTGTTCAGTAGTGCTTCCGTTAAATCTGTTGTTTATGTTCAGAAACAGATCATATTTTTAAAAGTTTAGAATACGTTCTATAATTCCATCGGTATTCAAAAGAAAGGATATATAATATTTAGCCACATGATGTTTGTTTTATAGCCATTCTAATTTTAAATGTGTTTCGAAATTTCCTCTTTTTAAATTATTTGATCATAAAAATACTGGCACAATAGATTTTTTGACTGGTGTTGCCAGTTTATTTATATTACTTTCTTGATTGCCCTTTAAGATGTAGTGTTAAGACAGACTTATTGGTATTACTCAGCATCTTGAAATAGAATAGGCAACTTGATACCACAAGTAAGTGGTGCGCTATAATTAGATAGGTATTTTATAATCTTTAAAGCATTGATAGTTTAAGCATTTTATCAATAACTCGGTATATTACGTAGGTACCTATCTACTATAAAAACGGAATCTGTATCTGTACAAACATTGAAATCACAGACACAAAGTACCTACACTCGAAATTCCAACAAACTGCCTAATATTATCCACATTATTATTCTATGTTGTAAATAATTAAATGCTATAATTAAAGAGTTTTTTTTTTTTTTTTTTTAATTTCATTTAACAAATTTAACAATTTTATTACATAGAACATCCTTCTAATAGCATTTCAAAACCACTGAGGTTTATAACAATGCTTTAATAAACATCTACATCGATATTCCTTATCAAATAGTAAAATTATTTAGAAATAATAATAATAATTAGTCAACTAATAGGTTGTGTAGTGGTTAATCATGCCTCATAAAATAATAATCTTGAGCCTTGAGCGAAACATCATCCAAGATTCGTTTTTGAAGCTTTGCGAGAAATAAATAAGCAACTTACTCTTAGTGAAGATTGAAGACTTATGACCTTATCAAAGCTATTCTGAATGATATTTGACCAACAATGAGACATCTTAAAAATGAAGGTTGATTTAATAATATATCATTATTAATCTATTAATGCTGATCTCTAATAGTGATTTCTATTATACATAACATAAGTTAATTCGTGAATTGTATTCAAAGTTCAATAGTTGAAATTTCTCAATGATGTTTTGTATGAAAGTCAATCAAGCGTTACATGATTATGTCACACATAATAGCGTTAATAGCGGTCTAAGTAATCGTATACTTCAATATATTTTGCAAACACGAAGGTACTGGTACGCAATCGGACCTTATGAGTCAAGGTGAATAGAACGAGAAGTATCGAAGTATAAGCGACATTATTAAATTACACCTGTGCATGAAAGTCATAACTGTATTGCGACATTGTATTGTCGCGACTTTGTTATGTCTTGATGTTAATATTTTCTGTTTTCAGGTATGCTTTGAGTTTATTACTTGTATTGTCTTGATTACGATGATGAACGTTAATTCGTTGGACGTGGTACATGCAGGCATAATAATCTATTTGTTTTGTCAATAATATGATAAGGTTTTTATCAGCATTCCTTTTTGCAGGATTAACTTCTACAAAGCGTAACGCCTTTTCCCCATTTATCTCGTTTCAAAATAGCTAATATTTTAGGTCTCATGTAACATGAGGCGAATCTGATTCTGGGCCGATACTAAGAATTTGTCCAAAGGAAACATCAATATCACTTTATGATCAGGTTTCGGGAACCTAACCCGAGACCTCTGAGTGGAAGTATATCGAACTGACCACTGAACTAACGAAGCTGTTTACTTATACACTAATTTTTATTAGATTGTTATGACTACGATATTTTGTATTGATATAATAAAACGAGACAATTGATTTGTTTAAATGCTTTTATTTGTAATACTAATTCAAAATTATGTATGTTACAATAAACTTATAAAGTCAAGAAAATCGCGGGAGAACTTATACCATGCCATTGAAACGTTCTTCCTGGTCAATATTCTGTTATGAAGCTGCTATAACCCTCAGGCAATATAACTATTTAACTAATAAAATATACATTATGTATCTGTTTGCAAGATAATACCGACAATAAAGCGAAATAATTTAGTTATAGTTTTCTCTATAGATGTCTTATTTTATTTTGTTTACGTTAGATTACGTTAGAATAAATAAAAACATGCTCTTCCAACATATAATCTTTTCATTTCCTCGTGATTTTATCATTTATGGTAGTAGTAATTACCTTGAACATTTAATTAAAGGTGATTCTGTTTAATCAGGTATCGGAGATAAACGCTTTTCCTTGGAGCCGTCTATAATTTTAGTTTTCTAGTGTCCAGTTTGCTATCAATAGTCTTTTATTGACATACAGTATGCTATATAAATCACATAATCACATGCTCTAAGATCTGTCAAAGTATATGTTTGATGTTTAGAAAACTCTTAGATGAACGTCGATTTTGTTGCCATAGACTACTTGATTTGTGAGACTCTGTTAACACGTTACATTAGACACAGTCTAGAATTTTCCAGTGACTTCTACAACATATTATATTCTGTTACGTAATGTTACTATGTAGATACGATTACGTCAGTAATACGTACTTTGTTTGGGCTAGGTTCGGTAGTGGAAGTCTTCAGGCTAAAAGAGGGAAAGTGTCCACACAACTCTGTATTGCGACGAAATGTTCTAAAAAATTGTTAGACATGTTGACCTCACCATTTGTACTTATCGATACCACAGCAAGTTACATGTAATCTAGATTTGATCTCGTCTAGTACAGTTTGCTTTCAGCATTCAATTCTTCAAAGTAGCTGTAAGATAACCATGTATATGTAAGCTCTGCAATGAGTTTTAGATCATAACATTAATGTTTGTAAAACAAGGATACAAAGATTTTTCTTTGAATCGCCCTTTTTAAACACCTTTTATTTAAAGCCTTTCCTCTCTTCAGAACACAGCGTTACCACTACAGGATAGCCTAAGTATCCTGGGTATGGACATCAGCCGAGATCTCAACCTCAAGAACTACATCGAGTGCGTCATTAAAACCGCCTCCTGTAAACTCGGTGTCCTGAACAGGGTGAGGCGGTACTTCACGCCCGAGCAGCTCTGTCTTCTTTATAAGACACAGGTTCGTTCCT
The DNA here is from genome assembly GCA_963082885.1 of Parascotia fuliginaria. Lineage (NCBI taxonomy): Eukaryota > Metazoa > Arthropoda > Insecta > Lepidoptera > Erebidae > Parascotia > Parascotia fuliginaria. The sequence continues at coordinate 6,008,456 of OY720179.1, forward strand.
GCGTGGAGTACTGCTCTCATCTTTGGGATGGCTCCGCACAGTACTTACTGGATGCACTCGATAGGTTGCAGCGGCGAGCAGTCCGTATCATCGGAAGCCCGGAGGCTACTAAGACCCTTGAGCCTTTACAGCTGCGAAGAGACATCGCCTCAATGGCCGTCTTCTATCGCCTTTACCATGGAGAGTGTTCTGAAGAGCTCTTTGAATTAATCCCACCCTCTCCCTTTTTATCCAGAACAACACGTGCGGGACTAAAGTGCCACCCTTTCACAGTGGAATCTAAAGGGTCTCGAACCAAACGGTTCAGCACTTCATTCTTTTGTCGCTCAATTAAAGCCTGGAACTCTTTGCCAGCGCATGTGTTCCCATCTAATTTTGATCCTGGGTCTTTTAAGCGGGGCGTGAAAAAGCATCTCACTAAGCCGCCATAGTGGAGGCCACCATACCAGTAGTTTGGCTTTTGGAATGGTGTCCGCCACTTCTGGATTCCACTTACTGCTTACTATCAGGCAGAGTGGAGTCACTTAGGTAGGCTAATATAAAAAAAAAAAAAAGTAATAGGTAATCATCATAGTTCATGATACAGCAAAAGATTTGAAAGATCTTGTGAAACTGCAGATGCATTCAAGAGGTTCCATAGATATCTTAGATCGTATTGACTTTTTTAATACTGACTGTATTTGGATAAAAAGTCAACAAACAAAATGAATTATGTCATTGCACGATTAGTTTATTTTACTATTTAACTGTTTTTTAGCAGCGCTTAAATAAGTTTAAGTCAGCTTTAATTTCGGTACGTTTGCAAAGCAATACCGATGTGGAGGGCATCAAATTTTATAGAAGGTTTGATTATTAATAACGACTAGTTTGTTAACCTGATGGTCCATTATATATATACGTGATCACTGATTTTCGCATCTTGTATACACAGTAGAGTTCCTATTTAAATGTTTTATTGAGAATTTGTATAGGGTAAACCAGTCAAATGTGCCCCACAATTCGAGGAATTGAAATAAAATTAAAAAATTACTTGAAACATGTTTATTAAAATAATCAGTCTTAACCTCTGACTCAATTGCCATAATAAAAACTAAAAAAATCTTCTAAAACATAACAAAAAATAATCGAGATCAAATGTTTCTTAAAATGTAGGGTGGGGCACATTACACTGATACATCAGTCTTATGTGCCCCGGCGTAGCCTCTCACTTTGACGTCTTTTTCCCTTTTCCTTTCCCCTTATTTTTTTGCTCCGCATTTGTTACATTTCTGTCCATGACTTGTACAGTCTTCATGCAACCAGCCAGAACACTGTACACATTGAATCCAGTCACTTTTTTTTCGACTCGCCTCATTTACCCCCTTTTTCTTACTTGTTACAGCCTCCACCGCTTTTGTCAAATTTTCTTTCGTCCATTTCCTTGGATCAACAGCTTTAGGCTTCCCCATTTCCTGAAACATTATTATTTAATTAAAAACTAACATAAATTAAAACTAAAAACAATAACTAAGTAGGGCACATTACCCGAAAAAAATCAGGGCACATTTGACAAAGTTCAGTGTAATGTGCCCCACTCAAAATGATCAAAAAATGTTTCGAGTAATGGAACGTAATTATGGCCCAACAAAAGTTCAAAGAGGTTAGTTTTAGAATAAAACTTTAAATTCACTAAAATTTACATATAAAATACTTTAACTTAACGTAAAAATATATTCAAAACATATTCACATAGTCGTACAAACCTTTTATTCACTTTTTCTCACTAAAACTCAATAAAAACCGGCACTGTGTTGTTTACATCGCCGCCATACTAGTGTTACTGACCTGTTTGCATCAAATTCGCGCCAAATTTGAAACGCATTTTTGAGTTCCGCAAGTGCCCCAACGCAAACGTGTCCCAGTCGAATACGCGCTCCGCGTATTCGACTGGGGCACGTTTGCCTGGTTTACCCTAATTATCATATTTTGTAAACTAACATCTAAATATCCTACTACTGCTCACACTGACTGCAGGTGGAATGGAGTAATTTTGATACATTTTGTTTAGAATCGTGGATAGCAATTTTTATAATGCAGCTATTTTAAAATACTTATTTTAATTATTTTGTAGCTTCATACTCGCCGACATGCAATATAATACTACCGATCATCAATTCAATTGTGATGTTCTGTGTTTAGGCACATTCATGGAGCCTATTGTCAACGAATTTTATTAACCGAATGTTCCTGTTTAATACTATGATCTGATTATGATATTATCAATGTTTATTTAAGTATAACTAATATACATGTTTACTAACAACCTATGGAAAGGAAATATTATTATACTAGACAATAGCTGCAGGTAAACGATTCCATTCATCGATATTGTTTATGTACCTGCTAGTAATAAGCGTTTATGAATAGCGACGATTTGTTGCGCAATTATCTCATTACGTTATTGATTTCACCAGGTTTTGTTTGATGACGCCCCGCTGTTACGGAAATTTAATTAAACGTGTTGCCGTTGTATTGTCAGTTTCATTTGCGTCTAGTGTTTAAAAAGATCAGCATGAATGAGCTGAATATTTTAATGTTATGATTAGTTATACTCGTACGACTAAAGACTGTTACGGTAGACATTGAGAAAAATGCATACAATTTCATTGTAGCATGTGATTACATTCATAATGATAGATGAGAGCGGATGAGACTAGTTCACGGTTATGATACACACATAAATACTTTTTTGTTGTTATTATGTTATCAAACTAACACCATAAAGGTGACATTCTCGCTAAGCAGAAGTTCTACAACAGTCGCATTACATTGTGCACCTCCATAATACGCCACATTGTATCCTCTCGACCATTTGCGGTTACCCACTACATGGCTAAAATCTTGTACAGTACACATGTGGCGAGTGCCTGCTAGCACTGTCTTGCGTAGAATGTTCGCGAATTTAACTGTTAATGTTTGCACATTTCTAGTAATAGAGAGATGCAAGATGAAATACGTAAAGTACGCAATGTGTATCTTACGCTTATGAACGCAAAGTTTAGAATTTCCAAACGCTACCCTATCAACAATAGTTTGATAATCCTAGAAGACGGAATTTTATATGATATGTCTGTTAAGAGAAAATTCCGTTTATTCTGCAACTTTGTAAATAAAACATTAAATGGATTTGTCTCAGCCCACTGCAGGGTGAAGTGAAGCATCCCATTGACTGGATTAAAAACGGACTGTGTCCCATGTTTATTTTTATTGGGTTTTTTTTACTAACCAATGGCAATTTAATTTTAGAAATTTTATGCTAACGCAGACTCCTGTTTCAACCATTGCTACACACGTGTCCATAAAAATTTGAGTTCACCCGTACAATAAGCAAACTATTGATTCATTTCCAGTTTAGCTCCTGAATGAACTTTGTACATCATTGTTTCAATAACTCTAGGGACGTACCCTTCTTTAAACAAGATCTGTACTGTAGAGCGTATTAACCTCTGATATGGCAGCGATTTTAAAGAAATTTTGGTCGAGAACACCTCGTCTTTCCTACCTATCGTCAATAAAAATTTATAGATACATATTTTATCATATTCTCAATAAATTGCTTGTATGGAAACTGTATAATTGCTACAATAGATAGTATCAAAACTAGTATTACAAGTTTAAACATCTGTATTGAGACAGTAGACAAGTAAGTCAATAAATTACTAATCTGTACAAAAAATAATTAGTAGTGAATGTAGATATAGCCTTAATTGATAGAATCAATGTTAATTACATAAACAAACTTAATGAAAACTAATTAAAGATTTCGCTTAATGTTATAAATTATAGCGAACAAATATTGGCATTTGCTATTTTATTATTTATGGATATAGATATAATGGATTACCCAATGGTTACGGGCGTTACTACCCACGGCCGCAGACTCTCATGTAACTAAATCATTCAAAAGATTTACTCGTGATTTAGTAATGAAAGTTGTTATAAGAAAGCTGCTGTTGTAATATTAGATTAAAATATTATTAATGTTTTACAAAGGGTAGATTAAGATTTGCATACATTACATTCATATATTCAGAACAACGATTACCTTAAGTAAGGAGTAGTACACACAGATTGCATCTTGATAAAGTTAATGCAAATAACTATCAACATAATCAATTTGTTTTGGAATTTAAACGTGACTAGGTAGTATTTTGATCTGCAGATTACTGAATACGAAGGTGTTATTTTAGTACAAAATTATGATTAAGATGTTGAGAACCCGTGTGTATGCAGCTTATAAAAATACGTAAGCGTGGCCTGCCTATGCTAGTCGGCATTTAATCCCTTGTGATTTTTATATAATTACAGACAGTCGAGGCGTTGACAGGAGCCATTATAAACGGATCACGACTTATTCATGTCGAGACAAATATAATGTTGCTTTCGTTGACACCTCATTGTGTGCGTTGAATAACCACGAGTAAATCGTGAACATCTCAACACCAACGTATTAAAACGGTTTGTTTAAGAATGGAGTAGCAGATGCATGAACTTGACTCACGAACGTTAAGTACGGAGACGTCGACGCTTCATAACAAAACAGATCATCCCATTTATGTACATGATAACCTTTGGCGATGCAGCGAGTGGCGAAACTGACATAAAACTAGTCCGTGAGCAATATTTCACGAGGGACCTAAGATAAGAAATCACAAAAAGCAGTGTCACAACGTGAGCTCAGTATCGCGGAAAGTTTTGCAAGTAGACAGCCAACTTAGTCTATTGTTTGAGACGCCAGAGTTCGTATTCCTTTCCTTTAGCAAAAGGTGAAGGACGGACTCGGGTGCGGAATGTGGGATATCTGCACATCTTCTATGGTTCGGTTTATTATGCAAATTGATATGAAGGCATGCATACTGATTATGCGATGCGATATTATGTTAATTTAGATCAAGGAATGTAGGAATTGCGCATTTTTGAGTATCTAGTCGCGGCCGTGTGGGAATAAAGAGAGAGATTTACATTCCCGACGATGTGGGTCAGTTCTCAGAGGCTACGGCACATTATGCTGTAACAGAGCCCGCGGCAGCTCACGGACGGCTACGGACAGAGACTGCAATGGTCTTCGCGCTACCGTTTTCTAGAAAATTGCATTTCCTTGGTGAAAGTCTGTTAATGATGGGGCGAAGGATTCGTGGCGATCTAAGGGCGGTATTACACAATCTTGTACAACTTTCTAATAATTATTTATATAAGTGTTGCACTTAGATAGGGAAAGCAGGGCTCATCTTCCTTGTCTAATTACAACCAGATGTTTGTAAACTTTCTACTTACTCGTAATATGTGAGATATGGGATGTGCATAATTATGAACACAAAATTATAAATCGTTAAAAAGAAACGTCGATGGTTTTCTAAAATGTATAGTAAAATAACATTATGTTTTGTTTTAATATCTATTGTAATTAATGAGCAGTAATGTGTCAAATTAGCGTTGACATATCGGAGTGCTGGTTATCTGTGATTATTTGTCAAAGAGATAAAATGACGATCCTCATAAAACTTTTTTTAATATTGGCTGTGACACCGTTTTTAGGATTCCGTACAAGCCAATTATCTTTTAGCTTATTATTTTATTAATAAGTATTTACATGAAACTGTGTATTATTGAGCATGGCAAGCATAATGAGTTCGGTACTAATATTATGGTATTTTTTGTCACTTATGGAATTGTGGTAAAAGGTTTAGTTTTGTTTTTATATTTTTACAAGCTTGTAATAAAATACAGAAAAAGTAGTAAATAGTCCTAAAAATGATAAAAACATACCATTCATAAAATACCAATTAGGTAAGTACAATAAATCTTAACTTTCATTATCCTTAAGTCGCCAAACGAGTAATAATCTAGAATTACTCTCACTGTTTAGCTTTTGAATTAGCTGTTTATATTATAATAATAAATTAACAAAAGTAAAACTTTACATTAATAGTCATGAACCCATATGCAGAACGAATAACCACGCCCACGGGACACGCTTCTTATACGAATTAATACCTGGTCTGCATTGCCAAATGGGAGACGCTTTGAACCATTCATATCTATTACAATAGCCAACGACGTTACAGTGACTCCACACTGCCTGATGGTAAGCGGTCAGTGGAATCAAAAGTGGTGGCCACCATTCCAAAAGTCATCGTCTAAAACTGCAGAGGCCCTAGACAAGCGGCATAGATATTTATTCTATTCATAGAATAGATAAAAAAATATATAGGATTGACATAAGCTAACGCCAATATTGTCGTACTTAAGCTTATGTCAATCTTATACATTTTTATCTATTCTATGAATAGAATAGAAATCTATGCCACTTGTCTAGGGCCTCTGGTATGTTGTAACATTATGTTGCCTATTATAACATTTATTTTGAATGTTTTTTTTTTTTTAATATCCTCTATCCTTGAATCTGAGTGTCCTAAAAGTTACGAAGACAAACCGAAACGGCGCGGCGCGGCGCGGCGTCTTTTAATGTTTAACTTTTGATGCCTTATTGTGCCTATAGGTTTATGCCTTTATAATTATTGTGTTTGACTCATTATTCAGACGCAATAATAATAAGTATCGATGTTGTCATATACTTATTTTTAATATACATTTTTTATATTTGTTACATTTACAGTATGTGAATTGTTAGTTCCGGTTATTGTTATCTGGTTTCACTTCAAAAAGGATGTTATAGGTAGTAATTTTTTACCGTATATCACTAACTGCCTAAGTAAATCTTGGAAGTACACATACGAATTCAAGAAGTCACATTGGTATTTATCAGGTTTCATACCAACACCTTCGTGCTTAATAGACTAAGAGCAGTTAAGGCACTCCACCAGGCTATCACCAGAACTATAAAATCCACCTATCCATGCAGCTTGCTTGGTATTTAATTGTTAAATCAGCATCATTATGTTAATGTAATTTTTACCTTATACTTAAGTTTGTACGTCGAAGACACGTTATTGTATGCAAGAGTTGAGTGAAATCAGTTATTATGGTGATGACTCACAATTGGCTAGTTGCCTGCCATTATCCTGCACGCGATTCTTAAAACTAATATTATTAACTCGATTGCTCTCCGTAATACACTTTTCTAGTATGTACTACTTATTAGCGCTAATTTCTGCAATACGTGTATTTATTGTCGACACACTCTCATTAGGTGGGTCATTTGCCTGTAGCATACGCATTTTGTAATAATTTTAATAATTATTTCAGTAAACTATTGGTAAGTTACGAGTAACTATTGATTGGTATGAGTATTACCTATAAAATTACGAAAAAAAATCTAATCATTTCTCTTTGTAATATTGGTGTAGATTTAGTTTATTTAGGCTGGATTTTAAAATATAAGGACACCAATTACAATATCGTGATCGTTTAACGTCGAAAAGTTTAGTTTCCTTAATTGATGTTCAATGATTCTGATAAGACTGAAAATCAAAATGATTTCTACGCAATATGAAAAAAAATGTAAACAACTCACTAAAAATGTCAGAATCGTTATTCAGAGGGCCTAGATAATCATTTTATGGGATATTGTTATGCTAACGCCATCATTGTCGTTAGCTTCTGTCAATCTCATACATTTTTAAATCTATTCTACTATATTAGCATTTAAGTCACTTGTCTCGATCCTCTGATCAAAGTAAAAATACTGACACAGAACCCAACAACTTTATGATTAAAATGTTCGTCCTTTTGTAAGCGTGGTGTCAATAATGATACATTTATTGCCCGATAAATATCTCAGAAGTCCCGATAGCGCGGACGTGTCAATTAATAACACTTCAAAAGGCATTAGTATTTATAATGTCTTATGTGATTTTGGGTGGAAGCCATAAGGTATGGAGAGTTTGATGTGCTATAAGAACAGCAGATGTTGGATGTTGGTGATGATATAAGAACCTCCTTTGAGATAACTTAGTGCAATGTTTTACGAGATGCCGTCGTCTTACATGACAAATCATCACACAGACGAAAAATTGTAAACGATGATGGTAACTGTGTACTCGAAGAAGTTTTCTTACGACATCGTTTAGCACGGTTTTATACGGTAGCACGGTTCTATACGCGTCACTCAGACGAAAGTGAAATGGGATGATAAGGCAATTTGCTGGAGATCCGAAGACGCTGTCTCCACGCACACATTATTCGTTCCCATCACTATTTTATCATATGGATCCATACGATTAATAATTATAACCAAGTCGTTGCAATGATAGTACAATGTGGCATCATAACGCATCGTGTAGTTTACCCTTATATAAGAAGATGCCGACATATGATCTTTATTACTACATACTTCATAAGGATTAGAGATTTCATTCCTGTACGATATCACTTACCTATTTACCCTTTGACTTGCGGATATGTTAGTATAAAATACGTAAAATAAATTATTAGATACGTAATCTATGACTTTATAAGTCGATAGTACTAATTGAAGTGTAAGTGTAATGATTAGGATAAGATGATATTATTGAGGACTAAATAAATCCTTTGCCTCTCTCATCCTAATGTCGTTCATTTGGTCAGCTTTGTACCCGTGGAACGACAGGCTTCGTATTACGTAGTAAGTAGGTAATAAAAAGAATAAGTAGGTAGTGTAAGTATATTTTGTTGTAATTGTAACTCAAGACTGACAGAAATTTTGTACCAGAACTATAAAATAAATTCAGATTTTAAGGTTTAATACTTGTCATCTCAAGTACTTATGTTATACTAGCTGCGCCCTGCGGCTTCGCCCGTGTGGAAATTGGTATAACTCTGATAAAAAGTAGACTATGTCCGTCTCCGGCACCGAATACCAATTTTCATCGAATTTGGTTCGGCCGTTTAGGCGCTGAGTAACAAACACACACACACATACATACACACAACTTTATTGCTTTAAAGTTAACTATTCAATATTATTGTTTTATATTGATACCTCGGTAATTTGGTTCCTTGCACAATATATATTTTTTTTTTGTATTCTTTTCCGTATTATATGTTTAACCTTTTTGAACATTTGTTGTAGCTTAGTAAAAGCTAATATTAATTAAAATAAATTAAAAAATTGTATTCACTACATGATCCTTACAATGAATTTACATAGTAGGTACTTACATCGTTTCTTGAACTATAGAATTACTGTAATATAAACAGTGATTTAAATTGTTTCTAAAGATGTTAGTTGCAAATATATGGCAAGAAAAGTGTTCATATTTCACTTTGTACTTGATAAAGCAGTATTTTGTGGTAGTGTTGCCACCGCAACTCCGTGACATTTCATTACTAGCACTTTATGTGCTTTATTGCATTAACGAACGACGTTTTTTTAAGAGGATAAGTCTTAGTGACAGGAAAATCCTTTTATATAAGTTTAAAAAAAAAAGGATTCTTATTTTTACATCTATATTGGTTTTGAACAGTTTCGCAACCAAACATTGCTTCACCTTTCCATAAATAAGCTTAAGTCTTTTGTCCAGTCAACGTCAACGAGTTGAATAAACAACGGATCACTTATTAAAACTTGTCTTCTTATCTCAGTCCTTTAACGTCTAAGCATGCTCCATAAGTCGCTTTATGTAAGCCACCGGTGAATCCGGTTAATGTGGCCTTTACTTCCTAATGGCTGCAATTATAAAATTATTTAATCAAGCTTATGAAATGGCGATTCTTGGTCCGTGAATCGTGACGGTCCGAACGTTGATAAAGATAGCCCATTGTTTATAAACCTTATCATTTCTTTTGTTGCGTAAACTGAAATCGTATTATTAAAAGCTCTCCGGGTTTGGGCAATTTGTCTTTTGATATTGAGAAGGGCGTCGAAAAAGTTGCATTGCGAAAATGTAAAACTTGTTTTTAAATAATAGTTATTAACTTAACTCGCGTTACGTTATGTTATGTATGAGTGAAAATTAATTATGTCTGTAGGGACTGTATAGTGTATACTGTGAGAAGTAAATTTGTATAGTCTACAGCAGAAACAGTTTTAGCAGTCGCACTTAGAATACTTACTACTTTAACCTAGATGCAATGTACATAATTTCCAAAAAACATAATTCTGAGTTTTGGTCTTGGTGTTGCCGCCATAGAACGCTTTCATACAGTCACATGTTTGACGTCTCTTTAAAGTTGGTACTGCAGTTCTATTCTCCACAATACGTATTGCGTCATATTTACAATAGAAATACCGAAGTAATAAATCATTTTCAATGTTCGCATGTGAACTTGTTGTACTCATTAATGTCATGTCACAAACTCTCGATACTCTAACTATTCTACTAAGTGATGTATTCAATACAACAACGCCTGGCTTATAAGAATACAGAATAATTATGATTAATGAATTTGTATTTTTATATATTATTTGCGTCTCATTTTACGAGTATGTCTGGTTTATTGTTTAACAAGAATTCGTTGTTCTGAAGACGTACACGGAGATATTATGTACTCGTAGGTTTAACGCACAGTAAGAATTTGACTCTTCTACAATAGAAGGTTTTCATTTCACTGAATTTTGTTTTTGTATTCTCATTCAATTAAGAACATGAAAGATTTTCTATTCTATCTAAAGTTTTATAGCGTTAGGGTTCCTCCAGGGAAAGTTAAATAAAAGACAATCTACTTTATTATTTAACTATATTAGATTCTATTCTTGTACAGCAATGTTTAAAAAAAAATTAACAAATTAAAATTCCTTTCATGCATGAGCATAAATTACAGATATAAGCACTCCAACAATGTTTCTACGGTTATCAGTAAGTGCTTACTACAAATTATAATTAAACGTACCCACGTACTCTGCATGTTTTAATGATCATAATGTTAAGCGCATCCTTTGATTGCCCTCAAAAAGCACCAGATAATTCCACAGAGAAATTTAGTTTCTTGTCGATGTTTAATTAAAATTGAAAATTAATATTCTTATATTGTATTTATTTTATGTAAGAATTCAGTTGTCTGTGTAGAGGAAAGAGAATATTTTTTTTAAAATTAAATTGGTACATCGGCTTCTTCGATCTAAGCGCCAGAGAAGATAATTGTTCGTTGGTGATTTCTTTGTTGTTCGATGGTTTAGTTCTTTCTTTTTTCTTATCCATAGCAGAAATATATTTGTGATAAATAATATTTATGTACAAAGTCAAATATGTAAAAGTATAGACATATCAAAAGTATTTATTTGTTTTAAAATATAGTCCTTAGTTTTCGGTTCTTAAAACACGTTCCCTTCGAAGTTTGTATACTAATTTTTAACCACGCACGGCTCATTGCTCACATGTTTGTTTATGACGTATTACTAACTAAAAGAAGATTTATCGTATGGCAAGTGACGTGTGAAGCTCACACCGCTCATGATCGAACCATCATTTATTAACAAGCCGAAGTTTAATAAACGGTTTGGAAAGTGGAGGTAAACGCATCTCAAAAGTTATGTTATGTAGCTAGTTGATGTTGATGCATTCTTGTGTGATAAATAAAAATTGTTCTTTAATTGAATTTACCATGGTCAGATTTAGTTAGGCTAGTTAATGCGGTTTGGTTATATGTGTAAATACTTAAACACTAGTTATTGATAAGATTTAAAGTGTTTTTGTCGCTAATTTTTCTTATAAATTTTTGTAAAACTTAAGAGCCACTTAGATTTGAGTGACGATTCAGTATTTTGTGTATCAGTAGATACATATTTTTATTATACAGAATACCGTATAAATTATAGGACATGATATAAAATTGTCAACTTACTTTACTTTAGTAAGCTTCCAAATTAAGATTTTACGATATTCAGAGGATTTTATAAAAATATAAAATTTATTGAAATTTTGTGTTTATTGTAATCGTAAATTAGAGAATACGTGAATTCAAAGTTATATAAATGCAATCGCAGTGTGTGTGGTTTTTGACTCTAAACTTTGATAGCTACACTGACGGACTCATAAACTGCATCAAAGTAATAGACGACTTTGAAATAAATATTTTAACCAAGTATGCAAATTTTCTATACAGATTAAAATTGAAACCTCTAGATTGGTTCGTGAACTTTAAAACAGCGTAGGGTCATATGCTTAAGTTTAAGTTTGTGTACTGGAAAGGACCTTAAGACTTTTTTAAAGAAAAAACAGAAATTTAAGGAAAATTGGTTTAATGAAAAAAATGGTTTTAACAATAGACACAAACTTTATGCAAGGGTTTATTTATGTTTTAATAAGGTGTATTACTTCCACGTGCCCTTATTACGGATTCTAATCGGTTCCGCATAGATTTTATTAGGGTTATTAAAAGATCTTGCGGAATATTGTCCCATTCTTCTGAAAGCGCTGTTCTTAGTGCTGCCACTGTCGTGGGCACAGGATTTCTCGCATATACAGCTCTTTTTAAATTGTCTCAAACATGCTCAATGGGATTAAGATCCGGGCTGCGTGCTGGCCAATTCATTGTACGTATCCCAATCTCTTCGCAATATTGTCGACCTTGTGCAGCAGCGTGCGGCCGGGCATTATCCTGTATTAAAGTAAAATTTTCGCCTATGAATCCCATGTAAGGCACCACGTGATCTTCTAAGATCTCTGTTATGTAGCGATGTGCAGTCAAACCCCCTCTATTACCGTTTTGACGGACCATGTCTATGAACACAAGTTCTGTTCGCCCGTTCATCGATATGCCACCCCAGACCATACACGAACCGCCTCCAAAAGGAACACGCTCCTCAATGCAACTTTGAGCATATCGCTCCCCACGTCGACGATAGACTCTTCTGCGACCATTTGCACCATATAAACATGTCCTACACTCGTCCGTGAACAATACGGAGGCCCATTGCTCTTCTGTCCAATTTAGGTGATTACGCGCAAATCTTAAGCAAAGTTGTCTGTGAGCTACAGACAACTTTGGACCATTTGCTGGTCTAAAAGGGATGATATCCGCTTCCTTTAACCTTCTTCTTATTGTTCGTGTACTCACATTTACTCCACGCTCTTCATTAAGCTCTGTTTTGATGTTAACTGACGTGAGGAAACGATTTCGCAGGGAAGTTGTAACAATAAATCGGTCATCACGACCGGTGTGGTTGCTCGAGTCCTGTCTGTACCACGTCTCCTTCTGTAAGAACCTGTCTCCACAAACCTTCTGTATAGTCTAGAAACCGAAGACTGGTTTAATTTAAATTTCTACCAATCGTTCGTTGATCCAAGCCCTCCCGCACCAGTGCTACAATTTGAGCCGCTTGTTCGGACGAAGTATCCATAATTATGGTTCAAAAACTCTCGATGAGTTAAAAAACTAACCCAACAATTCTGCTGGTAACAATAATTCAATTTACAAAAGAATAAAAAATCAATGCGAATTAATTTAAAACTTTGCTTTAAATAACACGAGTAAATTTTCTTTGCCGGCTTTATTCATTTGTTTTACTGCAGTTCTATTTTTAAATTTTGCTTTTTTTTAAGATTAAGAGCCAGTCTCTCCATATTTATATAATTTAATCTAAAAAATTTGCATACTTATTAAAAAAAATGATTTCAAAGTAATCCTGAACTTTGATGCAGTTTATGAGTCCGTCAGTTTATTTTTATAGCATATTGGTGACTACAAACATACGGCCCAAATGCGGTTATCCAAAGAAAGGCTTTGGACATGATTGTGTTCTCTGAATGCCAAGAAGTCACACCCAAACCGACGTCGCGCGTCGTTGTAAAAAAAAGAAACCGAAATGAGAAAGAAAAGAGGAAAGAAAAGTCACAGAGAGGATAACTGAACTGCCAGCGCTCTCACTAACTGAATAAAAGGCGAAGTTAAAAATACTACGTCGATATTTCATAGAGGACAGATACTGCCCTAGTCGATCCGACCATAGTTAGTATCTATTACCATAAATATCAAAACTTTATTTATATTTCTAGTATCCGATCAACCATCAGACTTTGGTAACATCCTAGAGCGTAAGTATAAAATACAGTTATTACGATACTCATGATACATCATTGTCTAGAATCCAACAACAGTTAGAACCCATCCTGGCAAGCATAATTTTACTCAGGCGACATGTAATTTTAGTTTAATTGCAAGTAGGTAATAATTTCCAAGACACTGCCCGCTTGCTTAACAATTATCTAGTAAGTAAGTTTATTACGTGTACAATAATAAATGTCTCTTTTTCAAAAACAATAAACCAGCAATTAGACAACCCACACGTCTGTGCATATCTAGTCGTGTCTACATGACTAATGACAGTATGGTCTATTACGTTTCGCTTACAAAAACATGATGAAATTAGTACGATTTACAGTTCACAGAGCTTTAATTGTAATATGTTGTATTACTATATTATTTATTTGACATAATCTTATCACGTCATACAATAATAAATATTATTATAAACACGGAACAACGCCAATGAAGACAATAATGTGTCTACTTCCAAACGGTAAATACATACCTAAATATATAAAAAACAAAAAAGAAGAAAGAAAGAAGAATTATTTATTGTCAACAATATAGTCGCACAGTAGAATGACAAAAACAATTAGATGTGCATACTATTAGATATGTATACTTATAATATAACACAGACACTGCGCGCTGAAACCGGTTTCTTCTATTCTTTGATAGAAAGAAAGAAGAATAAGAAGATATAATTTTTTTGATTTTTTTAAAGGTTTCTTCTTTCTTTTTTTTATTTTTGTCTCATCAATATCTTCTTAGTACTCCAATCATGTGTATCTTCGTATTGTATGGTATTGTATAATAACCATGATACCTAAGCGACGCTTTCTCGAATTTTCTTATTGCGTTTCATTGCTATACTTCTTCATCCATATTTGATTCAAGTAGCCTTCTTATTATATGTTGACAGTACATTAGCAGACTTGTAATGTATCTGCCAGGCTCCGAGACGTTTCAAAAAACATAGATAAAATAAAGTTATTAAATTTGTCTAATTTGTCTAAGCTTTTCAATAATGAAAGCTATACAACTTTACACCATTATTATTATACATCACTGGTCATAATACTAGCTTAATTTATCATTATTTCATTACCAATGCAGTTAGAAATTACGAACAAATTATGTGTTTATTGTTAATTATTGAGCTAGTACGCATCGGGACAATCCCACCCACATGCCCATCACTGTGACTCCTGTAAGCCAGGATTAACAGTGATATCCAAGAAAAACACCGAGCTTTGACACTCGGGAGTCCCGGGGACTGCTAAACCTACTGTCTTGGACCCCGCAACGAATTTAATCAGAAGTAAGAGGAGGAGTTGGAAATAAAATGTCCACTTCCCTCCATTGCAAAGCGGGCGACAAATTTAATCTGTATAGGATTATGACCTATTAAAAGAGAGCACCACGGACACGTAATATTAAGGGACCTATGTGAGCTATATCTGATTCCAGTAATATGTATGGTAGAAACGCTTAAACGCACGGAAATTCACCCTAGATGACACAAGATCCTCATAATAAACTGGTCCTGATGTAACTTGTAAACTATTTAACATTATTTCGCGGTCTTTACGCCAAAGACTACACTCCCAAAGAATGTGATGAGCAGACTGTTCTTGATTGCTAGTAGCTAGTACGCATGTCAATCTTCCTCTATAATAAACTAGCCCGCAGCTTTACCTACGTAAATGTCAGTTATATCACATTTTCCATACAAACTTTTATCCCCTATTTTAAATCCTTCAAGCCATTTTTTCGCGATAGGTTTATAATATCCCTATACCATATTTCATCAAAATCGGTTCAGTGGTTTAGGCGTAAAAGCGTAACAGACAGACACACAGATAGACAGACAGAGTTACTTTCGCATTTATATAAAACTAGCTGTTGCCCGCAGCTCCGTCCGCGTGAATGTCGGTTATATCTCTTTGATTCCCCTAAAAGTATTTTTTTCGCTATAAAAGTATGTATAATATGTTGTTCCCCGAGGTCTAATCTATATCTATAACAAATTTCATCAAAATTGGTTTACTGGTTTAGGCGTAAAGGCGTAACAGACAGACAGACAAAGTTACTTTTGCATTTATAATACGAGTATTAGTATGGATTAGTATTAGTATGGAAGTATGGGTTGTCTTAGACAACAATTTAACTTTGACGGCCTACTAATATGTTATATTGTTATTAGATTTCGCATCCGGGGATGGAATGGACATGAGAAGAGTCGTGAAGGTCGCCTTGTAGACGTATATTGCGACTTAACTCAGTATGGACTTTTTTGGTGAGACATGTCATTACCGAGATACTGGTAATACTAACTATCAATGAGCTTTTAGATTAAAATTTTTAAGTGCAAGAAATCAAAAAAATAAAAAAAAATGAAAGGTTTTCCGAGAAGCACGTATGTCATCCATGAATGAATTTGTGGATATTTAAAAGTCAATATTTATCATTATCATTAGATCAGTTGAAGGACATTTACTTCAGGAGATTGATCGCCCGTAAGCATATTCACTTTATCCGTTCCTGAGCCGGTATCATTGATTGGGTGAGGGAGGACCTCAAGACCAGGCCCTTGCATGCCAGAATATCATTGTCTTGGACTGCTAATGTGTTAATTTTTTTTTACTGTATGTAATCTACCCTTTTACAGAACACCCACATTTCTTTTCCAAATGGTATTGATATATTATTTTCTTAGTTGCTATTATAGTAAAACATGATGTCTACAGGATTTAACTGTCCGATCTTTTCTTTTTCAACGGTACAATCATGTTAATGTATGCAGTAATGCAAACTACAAAGTAATAAATTTTATGATCTCTAAGTGTGGTAAGTAACTATATATAATCTACCATCAAATACGCCCACGCTTACCCTTATTCAGAAATAACGGTGTAGATATTAAAAATATAAAACATTGTAAAAGAAACATTACCAAAAAAGTGTTGTACAAACAATCCTAAAACCAGAGAGATATGAATGAAATGAAAGAACGTGACAACAACCATATCAGGCCTTTAACTGCAGAACAGAAAAAAGGTTATAAACCTTTCTCCGTTTTATGCTCTGAACAATTTTCGGGTATTCTAATTGATCCAATATTAGTACTGAGGTACAAAAAATTATAGCAGATTCTCTCCATTTCTTTAAGCTCACGTGAATTTGCACAAGCAGTATTACTTACTGTGTAGTAGTACCGAGTTCATACTTGGGTGTCACGGAAATAGCTAAAGCTTCTTTGTCTTTCTTTTTCATCTTAAATCATGAAACAAATTTAATCAAAAGCTCTACTATAAATTGAAATCCGTTTACCTTATTTGTTACAACTTAAAATATTAGTAGGAGAAGTGAACAGCGCCTCTGGTATTTACTCGGAGATTTAAATTTTCTTATAAAATTTTATTGTCAACAAAAAACTTGCAGAGAGATAATTATAATAAAATCTTGGACGGAAATCCTGAAGTGTCGTCTGAAGTCGTCACTTTTAAACTATTTATAATGTTAATTTTGTGTTAATTTTACAAATCATTTCATTTCAGACTTAAATGAACAAATTGTTTTTGGGTGGACGCCAAATTGAAATGAAAATAATTTACTTTTGAACAGTTTTCTTTGCGAAAACGTGTAAGAAACTGAACGTCATGCTTAAACTATATATCTACATTTACCAATCTAAGCTGATACTTATGTCGTTAAACAAGAACATCGAAACTTAATAATACAAATTTTTGGGAAGTAGAGCCAAAATCAGATACAATAAAGGTGATGTTCCCATAGGTTGCTGCATGAACTTGCGGTGTTCTTTAGTTGCTGCATGTCCCCTTTTGTTGCATCTACAAAATCCTTATAATCATTAGTTAGCAATCACGTTATTCAATTTCGGTCTTACGTAGCTTACAGATAAACCACCATGTAATAACTATTATTAAATAGCAATATGCTAGCTAGCTAATAATTTCATAAACGATAAATTTTCAATTGTTGAGAGAAATTTATTATCAACGAATTACTTGGTTATTATGGCTGGTTAAGTGTTGCTATATTGATGCGATAGAACACTGATCATAACATCATCATTGTGAAAATAAAACAAGCAAAACTACAAAGTAGTCTTCTCCCTAAATAGTATAAAGTTGCTATTTTTTCCAGTCTGTTTTTACAATAACTTATTTTAAGTAAGGCGGATTTTAAAACGGTTTTTACAATCGTTAATACGTTAATTTCTTCCAGAAATAATATATCCCATTAGCACAGAAAAGCCGACAACTTTAACGATTTGTAATCACGTCGGTAAAACGTAACCCACGTGCGAAACCTAGTCTAGGATTAAACAGAAAATAAATGTCTTCAAGCTTAACTAATTTCCTCACTTAATACGCATAGGTAAAGCTTTAATATCTTCCATTGAAATCTACATCTAGATAAGTTGCATTTAAATAATAGTTAATGGAAATATCATTGTTGCGGGTAATTGTCTAGCAAAACCGGTAAAGAACTTCACGACGTGCTTTCTATGAAAGGCACTGGGCACAATTGAGTAGGTTTATTATTGAAAGCTGAGATGGTATCGCAGTTGGTAGTTATTAGCCTGTGATTTAGTGCGGTGCGCCCGCGCTCGAGCGCCGACCACCCCTATTTACTGATAGATATTGGCGCCATCGGCTCGTTTTGTAGAAATCTCTATTTTCTACCTTTAATGATAAAAAGAGAGGTAACTATGCTCTGGTTAGTATATTAGCTAGTGTCTATGTTTATATTTTAACTGCGCTTTTAGCGGTGCGTTTATTGATACTACAGGCACACACATCTTTGCCTAGCTGATGTGATTTGTTTTATAATGTTTAATTTTATATTATGAACAATAAAATCTTAAAAATCCTTCCTCTACCTTCGGAGATAAAGCCAGAAGAAATAATATGGTTAATGTTCTATCTCCAACATCATTCCCACAGAAACTAATAAACACATAAATATAATAATGATGATATTTAACGTCGATATGTGTATTTTATTATTTCCTTGTAAAGTGTTGAAATATGTTCGTATATGGTCTTAATCTCAATTTGTAATCTGCGAACAAAAGTGTCCTCGAATGTCTTACGTTATATCCAATCAATTTTAATGAAATATAATAAAGATACATGATATCCGTGATAATTGAATTTTAATCGTTTAACAGTACCTTTTATTCAATAAATAGTATAAAGCGAACTCACTGTTTTTTTGTCTGTTCGTTTATTTAGTAATTTATTCTAAACCACGTTACAGAGTCTGATACACTATCGTTTAGAGCATATCGTATAGTAGATAAAGGCTGAGTATTTTAACGATTTGTTATTATAATTCAACAATGTCTTAAAAATAGAAAAATATCCAAGTGTGAAGCAGGAGCATGTAACTAGTGTTCATTAAAACTATTGTAATAAGTTTTATATTAAACACAGTTTAGTAAACTGTAAATTCGTATGTTAAAACGGCGTGTCTAATAAGTTTATTTTGTTTTAATCTGTATGCTAATCGAGATTGAAATTATATGTTTAATTAACAAGTAGGTGGGTTGGAGCTCATTGTGCTCCTTTGATACTTTTGAGTCAGCAGCTATGAGATTGGAGACCGATACCACTCCAATACTCGATCTAGTGTACTTTAGACTGACTTACAATTTTGTTTGTTTCATTCATGTGTAATTGATATACTTACAGTACTTAGTTGAAATAATGTACAGGCTGTACTGATAATGGCTGTGTTATAAACACAAAACATATTCAGTATGAGTTAATTCTGTAGAATTCGCGTTTGAAAATAATGAAAACATCAAATTATATACAACATGATACGAATACCGTTGTAAATAAATCCTTTACACTGTTACAATAAGCCTCGAAGCCTCTCTTAATTTTCTACGCGATTAAACTCTTGGCGTTTACAATCACTTTTCCAATTTCCTTATTACTTTCGCATTATATAATACTCCCAATCTTTCTTATTTAGTGCACGAGTTTTTTAGTGTGTCAATTAAAAGGCCACAAACGTTGCAACGTTGCGAAAGTGTGAACATGTCTATTGATAAGAGTCAAACAGTTCAAATGTTGATACTAACGCTAGGGGACAGCCAGTCTCGTATTACACACTCCACGTTACATAAGCTCTGAACAAATTAAACTCACACACGGTAATGTTCTTATGCTCCAATTAAGCGGCGACCGGTTTATTCTAATTTATTTTATGTAAACATTAGACACGCCTCGAATTTGATGTTTATAGCTAGTTTTGTTTTATTAAAATGTCATGTTTGATTTATTTATATGCGATTTTGAACACTGATTTATTTGGCAAGGAAAATCTCACCAGATTCGGAGAGACGATTGATTTGCGAAATAATTATAAATGATGCAAATCATTGTTGCTTTTGGCGAATGGAAATGTTTGAGTTTTGTCACAGTGCATTCAGTATTTAGTAATGGCCTCCTATTTGCCACGTAGGCCAACGGAAAGATTTGATGAATGATGTGTTAGGTACCTATATGAAGTCTATGTTTTTGAGGAAACTGGGTGGATAAGTGAACCAATTGAGAAATACAGATAGATCCTAAAATTTTATACCTGAGGAACTAAGAATTGCTCGAATTTGAATACAATTTAAATTAGTACAATAAAAAATTCTGATCTATTTACCCAACCTTTAGAGGTGCCTGATGTTAGTTGTTACTAAAATTTGTTGTATAATTATAAGAAGATTACAGAATATAACTATTCCATAGTTGATTGTACTATTAATTATGTTCTTAGATGCAATATGATTGAACTTTGATCCAAGACCAAGCAAAGTAGACTGGGCGTCAAAATTTTCTTTAAAACGAGTCGATTTTCAAAGGTGTTGGCAAAGGTCGAACGGTAACTGGGCCGTTTACGTAATGCACTCTTGACATTTACAGGGCGCAGGAGTGTGCGGATTTCTACAATGTCTACGTCACACTCACTCAAGGAATTCCCTATTACGTCACATTACGAAATTTGAAAGGAAACAGATGTGTAAATATAAGCGGTCGAATTTTTGATCGAACGTAAACAATGACTTGCCAAGATGTGATTTATTTCTGCCAATGAATATCCAAAAGTATTATTGAGTTCTTTGATCGATTTTTATAGTAAAGCGAAATTGTACCCTGAAGCTAACTTGCTCAAGCACAATAATAATAATATTCAATTTGATTATTCCGATGAATCCTTTGCATAATCAGAGACATCATACACACATTTATATAGCAGCCGCTTGGGGTGCCTTTAAAATAACTAAAGTAAATTGCAATCTTTTTCCATAATTACTGTAATCAAAATCGGGCCACTTTCTTATAGCTTTAACGACTAATAGCAACAATAGGTGTAAACATGATGATATTAAATTCTTAGACATTTTTTCTGTCGCTTAGACATGACCGAATTAGCAAAGTCTGTAGATAAGTTTTGGGCTCAGAACGAACGCTACTGATAGTATATTAATTTGCACTACGAACGCTGGTGATAGTGCGACATTTATAGAGTTAATAACTGAAATAATCTAATCGGAATTGCTGTCGATACTCTAAGAATCACCACACACTCAGAATGACATAATTTTAAAAAAGCCTAAAACTTATTTTAGGCTTTCCAAGAGGTTATAAAGAGATAATATTATATAACGTTTGTAATAAAGCATTAACCTGGCCTATGCGATAACGTAAACAATCTGCAATTTTAATTATTATTGCGCTACAAGTTACATAATTAATTATCAGTTCAAGGTCTCTAATAATTGCTTAATAGTTCATATACAATGTGAAATACGGAGGCTTGGTCGTTATATATGTAATATGGGTCATATTTAATGTAATCTCATGAACATTCTTGATGACCACGCCGGCCGGCGGCCTAGTAAATGTAATGAAAATTTGCTTTATGTAAGGATGTAGGTTGCATATTATCCCTCTCTCTCTCTTTTCTTTTTGAAGTACCATCGCGAATGTCAAAATGTTTGTTGTTCTGTTCGTGATGGCGGACTGAAAAGTGGGCTGGATGGATATTGAATCGATCGATCATAACTTAACCACAATCACAAAATTTATCATCGTCAAAAACTTCTACTTCTGGACAAAGACTAAAAACTGAATACCGTTCTAAGTTTATCTTGGATATTTCTGAATGACGGTACAGGAAATATAAGTGAGGAAACCTGGACTTTAAAGTCTAAAATTGCCAATCCGCCTTGAGCATTTTATATAATGTGTACTTCCGAAAAGATATAATCCGTTCGAAGTTACTATAAGAAGTAGATTACTGTTAGGCCGGTATTACATTATCATATTTAAATCATATAAATATGATTTCATATCTGTCAAATTCTATGATCATAATTACATGATGACGTTCTTCATTTTTACATATTACACTTATTGATCATATAAATGTCATATACCATCAAGCCGTGTTTTCCGTTGCTATGGGTACTACGTTTTCGCTAGTGTCACAGTCTAGATAGGGGATCCTTTTTGACAGCTAGCGTACAGGTAGGATCATATCAACACACTAGCACATTCTATTTACGTACAGACTGTGCTAGTGTGTTGAGTATGATCCTATTTGTACACTAGCTGTCAGAAGGATCCCATAACTATGATCATAGACAATATGAATCACATGTAGATATTATACCGTCATATATTATGTTCTTCATTTAAAAATGACTTACACATCTATGATCATATTTCTATGATAGTGTAATAGCGGCCTTATTAAGTAGGTCGTGTAAGAGGCACTAAACTAAACGCATATTCTGTGGGCATAGGTTTGTCGCAATAAATATTATGTCGCTATAAGAAACTTTAATTCGTCTAGTTAACTCTAGTTCATCGATATAGCGCATGGTACATACAATTATATTATTGTAGCTTTCATCAATGAAGAGTTGGCAATGAGATCAGAGTCTAGTTGTTAGGGTTAAAAGCTAAGCTTAAGGAAAAATGGAGAATGAGAAACAACCTAGTAAGGATGTTGAACTTAATGACAGAAGCAATTGCTATATCGTAATAATGTAAAATGTTGCAACGACTGTTATTAATTAAGCTGTTCTTTTAAATAAGGTCGGAATTTAGCAATTCATATGTGGATTTACTTTTCAACGAGATATATTTTTACGCAAATAAAGAATCCGTTTTGTTGTTCGATGCTGAATTTTTAAAGTTGAATTGAATTGAATAAGATTTACATTCATAATTTAAACTGTGTTTTAAATAGGCTCAATCACACGTAAATGTTAACACTCATAGACCATTTTGGAAAGTACTGAATTTAATTGTGATTATTAATGTTGTATTTTTATTTTGTACTATGATATCAATACAGAGAATATCATGCCTATCAAGAAATAATAAATACGTTTGTTTGTACACGGCGTATGTACGAGGGCTGGCGGATGGTGGACAGTACGGAGCCTCGTGGACATTCTACCGGTTGACTTTTATGGTGTCTCGACACGACCCTTCTTGACAAATGTTCGTGCCGTAAAGGAGTTGGAATGCTGAAAAGATAAGTTAACGTTACAGGAATTAAATTTAACTTTAAAAGTTATAATTATTAAATACATTTTAATTGTAATTAAAAGATTTTTGTTGATGGTTATCTGTATTCCTATCCAAACATACTCTATTAACACTGCAAAATAAAGTACTAACTTAAGTAAACTAAAATTATTGAACCACGCGAGGGCTAACGCATCTAAGAATCAAGTTTATGCTCCGTCCAGTTTTTCTCGCAAGTAAACTTTTTACACAGCACAAATC
The DNA here is from genome assembly GCA_963082885.1 of Parascotia fuliginaria. Taxonomy (NCBI): domain Eukaryota; kingdom Metazoa; phylum Arthropoda; class Insecta; order Lepidoptera; family Erebidae; genus Parascotia; species Parascotia fuliginaria. The sequence goes on from OY720179.1 coordinate 6,032,236, forward strand.
GTAAGAAAGTAGTAATTTTAAAAAGTATAAAAGCGAGTGCCTTATTCAGTACTACAGGTTCTGTTTTGGTAAAACAGCATCCCAACGAACGTCAGGGACCGCGTTATTTTGCTCCCGCCGATGCCCGTGTTAGGAAAGCAGAGGCCGATGTGGACTGCCGCTCCACATTACAATATTTATTGCATCACAAGATCTTATAACACGTCGTACGTCGGTGACTTTAATATGTTATAAGTGAGAGTGACTCTGAGGGCAAAAGTTTATAACCTCACACTGCAATTAGCGCCACATAAAACAGCCCATAATTTTAACGATGACAACGTATGAAACGTATCCTGTCAATAGGCAATAAAATAAAAGGAAGCATAAACTTTTTATAAAAGCATTGCAAACTCGTGCGGTCAAAACAACAATTTTGTTGTCCACTGCATTCAATTTATTGCCTCGCGAATCATCGTAGGGGCGTGCATAATACGAGCTACAACTATTTTATATTGCTTTCTTAGTTCCAACAGGGTTTATGCCACAGTTTTAATGAGTTTACGTAGATTGGTGGTTTTAGTTGCGAAACATGTTCTGAATAGAAATAATGAGGTACTGAAATTTATTTATAATGGAACTTGGTGTTTCATCGATAGATAGATAATTTTTATATTAGAAGTACGGTACAATAATGCAGTCGAAGTTACTTCGTTCTTCCAAATGATAATAGCCTGACGTAATATTTAACATTTATAAAGCTTCACAATGCAAAAAGTTGATCGCAACTGTGACCCACAGATTGTAATAATGCAATCGCGGAAAGTGTATGTGAAGGCAATTAATCGCCTCAGAGTCCGTGACCGCAGTTTATATTCCTCAATACATTTTAAGAAACACTTTTTAAATAGATGTAGAATTTATGATATCGTGTTATTGTTCTGTAATACTACAAAACAGACACCTTCGAAACATTAAAATATCTCTTAGGAATGAAATAAGAAAAAAAGTGATACAGAGTGGAGGTCACAACTCTCAACATTAGGGAATATCTACAGCGCAAGGAGGAGATAGGAATGGAATAGAGAATCAAATGTGTTAGAAATGATGTCATTTTCGTAGGATACAACAATCAATAATTGTCTTTGAAATGTAGCAGTTCATTTTACGAAAGTGCAGTCTGCTGGCAAAGTATAGTCCATCCACTCGCAATGTTACACAGTTTGGTTCCATAGTAGAGGGTGGCTTCGCCGCAAAAACATATAAATAAAAAATGTAATATACTGTGCTATAATTTGGGCCCATAATTTTAAATCATTGTATAAACGCCTTACCATGCACTTTTGCATATAAGTCGCAGCAACCTTCCTCTTTATCAATTATTGGTATTTATGACAAAATCAATTACGGTTATTAATTACATCGTGAAAGGGAGCCTCATATCCAGTAAGTTATTTATTTCCCTATAAAAAGGTAGATAATTTAAGAAACGTAAATTGAAGTGGGAAATCTATTAATTCTTCCGACCTTTACCTTTACCTCACAATGTTAACGGTGTCATGATGAATGTATGTAACTCGAGGCCGAAAAAAATTACAAATTTCTCGCCTTTTAACCGAACACAACGTTTTAAAATAACGGTGTAACAATTTATGAAAAATCTCTGTTTCGTGTGTAATTACTATTTGAATCACTTGCAGCATGACGAAATAAAATTTTGTGTCAATATCACACTTAAATATAATTTTCAGTTACCTATACAAACGGCGGTCATGCATTATTATAAATATGCTTTTTGTGTTTCAGGGTTATGTAAGAGCATAGTTAGTATCGTAATATTACAGTGTATTAACTAAATTATTAAAAACTAAAACTAGAAATATGCTCTGTGGACACAATATGCTATGGCAAACTCTCAATTTTAATTGCAAAACCTTTTTGTAAACGATTTTATCGCCAAAGATGATGCGCAAAAAATTTCTAAAATACTTATTTGACCAGCTTTTACTTGTTATGACCTCCAACTGTCAATCATTTGATTATTAAGTACTCTAATATGAGTGGCCTCGTAAAATATAAAAGCAGACCTTTAAAGTAGTAAGTAACAATATTTATTAAATTTCACATTTTTTAATACTGACTATATCAGACTGATAGTTTCTAACCCTAAAATCTTTATGCGTCTACAAAGCTAATTCTTTGCAAGTAAATAATATATACTGACTGTAAATGAATACTTGTATTATTAGCCAGTTAACGTAAACAAGCAAATAAATAAGATTTTTTTTTAAATTATTAAATTTTTTGACGTGATAAGTGTAGCTTACCCATTTTAAGGTAACTTATGGCAATCAGTCATTTTAAAAGCATTTAAAGAAAGAAGTATCATTATGTACGTGGTACAGGTTGAGTTAACAATAAGTAGGACGACAGATGCAAATATGAGCCAATTTTAAAGGCAGGCACAAAACGCGCAAATGCGCATGTTGATGACTTTCATGCCATCATGCGAAAAAGAATCGCATCCTTGATGCGTCGGGTGCGGGGTAGTTCCAACAGTCTGCTGGCTGTTGTAGCTGAGGACATTAGCATAGCAGTAGTGTATGGTCGCACTGGTTAGGTGTCCATAAGCCAGTTGCCAGGTTGGTGTCCATTTAAATGTTGGTGTAGTAATGTATGTATGATATGTGTATGTTCCTGTAGTGGTTCGAAATAAGTGACTATTATTATTATTATTATTAAAACAGGTGGCTGTAGTTAGTGACAACTGAGTTTTAAATCCTTTGATGCGGTACATTTAATTGTAATTATAACCTCTTCTATCATTACAAAATATAAGCTTTGGGATCTTATCTCATCTCATAGTTCATGATAGTGAGTTTAGGTGATATTGTGTGAATTCTAAGAATTGTCTAACGTAAATCTATTTATACGCGGCTGCTATACTCCACTTGACACAGGGCAGTCAAGTGCCGTTGCAGTAACACAGTAACGGCTGTCTCATTTATTCAAATTATATAAAGTAGCAGTGGGTCGTTACAAGTATGAATGTGACAGGTTGCACACCAGTTTGATCTACAGTAGCTGAAGGAAGACAGTAATGGTGCAATGATGGCGATATACCTGAGATGTGCCCAGCAGGGCGTCGCGCGCTCCGAGACGAATCGAGTGGAATATTCGCTCCAACACTGACTGGAACACTTTTTGTTAAACATAATTTATTGTAATAGCCTCTCACTAGCTATTTATGTTTAGTATGCTTATATTTATTATATTGTACCACTAATATTATTAATGCTGTTATATTCCTTTACTACGATAGCCATCAGTCTTTTCTAAAAGTGCTCGAATGTTCTATTTTAGAAGAAGTCTTATAACGCTCAAACTTTGCCAAAAAAAATTAAAGATGTGTGAATAGATTTTTTATAGTTTTGGCTGATAAGTGCAAACTAACATTTAAGTCGTCGTAAAATTAATTTGTCGAGCTTTCGAATTGCTAAATCAGGTTTTATAATCTATTATTGTTGTAGAGAGTTTAACGCAGGTGTTTAATGTTGTATGGGTGTCGAAGCAGGTGACAATTATTAGAAATTCGACATATTGATCCGGAAGGAATTCGTCAACTTTCGTCAAATCAACAATTATTTATTGATCGTAAATACTTTCAACAAAAATATTTTTTGACGGTACAAGTTTCTTGTTTCCTGCTGCGGTACCTACACGTGTCCGACGTAAGGCAGTTAATAAGTATTTTGGTGCATGATTAATAGTTTTCCTATAATAAAGAATCGAAACAAATGTAAGGCTAATAAAGTATAATCACCCTAATAAATAAATTGAGTTATCTCGTCTAAAATCTGCATATTAATATAACAATTTTATTATAGTTGTCAAACTTTGAATTACGGCTTCTTTAAAATAGTTTGAATGCCAGAAGAAAAATGGAATAAAAAAATAGCAACAAGAGTTTTTTAAACTTTTATAAGAAAATCTTTTTGCTCATATTTCATGTTAGCACCATGTTACTAATATGCAGTATGCAGGCTAGTCCACAACATTATCGATACATATCTGATTTTGTTCGTGCTTTTGGCGAAAGTTCTGCGAAGTTCGAATGTGTCCCGAAATTGATGGGCCTGTCGGTAAGTGCCGGCATCGAATCTTGTGTTGATCATGCACGCAAACGATACACGCAACACGGTCCTTCACCTCACTAAAATTAAATATTAACTCGATGAGTGGTGAAACTATTTCAGTGAGAGACGTCCCACTTTCCTTACGAAGTGATGGTTTTAATTACTAGTAAGTCGTTCACGATTTTAGTGCAACGCGAGAATGTTTTTACAAAATGTATTTTGCTTACGAATTCAAAGTAAATCTTTCAAAAATATCAAGAATATTGACGACAATTAAGAACAGTTATGTGTAACAGATATGGAGGTACAGGAATAATTAAAGAGTGGTCATGAGAGTTTTATTTCTTAGATTTCTGTTGATGAAGCAAGTTACATGATAATCTTTTAACTACATTAGATCATATTGTCTTTATTCTTATATTTCACTTCGTAGTAACATACAACATGAGTAGCAAACAGGCATACGGTCTATCTGATGGTAAAGCTGGCTTTGTTCTCCAAGCATTGCATATACAATGCTAAGACACAGACAAGGCGGTGCCGAATGCGAAGGAGATATGAATGAGGAAGAAGATGGAAAAGAAAAAAAAAACCGAGGGAGTTAATGAGCCTGGTAGGTAGAATATTTAAATATTTAAATTAGATGTTTGGATTAGTTATATAGATGTTAGTAATATGTGTATATGTTCTTTAAGCTCGGTTGTTCATGCTAAACGAACATATAATGTAAATATTTTAAAGTATGATATACTTAGAGAATTAGATAACAAATATAACGATTGGCATAAGTTGTATACAGACGGTTCCAAAGATAAGGACAGTTTAGGTGCTGCTTTCTATGATCCCTATAGAAAAGTTAAAAGATGTTTTAAAATTAATAACTCTGTGTGTGTTATGTCGTTGGAACTCATTGCAATTTCAGAGGCATTATCATATATTGAACAAATTTTATCACCAAAAGTTGTCATTTTTACTGACTGTAAAAGTGCCTTACTACACTTAGTTAAATGTTCAACACTACAAAGAGGTTTACCCATAGCTTGTGAAGTGTTAGAAAAAATTAATAATTTAGTTAAGAAAAACATTTCTCTGAAATTACAATGGGTTCCTTCGCATGTTGGATTAAGGGGCAACGAGGAAGCTGACAAATTAGCAAAGTTAGGGTCTAGACAGGGTGTTTTAATTCAAATTTTACCACATTATTCGGAAATTTTAAACGTATTCAAAAATTATTGTTATAACATTTGGAAAGAATATTTCGATAAAAAATCAAAAGAGAAAGGCATTTGGTATAAAGTTTTACAAAATCAACCTCCTCGATGTCCTTGGTTTACTGAGTCTAAACTAAATAGGAGCATTGTTGTCACAGCGTTAAGGTTGCGTTCCGGTCATATTCCATCAAGAAAGTTTGGACATATGATGAAGAAGTTTGACTCGCCCAATTGTTTAAATTGTGGTACAATCGACGATGTCCATCATCTCTTGTTAGAGTGTGATTGGAATCGCAGAGCCAGAGATAAACTGTTTTTGGATTTTAATATTGTTAAGGCGAACTTGGGATCAGTTAATAGTATATTAGCTGAACCTAGTTCTGACGCAGCAAGAAGAGTTTATGAAATGGTCGTGTGAAGCGTGAACTACGTTTCATATACTATTTTATAAAATCTTCTATGTTTATTTTTATTAGAATTATAGTTATATTTTGAAGATAGTTATGTTTTTGATACTATAGGACTGACATGTTTTTTAACAAAAGTCCTTAAATAAAGAGAAAAAAAAAAAAAATATTTCACTTCGTAGTAACATACAACATGAGTAGCAAACAGGCATACGGTCTATCTGATGGTAAAGCTGGCTTTGTTCTCCAAGCATTGCATATACAATGCTAAGACACAGACAAGGCGTTGCCGAATGCGAAGGAGATATAAATGAGGAAGAAGATGGAAAAGAAAATAAAACCGAGGGAGTTAATGAGCCTGGTAGGTAGAAATTATGCCGTACTGTGCAACTACTACTATAGCAAAATAAAATTAATTCTTATAAATATAAACATCAAGCTGGACTGAAAAAACTGAAAAAGGCGACTAGGGTACGCATTAAGATCAGCGCAACCGATACGAAGAAATGTGTATTGGTCACTTCGACTTATGATTGACCAATTATAGTGCTTTATGTAGGTACACCAATTTAAAGTTAATGGATCTATTATATGTACATCATAAAGTCCGTGAAAATGAGACAAGATAACGAACCTAACTAATAACTTCACTTAGAGTCATCAGGGCCAACGAAGTCACTAATGAAGCTAAATGCGCGAAACGTGGTGTTATACTTTGTTGGCTAACGGCAACAATTTCTTCTTCCCTTCTCCACTATGACTGACAGAAACAACCAGGTCAGTAGTGTTTATATGTTACAATACAATGTATCTGTTACATTTATCCCAATATCATTGATTTGATTGAAGTTTGCACCTTTGACCGGTATTAAGAACCTACATTCATTTTATATACTCAACAATGGTTTTACGGACATTTGATGTTTTAAATTGCCCCGTTAGAGAGTAATAGGCCTTAAATGATGAGCTTTGATTGACAGGATAACGGTAAATAAGTATTATCTTAGAATGAACCAATATATCAGGGTTACAAGGTTTCTAGTGTGTGAGTAATGCAAAAATAGCATCCGAATATTGTGTCATTCACCTCTGTTTGTGAACTCGTACTAACATTTAACGAAATGAGGTGCCGTAATGAAAAGGGAAGTAATTTTTCGACTATGTGACGTGCGATTTAGAACCGTTCTATCTCTTCCTGTGAATGTCGTAAGAGGGAATAAAAAATGAGTTGGTAAAGTTACTTGTATACTAAATATATTTTACTGCAGTAAACCTCTGCTTTTGGAGAAGCTTATGCTTGTGAACTGTATGGTTAAGGAAGGTTTCTTGATAAATCAACCTAGTCAATCATCGAAAATAACGACTAAACTCTTAGTAGAGGGACAATATAGATTAAAACATTGTAGATGACTAAAACAAAGTTGTGTGTAAAATACAATTTGGCTAGGCTTGGAGGGCTAGGTACACGAATTACACTCTTTGGAGAATAGTGACCACTATTATCGTCACAATACGTTAAATTACATAGAAAAGAAAAACAACTCAAACCACACTGGTAAAAGTGGTTCTTGCTCGGGAAAATATTAGTATGCAAGTGGCGTAGTCTCTTCAAACATGGTAGAGAAACTCTTGAAGAGCACCTCCGACCAGAGTAATCTGTTAAAGTAACTACTCCAATATTCATCAAAAAAGTAAAGAACATAATATTAGACGATACTCGTCTGAAGAAAACGAATCACGCAGAGATGTTTGGTGTAACAGATACCCTTGCTTACAGTTATTTTACTATGAAAATAATGCCATAGAAGTGTTCAATATTTTTTTTGCATATAAATAGCAAATATATAAAGCATTATGGTAACTTATTTTTTTATACAGCTTTCACGTAATTCTGAAAAGTGTTCTGGCAACATTTTAAAAATTATCGCCAAATAAATGGTAAAAATTGAAAACCTCGAAAATATGACGCTAAATTGCGACGTTGCCGCTCTTTTGTGCGAACGCGAACGCTCTTCTATTCTTTAGATTGCACCGTTTTGGAGATAAATAATTGTGAACTTTAAACCCATCCCCAAAAAAAAAACAAAATCAACTTAAAAGAATGGGTAATTTTTTTGTATTTGACCCTTAAAACATATTTCAGTTGGTCTTACAATACATTCAAAGTAATTGGGGTCCAAGGTCAAACTCCCCAGGCACTTCACTACTAAGTCCGTTCTAAATTTACCATAAACGTATCAGATCAAGGTCGGGCCCTAGAAGAGTCTAGTCAATATTTTTGTATAGCATTATGTCTTGGTACAAAAACAGTTATATTTTATTTTGCCATAAAACAGCTTTGTTACTTGATCGGTGCTTTGTTGCGGTGACTGATTTAAAATAATATCCTTTTATATTGGTAGTTCAAATTTGTTGTATCGTAAAATGCTTCATTTCACAATTCCACCCACATATTTATTCACATTCTTGTAGGTACAATTTGAACTCTTGTGTAATAATAGAGTTTAAACCAGTATACAATATAACAGGACTAGCAGGACTGAGAGGACAGGAGTTAGATATAATTAAAAAGAATCATTTATCAATTTATCATGATGAAGATCTCTCCCAAATAATACATTTAATTAAAGGGTTTTTGCCATAATCGTAACACTTGACGGATTGGTGGTCCCAGTGTTGGCACTTTTATTGTATGACGCTGCTGCTTTTTATATGCTTTATGAGATAATTATCCACCATCACTTTTTCATCACTAATTTTATGTTCAATAATTTCCTCGGTGAAGTAGAGTTAGTTTAAGTTGCTAGCGGGTGTTGGATGTGTATTTCTCGACGTTTTTTAAAAAAATAATAGATATTTAATATGAGTAATGTAATAAACTTACATTTCAAACTGTGTTCCATATAATACAGGTACACGCGTCATTTACCTACGCATTATATACATAGAAGTCTACATATAATTGTTGTTGCGTACAGCCCATTGCAAACGATCTCGGCTGAATGGCCGTTTGTGTAAGATGCAGAGAACATAGACCAAATTGATTAGTGATGACTGGTCGTCGGCCGCGATTAAGAACGCCACGAATTGATAGCTTGAATTTCTCAAGTGCAAAATTGCGCCACATTTGTTAGGTTTGTACGTACACCGCAACACGATACGTTCGAAAGATTTGGCACTAAAACCAACAGTTGATTTATTCACTGCGTAATTAGTACAAGACCGTTAAGAAATAAACACTTGTAAACCGTAAATGGGTATTACAAAAGTGTTGCTGTTTGTTTGCTCAACCTAAACAATATTAACCTTTATCAGGATATGACAACTTTTAGTTTTATTTCTTTGAGAAATTTCCTTCGGTAGTGTAATCATAATTTACCTTGCTACCTATGTAAATTTACGTAGTTCAATATAGATGCGCGCGTTAGTGTTTCAATCAGTATAAATCGGGCGATTCCTAATCCATCTCCATCTCTGACACGTAAGATTGAAGTTGCTATTTTTAATTAACCTTTGGCTTCTCAACCGTGAGTTATTACTTCGGTCGATGTCTGGCTTCAGATCTGACTTATTAGATTAACTCTATCTCAAGTTTCATCTTAGTGCTGCCGCAGCGCACTGCGCTTATGAGTTCGCAATATTTTATACATTGCATAAGTGGCAAACCCGGCTCGGGCACGCATACGATTATCGATACTAGATATGGAATAGTAGGTAAGTTTGACCGACTGTTTTGATCTATTCATGTCATGATCGATCGCTTGAATCGTTATTCCAATCGATACATCGATGTAATATTTACGCATTGAATAACCATTTCGCATACCCCTATTGCAGGGCAATAAAGTTGGTTTTAAAATAATAAAATATTACTGGCTTTATGCAGGTAACTGTTGTAATACAAATGAAAGTGAGAGTGGACACGTAATTTGTCCCTAATTTCCATACGGATCCCTCGGTGGTATTTAGTTGCAGCTTTAGCGAGTGTTTTCGCTAATTACCATCTCGTTAGCAATTTAAAATCCTATGAACATACGCTTATTGGTGGACTTGCTGCTTCGTCGGCGAAAGTGAGTGTTGTATAGGGGTTGTATGTCGCGGTAATTGGCAGCTAGCCGGGGTCTAACAAGCGATGTGTGAACACGGCCTACTCGTAACTGCCTCTGTCAGCACTCTTGTACGAGTAGATAGGCCGCCGCGCCGCGCCGCTATCAGTTAAGGCTGCTACAGCATTATGCAAGCCCTTCACTGCACTCCCCGTTAGGGTTACCGAATAACAAAACACAATCTAACAGAATACTAGTGTTAGACTAAGATTTAATAGTATCCATCGAACTGAAATTGTTTGATTTTTATTTTCTTATAATTAGTTGTGAAGTTCAATTTAATCTTTTCATGGACACTACTGTACTGTAGACACAATAGGTGATTTATTGTCATCACGGTCATATACGTTTACTGTTCCGGAAAGTGTTCATAGAAAAAACACGACAAAATTACCTATACGTTTCTCTGTCGAGATGATGTTGTGATTATGGTGCCCGCCTGATATACATAAGATTGAGACTTTAAAGCTTGGCAAGTACCTGCTTTTATTTTTTTTTTTCTACTTTTCAAACTCGTAATTTACACAAAATTATTTTAAACTTTACTGACTAGATATATATAACGTAAACAAAGTAAAACAGAAACGACTTCAAGAATTAAAGTGACTATATTAATTGAGAATCTTGTATTGCAGATGCATTGCACTGGCTACTTATTAAATAAAGGTGAAAAATTTTCATCCTCGGAGGGGTAGGTACTCGAATCTGCGCCTCTGGGGTACCATTTCGGCACACTACCAATAGGGCTATCCGAGTACTGTTTCAAAAGTTGAAATAGTCCAATGCAAGACGTCTTTTTTCTTCTGCCGGTAATCATTACAGAGCTACCATCAACACGTTAAAGTGACTATTAGGTACCCAAAGCATATTATTAAGAGCGCCAAACATGATTAAATATAGGGATGATGTACATTATACACTTGTTAGGGGTCTTCCTGAAGTCGATTAAAAAAGGATGGCATCAAATCACTTTAATCTTAAATGATAACCCTATAAACTGTATTCGCTACCGTGCGTTGACGTTTCCTGAATGTTTAGAGTAATTGAGTTACGATATTTGAATTGACTTATAACAACGAATAATTATCAACAATGTACCCTATTATATAAGAACCATAAATTATACATCCAATGAGCCGCAGGAAGTTTATAAAATAAAAGGTTATTCAATGCAATGATAGTAAATTTACGATTGCAGTTGTGTTAGATAGAAAGTTATTTATCGGCATAGTCTATGCAAAATTGAGATGGGTGTTGAAATGACGTTTTAACATACTCGTAACTGTTTATATTATCTTATGTCTGTTTGCATATCTATGTGTAAATTAATAGGTATACTTTGAAATGGATTAATTGTATGAGTGAGAATTATATTATCTACCTAAGAGCAAAAAATCAAATAACGAATTTGTAGCTATGTTTAAAATATAGTATACAAACCTAAATTGGAAAATTGTGGCTTGCAACGATGGCAGTTGGAAAATTTTGAGTGACAGAGTTTTTTAACTGTAAAGGTAAACTTGTCTTTCAATCCGACTTAATAATATATTTTTGTTAGAGTTAGGATCATAGGAAATCTGGGCAAAATCTTTATGTATATAATATAAAAATATAAATATAAAAGCATACGTATCACAGACTTTGCCAGTTTTTTATATGCTCACACTGGTTTGCTTTTTGTTTTTAAAAGTTTTGTAATTTGATTAGGAAATAAACGTGACTTTAGTTTTAAGTTTGGTTACTGCTAGAGGTTCTCTAGAGTACTAAGCAGGCGACTAAATTATATTAGTCAGTTGATAGCCTATCTATGTATGTAAGTAAGAGACAATATTGCAGACGAGCACTTAGTAATATTTCTACGGGTTTTATCTACATATGGTGGTCACTATTACTAAAACCACAATAAATGCGGGCAGATTGTTCTGTAAATGTTATATAAACATAAATATATATAGCTATGTATTACCATTCATAATGAAGGCATCACATTGTATAAGTCTATGTGTAGCTGTGTAATTTTATACGCCACTTCAAATAATAATCCTTAAAAGATTGTAATAAACTGATAAATAATTATCTAGTTTCTTCTCATATCTTTACCTCGTTCAGTGGTTTGACTGTAGGCAAACTTTCTGACATTTCCTTCTAATTTGCGTCAAAATAGGACGTTCGTTACATTAATTAGGATGTAAATGAATAAATGAACTTTCGTTACGTTTGTATAATAGAGATGGTTTTAACGTTCGAAAATTAGCGTTCGAAGATAGCTAAACAACTAATAGGAAGAAGAAGGTATGTATAGACGTATTTTTTGTAGAAATATTTATTGAGAATATTTTTGTCAAACTTCGCCGCCATAAAGCTTATAATAAATATATAATCGAAAAAAAACGAAAAAATGTAGCTGACCAGTAACAACCTTGAGTAAAGAAGACAAATCTCCACTCTCCGATATTGGTAATGAAAACGCATAAATTTCTAAGAAATAACATAAACCGTCATTATTATTTGATTTTAAAAACAAACATGTACTAAAACATTTAATTGTCTATAATTTTATAAGGGTTTTATAAAATGCGTTTGTGTTTGTTTATTTATGCGATTAAAGGTTTAATGTGCGCGATAAACGTAACTTTACAAGTTACTACGCTACATAGGTAAACATACGAGAGAAATAAAATTATTTTTAGAAAAAAAATGAAACCGACTTCAAACAACACCTACATGTTCAATCCTTAACTAAAAAGTAGAAAATAATATTTTAATTACTTCATAGCAAAGAACATTAAAGGGGAATCAACGCAATCCTTGATACCTATAATACTTTACTATTTATAGTTTTTAATCAGTTATTTTGGAGTCGGTGCCTGCCAAGAAGGATCTTTAATTCTGTCTTTGCAACCAACTTTTGTAATGCACGGGGCGGTAATTGCACGCGTGGGGGATATGCCTGAGTGCACTACCCGAACGCGGTCATACTCGTGAACGCAGACGTCATTGATAGTTGTGTTCAGATATACATAAAAAATTTGACGCGCCCTTATCAGATTCCGTTCGATTTCTTGTATTAAATCTATATTTTTCATTCATATATTAATAGATTAATCAAGAAGGTTTTTTTTTGCTAGTAGGTAGGTTATTTTTATGAAGGTCATTATGATCCTTCTTGGCTGGCACCGACTCCAAAATAACTGATTAAAAACTATAAATAGTAAAGTATTATAGGTATCAAGGATTGCGTTGATTCCCCTTTAATGTTCTTTGCTATGAAGTAATTAAAATATTATTTTCTACTTTTTAGTTAAGGATTGAACATGTAGGTGTTGTTTGAAGTCGGTTTTAATTTTTTTTCTAAAAATAATTTTATTTTTAAACTTTTAGTGGGAATTAATTGTGTATATATATATTCAATATGGGTAGACCTACTAAACGTGCAGCGCAAATGAGACAGCGCCGCGCCGTTTGAAAGAAAGTAGAGACGAGAGGTAAGATTGTAAATAGAGATATAAGGTCCTTGTCAACACTTCCTCGATCGCTAAACCCTGAATCCTATAAACCACAAATCAAAACAAAAAAGTGATGATCTATCAACAATAAAGAATCATCAAAAATCATAATTTAACTAACCGAGCAATCGCTCAGATATACAAAAAATAAACAGTGGTGCTGTAAAGGCAGGTTTAAGGCCGCCCGTTGCTGTTGTGATTTCTCACGACCATAAGACCTCCAACTTGGCTTAACGACTACCAAATTATAGTGATAATCATAGTCTACTGCTTCTAAAGAATGAAGACGCTGAAAATGAAATGACGCAAATGGTCACTCATCCAGGGCCACTTCGTTTCTAACAAAAAATGAATTTTGAAAATCACTTCGCACTTGTGGCATGGACATGTCAATGTCAGATAATTCGTCGCAAAAGACATCGACGTGTTGCTTTACACGTCTTCACTTCTTGCAAACGTTTTGTTACAAAATATTAAATTGAAGCCAAACTACTAAATCATTCTTTATAAAAAAAACATAGGACCCCATTTCGGAGTATACCCTTTCAAATAAAAGAAGAATTTTCCAAATTGGTTTATAAATGACGGAGTTAAGTTGTAACAAACATACAACCACTGAACCATTTCTTATAATAAAAAAATGGGACCAATTTCAGAGTATACCCTCTCAAATAAAAAAAAAATTTTCAAATCGGTTCATAAATAAATGACCGAGATATGAGGTAACAAACATACAAAAAAAAACATATGACCCGAATTGATAACCTCCTCCTTTTTGAAGTCGGTTAAAAAGAAAACACATTTTATATCTGTAATTTAATTTTTATATCTTTAAATAGTAAGAAGTAAATTCGACATTTTTTTCCTGTTTATTTTTCCTTTAACTTAAGTAAAATCTTTTAAATCATGTGACTATCGTATAAAATTTTATACTACTAATATATATTAAAATTATTTTTAGAAGAACAAAACGAAAACCGACTTCAAAACAATACCTACGTGTTTATTTTTTAGCTAAAAAGTAGAAAATAATAATTTGATTACTTCGAAGCAATGAACATTGAATCAAAGAAATCATTATAATAATAATAATAATACCACAACAACCACACAACGCCATCTAGACCCAAAGTAAGCATATATTAATAGCTTGTGATATGGGTTCTAGAATGCGAATAAACATACAATACTTTTTTTTTCGGAAATACATACATATTATACATAGAAACATCCAGACCAATGCAAATAGCCATGTTCATGCACACAAATATTTGCACTGAGCGGGCATCGAACCCGCGACCTCTGCGTGGCAGTCCATACACAGTACCACCGAACCACAGAGGTTATCAAATCATTGATACCTATATAATACTATATAATTTATAATCAGTTATTTTGGAGTCGGTGCCAGCCAAGAAGGATCACTCAAGGATCAGTCACTAGAGTCCTTTAATAGATGTTACTTTCAATGAAGGTTCTAAGTAATGTCATACAAGTAAGATTACATCTGCAGTTGATATCAAGACATCGATCATAGACAATGATAGTGTGCTTTGTCATTGCCACTAGAACCTGGTTCATCTCGTCAGGTGGTTCAGTGTTGTGTCTGTGGTACAGGAGGCACACGAGTGACTGTGTCTTTGGGACACAGTGGTGAGACATTAACACAGTTGTGATAGCACAATGACGTAGTGCATAGGAAGTGTAGTTTATGTATGTATGTTAGTCTGTAAGATATTTATAATATGGGTTTATGCGACCTGAAATAAATGATGATTATTATTATTATTATTATTATTATTATTATTATTATTATTAGTTAGAAAATGTATATTAATGTTTTGAGATCTGATATTAATATGCCCCACCACTACAATCTGCTGGTGAAATATCTACAAGATGTCTAAATAAAATTATGTTAAAAATATAGAAATAATGCCTACTACCTAAATAGTCTCGGAAAATATCGGCGTATTAGTTTTTACACTGTAGTGATTTTTTCGGAGCACAGCACTGGGGCTAGAGATCTAATTATCCGCCTCTGTTCTCTTTCTTTTTTTTTCGTCCTTCACAATCGCCATGGTTGAGTTTCCTTAGTATCATTTCTGCAATGCTTAGCCGCCATATGATTGTTTGCCACCGTGTTGTATAAAAGTCTAGTGTTTTCTAGTGCACTGTACTTAAGAGTAAGTAAAAAAGTAAAATAGAGATTTATTTGCATGGTTTTCTACGTCACATATCATGATGTTCTAGTTTACCTACTCGTAGCAAAACGATTTAAGCAACGTTCGATTGTGCCTAATTTATTGACAGATTATTGACCTGTGTCCCGAGGTCAGTAACCTCTGATACTATCCACATAATTGTGATAAACAACTTGATGAGTATTATAAGGGATGTTATTTGGCTTCAGGTTAATGAACTTTTAATATGATAATAAAATTATATGTCTTCGGTGTGAAGGCCGTTATATAATTTCATCAAAATAACTAATTTAACATTGATATTCCGTTTTGAAAGTATTTTTTATCATTGTATAGGTCTAATCTCGTGCAAGTATTGAAAAAAGTATCTCGTAACATACCTACACAGAAATTATACTATAGGTAATATATAAAACTATAGGTAATGAAATACATTATTAGCATTTTATTAAAAAGAAATAACAATGAGACAGTGGTCTACATTTTTTTTTTTTTTTCTACGACTAAGGTGACAAACAAGCATACGGCCCGCCTGATGGTAAGCAGTTACCGTAGCTTATGGACGCTTGCAACACCAGGATTATCTTAATTATTATTATTATTATTATCTTTTATACATTATTATATCTACTGAAACTTTGAATAGGTACCCAACACAATTAATCTTTTTTATTTAAACTGATGTCACATTTGTTGCATTTGAAGCATGTCTGTACAATACATGCAATCCGATTGTCCATTTCTCAGCGCACTCACATCGCATTCATTGCGATGAATAGCTTATAAACGTCGCTTCAAGCCCACTGCCAAGGAGGAATATCGCACCGTGTTAATAATAGGATATTGATGGCGAAAGCAATTTGCAAAAAAAAAAATTCAAGCGTCTGCATTCTGTTACATTGTGATCCTTTCAAAGTTAAGACTTGTCTTTTTGTATTGCTTGGAACTATTAGCACTGCTTTTATACTGCCGCTTTACACAATAACAATTTTATGTAGAAGTTGCTATTATTTCACGATTATTTCGTACAGTTATGCTGATATGAAATGCTAAACCATGTAGTGATTAAGTACGTAGATCGATAAAGGCAACGGTTTTATATTTATTTTTAGAAAGTTTACTCTGGAATACCTAGG
This sequence comes from Parascotia fuliginaria, assembly GCA_963082885.1. Classification (NCBI taxonomy): domain Eukaryota; kingdom Metazoa; phylum Arthropoda; class Insecta; order Lepidoptera; family Erebidae; genus Parascotia; species Parascotia fuliginaria. The sequence continues at coordinate 6,048,921 of OY720179.1, forward strand.
TATACTTACTTATTTATAGGTATCCTAGCTCTATCATACATAGATAGATAGAAAATAAACTTAGGTGCACATACTTTTACAAGCAACTCCCACGCTGGGGTACAAGATCTGTGCTGGCGGACTTTACACTTGTATAATATAATTAATGGACGCAAAGTACCTACTCTCACATTCAGAAGAAATATTTATTAACCTTAGTTGTAGGTTATAAGACTGTTCTCATAACATAGGTATCAATGTAAAAAAATATTTACTAAGAGAAGATTCTTGATAAGCACTAAGAGGTGCCAAAAAACTTTTTAATATATCTGAGAATAATAGCAGAATATTACGTGAAACATTAAGTCTAAGAGCTGTCATCTAGGGCTCTTGTCTCGGTCATTTCAAAGCCAAGCTGACACGACAGTAAACCTATTTTTTCAGTCACCGGTGACTAAAGCCGATCAATGTCATTGGCAGAATTAGTCGATTTTGCTCGGCTCAGTTGCCAGAATAAAATAAGAAGAAGAAGACTAAAGCCGACATGGCATTGTGTCATCTACATAGTTTATCATGAAGATAGAATGTTATCAATCTCGGACAGCATTTAAATATTTGCCTATTTATTTAGATACTCGCTCGGTCTTGAGGTCTCGAGTCAAAACTTAGAACCACACTAGGCTATCACGTCTTTATTAGATCATACCCAGAAGTCTACTTATAATAATGAAGTGTCCCATTACCAGCCAAAAGGAGCGTTAAGATTATGTTCCAAAATAAAATCGTACGAGAAGATTGATTATTCTGAGATAAGCGATCTTATCGATAGTTAGTCGTACATTATCATTATGTTACAAAACCTTTTTTGAAGGCATTAAAATCCTTTTATCGCATAAGTTAACAAGATTTACCAAAAGCTTTAAGAATTTTAAGAGGATTTTAATTGTCAAATTAATTTTCTATAATAATTTGTTTCCATAAAAGTAACAAAAGTAAGCACAAGATTAATTTAGGTAAAGTGCAACTGTAAATTAAAATGTTAATAAAAATTTTAAAAGTTTGTTTCCAAGTGTGAGCAATAAATAAAGAGTGTGAATGGCTTTATCTTCCACATTAGGCAGAAAATACATTGTCGAATAATTTTTTATCGGTTAAGAAATTTGTAAAAAATATCTGAGACAAGTACAGTACAAATACTGCATATTTACTCAATCGTGTCAGAATGCGACAGTATTATGTGTCTTCAGAAGAATTATTTGCAACTATTGTTATTGTCTCGTAAATATCTGTTTTTAAAAGTTTTGTAATTTGATTAGGAAATAAACGTGACTTTAGTTTTAAGTTTGGTTACTGCTAGAGGTTCTCTAGAGTACTAAGCAGGCGACTAAATTATATTAGTCAGTTGATAGCCTATCTATGTATGTAAGTAAGAGACAATATTGCAGACGAGCACTTAGTAATATTTCTACGGGTTTTATCTACATATGGTGGTCACTATTACTAAAACCACAATAAATGCGGGCAGATTGTTCTGTAAATGTTATATAAACATAAATATATATAGCTATGTATTACCATTCATAATGAAGGCATCACATTGTATAAGTCTATGTGTAGCTGTGTAATTTTATACGCCACTTCAAATAATAATCCTTAAAAGATTGTAATAAACTGATAAATAATTATCTAGTTTCTTCTCATATCTTTACCTCGTTCAGTGGTTTGACTGTAGGCAAACTTTCTGACATTTCCTTCTAATTTGCGTCAAAATAGGACGTTCGTTACATTAATTAGGATGTAAATGAATAAATGAACTTTCGTTACGTTTGTATAATAGAGATGGTTTTAACGTTCGAAAATTAGCGTTCGAAGATAGCTAAACAACTAATAGGAAGAAGAAGGTATGTATAGACGTATTTTTTGTAGAAATATTTATTGAGAATATTTTTGTCAAACTTCGCCGCCATAAAGCTTATAATAAATATATAATCGAAAAAAAACGAAAAAATGTAGCTGACCAGTAACAACCTTGAGTAAAGAAGACAAATCTCCACTCTCCGATATTGGTAATGAAAACGCATAAATTTCTAAGAAATAACATAAACCGTCATTATTATTTGATTTTAAAAACAAACATGTACTAAAACATTTAATTGTCTATAATTTTATAAGGGTTTTATAAAATGCGTTTGTGTTTGTTTATTTATGCGATTAAAGGTTTAATGTGCGCGATAAACGTAACTTTACAAGTTACTACGCTACATAGGTAAACATACGAGAGAAATAAAATTATTTTTAGAAAAAAAATGAAACCGACTTCAAACAACACCTACATGTTCAATCCTTAACTAAAAAGTAGAAAATAATATTTTAATTACTTCATAGCAAAGAACATTAAAGGGGAATCAACGCAATCCTTGATACCTATAATACTTTACTATTTATAGTTTTTAATCAGTTATTTTGGAGTCGGTGCCTGCCAAGAAGGATCTTTAATTCTGTCTTTGCAACCAACTTTTGTAATGCACGGGGCGGTAATTGCACGCGTGGGGGATATGCCTGAGTGCACTACCCGAACGCGGTCATACTCGTGAACGCAGACGTCATTGATAGTTGTGTTCAGATATACATAAAAAATTTGACGCGCCCTTATCAGATTCCGTTCGATTTCTTGTATTAAATCTATATTTTTCATTCATATATTAATAGATTAATCAAGAAGGTTTTTTTTTGCTAGTAGGTAGGTTATTTTTATGAAGGTCATTATGATCCTTCTTGGCTGGCACCGACTCCAAAATAACTGATTAAAAACTATAAATAGTAAAGTATTATAGGTATCAAGGATTGCGTTGATTCCCCTTTAATGTTCTTTGCTATGAAGTAATTAAAATATTATTTTCTACTTTTTAGTTAAGGATTGAACATGTAGGTGTTGTTTGAAGTCGGTTTTAATTTTTTTTCTAAAAATAATTTTATTTTTAAACTTTTAGTGGGAATTAATTGTGTATATATATATTCAATATGGGTAGACCTACTAAACGTGCAGCGCAAATGAGACAGCGCCGCGCCGTTTGAAAGAAAGTAGAGACGAGAGGTAAGATTGTAAATAGAGATATAAGGTCCTTGTCAACACTTCCTCGATCGCTAAACCCTGAATCCTATAAACCACAAATCAAAACAAAAAAGTGATGATCTATCAACAATAAAGAATCATCAAAAATCATAATTTAACTAACCGAGCAATCGCTCAGATATACAAAAAATAAACAGTGGTGCTGTAAAGGCAGGTTTAAGGCCGCCCGTTGCTGTTGTGATTTCTCACGACCATAAGACCTCCAACTTGGCTTAACGACTACCAAATTATAGTGATAATCATAGTCTACTGCTTCTAAAGAATGAAGACGCTGAAAATGAAATGACGCAAATGGTCACTCATCCAGGGCCACTTCGTTTCTAACAAAAAATGAATTTTGAAAATCACTTCGCACTTGTGGCATGGACATGTCAATGTCAGATAATTCGTCGCAAAAGACATCGACGTGTTGCTTTACACGTCTTCACTTCTTGCAAACGTTTTGTTACAAAATATTAAATTGAAGCCAAACTACTAAATCATTCTTTATAAAAAAAACATAGGACCCCATTTCGGAGTATACCCTTTCAAATAAAAGAAGAATTTTCCAAATTGGTTTATAAATGACGGAGTTAAGTTGTAACAAACATACAACCACTGAACCATTTCTTATAATAAAAAAATGGGACCAATTTCAGAGTATACCCTCTCAAATAAAAAAAAAATTTTCAAATCGGTTCATAAATAAATGACCGAGATATGAGGTAACAAACATACAAAAAAAAACATATGACCCGAATTGATAACCTCCTCCTTTTTGAAGTCGGTTAAAAAGAAAACACATTTTATATCTGTAATTTAATTTTTATATCTTTAAATAGTAAGAAGTAAATTCGACATTTTTTTCCTGTTTATTTTTCCTTTAACTTAAGTAAAATCTTTTAAATCATGTGACTATCGTATAAAATTTTATACTACTAATATATATTAAAATTATTTTTAGAAGAACAAAACGAAAACCGACTTCAAAACAATACCTACGTGTTTATTTTTTAGCTAAAAAGTAGAAAATAATAATTTGATTACTTCGAAGCAATGAACATTGAATCAAAGAAATCATTATAATAATAATAATAATACCACAACAACCACACAACGCCATCTAGACCCAAAGTAAGCATATATTAATAGCTTGTGATATGGGTTCTAGAATGCGAATAAACATACAATACTTTTTTTTTCGGAAATACATACATATTATACATAGAAACATCCAGACCAATGCAAATAGCCATGTTCATGCACACAAATATTTGCACTGAGCGGGCATCGAACCCGCGACCTCTGCGTGGCAGTCCATACACAGTACCACCGAACCACAGAGGTTATCAAATCATTGATACCTATATAATACTATATAATTTATAATCAGTTATTTTGGAGTCGGTGCCAGCCAAGAAGGATCACTCAAGGATCAGTCACTAGAGTCCTTTAATAGATGTTACTTTCAATGAAGGTTCTAAGTAATGTCATACAAGTAAGATTACATCTGCAGTTGATATCAAGACATCGATCATAGACAATGATAGTGTGCTTTGTCATTGCCACTAGAACCTGGTTCATCTCGTCAGGTGGTTCAGTGTTGTGTCTGTGGTACAGGAGGCACACGAGTGACTGTGTCTTTGGGACACAGTGGTGAGACATTAACACAGTTGTGATAGCACAATGACGTAGTGCATAGGAAGTGTAGTTTATGTATGTATGTTAGTCTGTAAGATATTTATAATATGGGTTTATGCGACCTGAAATAAATGATGATTATTATTATTATTATTATTATTATTATTATTATTAAAGTTAGAAAATGTATATTAATGTTTTGAGATCTGATATTAATATGCCCCACCACTACAATCTGCTGGTGAAATATCTACAAGATGTCTAAATAAAATTATGTTAAAAATATAGAAATAATGCCTACTACCTAAATAGTCTCGGAAAATATCGGCGTATTAGTTTTTACACTGTAGTGATTTTTTCGGAGCACAGCACTGGGGCTAGAGATCTAATTATCCGCCTCTGTTCTCTTTCTTTTTTTTTCGTCCTTCACAATCGCCATGGTTGAGTTTCCTTAGTATCATTTCTGCAATGCTTAGCCGCCATATGATTGTTTGCCACCGTGTTGTATAAAAGTCTAGTGTTTTCTAGTGCACTGTACTTAAGAGTAAGTAAAAAAGTAAAATAGAGATTTATTTGCATGGTTTTCTACGTCACATATCATGATGTTCTAGTTTACCTACTCGTAGCAAAACGATTTAAGCAACGTTCGATTGTGCCTAATTTATTGACAGATTATTGACCTGTGTCCCGAGGTCAGTAACCTCTGATACTATCCACATAATTGTGATAAACAACTTGATGAGTATTATAAGGGATGTTATTTGGCTTCAGGTTAATGAACTTTTAATATGATAATAAAATTATATGTCTTCGGTGTGAAGGCCGTTATATAATTTCATCAAAATAACTAATTTAACATTGATATTCCGTTTTGAAAGTATTTTTTATCATTGTATAGGTCTAATCTCGTGCAAGTATTGAAAAAAGTATCTCGTAACATACCTACACAGAAATTATACTATAGGTAATATATAAAACTATAGGTAATGAAATACATTATTAGCATTTTATTAAAAAGAAATAACAATGAGACAGTGGTCTACATTTTTTTTTTTTTTTCTACGACTAAGGTGACAAACAAGCATACGGCCCGCCTGATGGTAAGCAGTTACCGTAGCTTATGGACGCTTGCAACACCAGGATTATCTTAATTATTATTATTATTATTATCTTTTATACATTATTATATCTACTGAAACTTTGAATAGGTACCCAACACAATTAATCTTTTTTATTTAAACTGATGTCACATTTGTTGCATTTGAAGCATGTCTGTACAATACATGCAATCCGATTGTCCATTTCTCAGCGCACTCACATCGCATTCATTGCGATGAATAGCTTATAAACGTCGCTTCAAGCCCACTGCCAAGGAGGAATATCGCACCGTGTTAAGGTGGTTCCGACGAAATTTCGACGAAATCCGCTACTTTCATCTCGATAATTGAGTAGATTCTAATGCTATTTATTCTTTTTTTTTTTGCCAACAATATACTTTGATTCATGAACTTTAGAATAGTAGAAGAATTATTTAAAATAATTGATTATATAACTTATACCAACGATATTAAAACAACGTGATTTCACTTATTTCGAAATATTACTTTGTAATTACTATAGTTATAAATATAAAAGTTATATTGAATCAACCGGAATAAACCAAATGTCAACTCTGTAGGTTTATTTCATTTATTAGGATAATGTTTCAATAGTTATTGATAATTTGGCTGAATCAGCGTCGCAGGGGCTCTGCGCGGGCGACGGGAGGCAGAACGGCAGAGCGGCGCAAGCCCTTCTGACGGACGGACGTATGCGGTTTTTTTAAAAATTATTTACGTAATTCAATAATTGCAAATAAATAATATCAAAAAAAATATTGTGTGGATAGATTTAGTGTTGCAAATAAATTAGATTAGTTATTTAGATTTTTTTAGTGTATTAAATACGTAGGTATTTACCTACATTTATTATTATTTTTCATCAAAATGACTAAAATTTCACGACTGAAACAAATACAAATGCAAAGGATTCAATAATAGAATATCCTGTAAGTAGGTATATACCTACCTTCATATTTTTAGTAAAATACCTTCTTTGAGATACTTACCTAGGATATCCTTTAATTATGTTTAGTTCCACGTAAACTAGGTAGCAGGTGGTGAGCCTATTGTCGCTCGTGATAAGATCAAGGCAACACCAGGCCTCAAGAATCAGTAAATTCCTGCTGTTATATACCCTAGGGGTATGAATATGAGCTTGCTACAATATTGTCTATGTCTACTATCATTTCGAACTAGGTGTGTGGTAGGTGGGCACATGAGTAAAATATCTAACTTGGATATTTACTCATGTGGCAAGGGCGCTTTCCGATTCCGACCGACGCGACGCGACGACGGCGACGCCGGCGTAGGTACGAGGTGCTTCGGTCGGAACACGAACGTCGGCGTCGGTCGTACAACTAGCATAGAACTCAAATTACAATGATTATACGTGACATGCGTCGGTTTGCGACCTAGTTAGGTACCTACACAAAACAACCATACACGCTGCTGTTAGCTACCTAACTATCTACGTTATCTTGCACGAGCATAAATACCTATACATTCTATATATACATACGGTGTGTACTTGAATATTCTATTGGTAAGTAATACCGATAAAATATTCAAGTATTTACCTCGTTAGATTTTTTTTCATGAGCTGATAAAATCAGTGATAAGCTGATAAGATACTAGGCTAAAGTAAATACCTACCCTTCTACTTTCAATGCATCTTATTTTGATTTATTTATTTGATTGCAAGAAAGGAAGAAAAAAGGCTTTACAAAACGTCTTAGTCTCTAACCAAACTAAAATATTTGAAGACTGTGAAATTATCACAATTAGGTAAATTAAAAATCCTACTCTCTGTTCCTTTATTATCGTACTATATGAATTTTTAATCCTAAAATTAAATAATATATTGTTGAGTGCCTACTGGACATAACAAAACTAATACCGTATTTTTCGAGTAATAGGTGTATGTAGAAAGTAATAGACCCGGCACGGTGGCACAGTATAAAGAATTCTACTCTTTTTTGTACAGTCTTTACCTAACTAGGTAAAGGCAAAAGAATTATGGTTTAGCACTCTATGTATGTATGTATGTATGTATGTATCTTTATTATATTATATTATAAGTGTATGTACTGTAAAACTACCCCGTGACGTCGTCCGCATGGATCCGTTACTTAGCGATAATATTACATTAGTTCTACTTTACCGATTTTGCATTATATTATACATTTACAATACTACAATATGTACGTACATACAAATATATGTATGTACACATATATTTGTATGTACATATTGAAGTAATCTATACTTATAATGAATCTCTAGCGAGGTAATTTTCACGGTACATCCAAATCACTCAAACAGTGGGTACAATGCGTCTACTTTGGCAATTGTTCGTGTTACTTATTTTGCTAAGGGTACATGATATTGTGTACCTTACGTACGGGCACTTACTAGAAGATAATCAACATTTATTTATTTATTGAAAAAGTATTTACAATATCATTACAGATAAAAACCCAATACGATATCATAAAAAACCTAAAATTAAAAACACTAATTACTAAATAAATATATCTAGTTATCCAATACTATACATTTTTGTGCAACATCCTTGAATTTTGATAGGGTACATTGAAAAATATCAATTTCTATAGAAATAATGATATACACATAGGAATGATGACGCTTTGTTTAAAGCATGTGTAACTGAAAATCCTTATCAGCTCCGTCATTTGAATTCAGTTTTGCTGGTGAATGGTGCTGTTTCAAATTCAGTGCAGTGGTGGCCATACAGAGTAAAGATACTGTGGGAGAAAAAGGAAATAAAGAGGACCGAGGAGGTAACTATGCCTTCGGACCACTGACTTTCAGACAAAACTTACACTTTACGTCGTTATGTACATCTCCAGCCAAACCGTCCCGCTTATTCTAAAAGATCTACTTCCGTAAAATTTTTGCTAGCTATACAATATACAGAACGATTTACTGAAGTTATATTTGTGATATCCAGTTGAACCGAAAATAAATAAGGAAAATGAAAATATGTTAATTCATATAGGTTAATTAAATTAACACTTATGAACGTCAAAGTTTACAAAATGTCAGCAAATTAACCTACAACCAGTTCGCTGACAAAGTAGAGCCATGAGAAGAACTGGCAAGAAACTCAAGCCACTCATTTTAATCGCCAGGTTATTACAATTTTTGTAAGTTACAGTTTCAAGTAGCATGCAAAGTGACACAGGCAATACACTTAACTCTATAGGTAATTAAATACTTACAGCTTTCTATGTTGCAAAGAAAAAATAAAAAGTAAAATGCGTGCTTTACAGGCTGCCTCAATTTGCATATTGCTACAAAAGTACGAAAAGTCAGGGAGAAGTCAAGAGGAGTCAAGGGAAAGCCAGGGAGAAGCAAGGGAGAAGTGAAGAGAATGTGAGAGGAAAGTGAGAGGAAAGTGAGAGGAAAGTGAGAGGAAAGTGAGGAAAGTGACGGGGAAGTTAGGGGAAGTGAGGAAGAAGTGAGGTGGAAGTGCGGGAGAAGTGAGGGGGAAGTTAGGGGAAGTTAGAAGTGAGGGGAAGTTAGTGGAAGTGAGGGGAAGTGAGTGGAAGTGAGGGGAAAGTGAGGGGGAAGTGAGGAGGAAGTGAGGAGTGAGGGAAAAGTGAGGAGTAAATGAGGAGGAAGTGAGAGGAAAGTGAAGGGGAAGTAAGGGAGATGGGAGAGGAAGGGAGGGGGAAGGGACAAGGCAGGAGCTCTCGAATGCAGGGAAAGGGATAAGAAGTGATAAGAAGGGAGAAGAAAATGAGGGGAACGAAGGAGAAGAAATGGGGAAGTGCTAGAGAAGAGAGGAGAAAGCGAGGAGGCAAGGTAGAGAGAAGTGGAGGAAAGGGCAAGAGATGCTCGAGGAGAGGCAAGGGATGCTGAAGGAGGTGAAGAGGAGAAGAGGGAAGTGAGGAGAGAAGCGGAAACTGTGGAGAGTGGAGAAAAAGGGCGATAGGGAATGAGGGGAAGGGAAAAGTTATTGTAGTGAATATTTGCCTTTGTGTATTGTATTTTTTTTTTACGAGGGATATCTTTAGGTAGGTGAAAGAGGGTTTGTATGAATGGGAGATTAAAAATACTATGGAAAACAGTATTTAAACAATATAAAAATGTCTATTGGAAAAATCAATATTCACGCGAGCGAAGCCGCGGGCAAAAGCTATCTATATACATAAAAGCAAAAGGTCACTCACTCACTCATCACGAAATCTCAGAAACAACAAGTGCTAGGAATCTCAGACTTTGCATGATCGTTCCTATTAGGATATAGGTGCTCACTTAGACGGGATTTTGCAAAATCCATCCTCTATGGGTGTATAAAGGGGTGACAAAGTTTGTATGAAACTTCTATAGTTTTTATAGTAGGATTACCAAATTACTAGAAAATACTCTTTTTTTAATATTCAGAAACTACCCTTATTAAGTGAGCAAATAAGAGTCGAAGTTTGTGTGAAAGTGGTTCATCAGTTTTAGCGGTAGCGGGTTTAAATGAGATTCGCCATAGAGATGGATAATACTGATATTTATTACTGATACAATGTACGGTTGCCGTAAAATCTGGCACCCATCTGAATTTTCACGCGAACGAAGTCGCGGGCAACAGCTAGTCTATAATATGTATGTATTTACAAAAAAAAAAAGTATATAAGTAGTATATCAGTTGTTTAGTACCCATAACACAAGCAAATATAATTGCTTAATTTGGGGCTAAGATGGCTCTGTGTGAATGTGGTAGAATATTATTATTATATTATAGTTATAAGGTGCATTTTATGCTTTTTGTTTAATTATCTCAATTTTGGCATATGTGTGGATTGGTTCCTTTTTGCATAAGTAGGTCCAATTGTTTTTTTATGCTTATTAGTTTAAAGTGTAAGTTAAACTTACTTGTGATTTTTATTATTAGTATCTACATTTGTTTTTATTATAAAGTGGTTTGTAAGTCAATTTAAATTTTATAAAAACCATGTTTTAAATTTATAATAATTGATGCGATACCTATAATCTTGTTTTAAGGGAAGTTTTGTGTTAGTTGTAAGTTTAAAAAATGAGTGTATTTTAATAACTTTTAACTTCAGTTTGATCGATAATGATCTAATACTTTATAATTCTGTTGCGTTAAAATGCCGTTAAACTATAAGGTTTTAAGTTTAACCGCGTTTAAGCGTAACAATGAATCAAGTTTTGTACTCTTATTTAAACACATTTATAGACTACCAGACTTAAAAGCAGTGAACGGACGTTAACCACGTTTAACATGAGGTAGTTCCACAAGTATTAATGATAAGCTAAATTGACATTATGTGCTATACCGACATTTTAGTTACAATTAAGTTCTTTTGTTTTTTAGGTTTTTAACAAACAATATTTTTTATGAAATAGAGACACTAAAATGCCGTTACGCTAAGCGTAGTGGCATTTTAGCCGCTGATCTATTAGATTTTTGTAACACCAATGGTATACTAAAACGCAAAAAAACGTTTTATTATAAAATTTAATTATATTTACAAACTGACAGGAGAATAAATTGAAAGTATTTCATTTGATCTATATCTTGGTACCTTTAAATCTCAAATAATTGTTGTCATTTGTAAGTGACAACGGTTTCAATTTTTGCCGCGTTTTTTGAGTGTTTACTCAAAACTCGACTTTGGCAGTTAACGGCATTTTAGTTATACCACGGTAGAGCTGGATTTTGAGTTTATTGGTTTAACCCACAGTAGTTATTTTTATTTCTACTACATATTTAACAAACGTCATGATTCTAAACACTCATCTTTGCTTTCGCTACTATATAAATAATAAATATGTAAATAATATATACTAAAAAATATACATACTTACTAAACGAAATAATAAAAGATACTAAAAAAATAATTCATTATTTTCGCGTCTATCAGATTTTAGCTCTGCGGTTTCGGACAAGTAAGGTCATTGTCTTATAGTTGTGCTACTGCTACTTGACGCTAGAGGGCGGACTCGCACGCAATGTTTTTTTCGGGTGAGGCGCGGGGTGGTGAGGAAGCGAAACGCTCAAGGTCATATGTGACGGAACGCCCTTAATAATAGGATATTGATGGCGAAAGCAATTTGCAAAAAAAAAAATTCAAGCGTCTGCATTCTGTTACATTGTGATCCTTTCAAAGTTAAGACTTGTCTTTTTGTATTGCTTGGAACTATTAGCACTGCTTTTATACTGCCGCTTTACACAATAACAATTTTATGTAGAAGTTGCTATTATTTCACGATTATTTCGTACAGTTATGCTGATATGAAATGCTATTAAACCATGTATATAGCTGTGATTAAGTATGTAGAAGTCGAAATGGCCCTGTGGATAAGGCACCCGATTCTTAAACACGGGTAGTGGGTTCGAATCCGGGCAAGTACCAATGTGATTTTTCAAATCATATGTACTTTCTAAGTTTATCTTGCACATTTCTGACTGACGGTGAAGGAAAACATCGTGAGGAAACCTGGACTTATAAGTCTGAAATTGCCAATCCGCCTTGAGCAAGCGTGGTGATTAATGCTCATTCCTTCTCTATATGAGAAGAGGCCTTTGCCCTGCAGTGGGACAGTAAACAGGCTGGTATTATTATTATTATTATTATTAAGTATGTAGATCGATAAAGCCAACGGTTTTATATTTATTTTTAGAAAGTTTACTCTGGCATATCTAGGTATACTTACTTATTTATAGGTATCCTAGCTCTATCATACATAGATGGATAGAAAATAAACTTAGGTACGCATACTTTTACAAGCAACTCCCACGCTGGGGTACAAGATCTGTGCTGGTGGACTTATTAGACTTACACTTGTTTAATATAATTAATAAACGCAAAGTACCTACTCTCACATTCAGAGGAATATTTATTAACCTTACTTGTAGGTTATAAGACTGTTCTTATAACATAGGTATCAATGTAAAAAAATATTTACTATAAGAAGATTCTTGATAAGCACTATATCTGAGAATAATAGCAGAATATTACGTGAAACATTAAGTCTAAGAGCTGTCACCTAGGGCTCTTGTCTCGGCCATTTCAAAGCCAAGCTGACACGACAGTAAACCTATTTTTCAGTCACCGGTGACTAAAGCCGATCAATGTCATTGGCAGAATTAGTCGATTTTGCTCGGCTCAGTTGCCAGAATAAAATAAGAAGAAGAAGACTAAAGCCGACATGGCATTGTGTCATCTACATAGTGTATCATGAAGATAGAATGTTAACAATCTCGGACAGCATTAAATATTTGCCTATTTATTTAGATACTCGCTCGGTCTTGAGGTCCCGAGTCAAAACTTAGAACCACACTAGGCTATCACGTCTTTATTAGATCATACCCAGAAGTCTACTTATAATAATGAAGTGTCCCATTACCAGCTAAAAGGAGCGTTAAGATTATGTTCCAAAATAAAATCGTACGAGAAGATTGATTATTCTGAGATAAGCGATCTTATCGATGGTTAGTCGTACATTATCATTATGTTACAAAACCTTTTTTGAAGCCCTTAAAATCCTTTTATCGCATAAGTTAACAAGATTTACCAAAAGCTTTAAGAATTTTAAGAGGATTTTAAATGTCAAATTAATTTTCTATAATAATTTGTTTCCCAACAAAAGTAAGCCCAAGATTAATTTAGGTAAAATGCAACAACTGTAAATTAAAATGTTAATAAAAATTTAAAAAGTTTGTTTCCAAGTGTGAGCAATAAATAAAGAGTGTGAATGGCTTTATCTTCCACATTAGGCAGAAAACACATTGTCGAATAATTTTTTATCGGTTAAGAAATTTGTAAAAATATCTGAGACAAGTACAGTAAAAATACTGCATATTTACTCAATCGTGTCAGAATGCGACAGTTATTATTATGTGTCTTCAGAAGAATTATTTGCAACTATTGTTATTGTCTCGTAAATATCTGTTATGCAGGATACTGTCATTTTAGGATACATTTGAAAGCGTATGTAGTATAATTTAAAAATGCATCTTACTTTGAATAAAAAAGTAGTGATGGGTTTTAACCTCAAAACCTTGTGCATAAAAGAAAGGTGTAGTGACAATTAACTAGACGGCAATAATGTCGGTGAATTCAAATGCGACGTTGAATTCTTTGAAAAGAAAGAAATAAGTTTATGTAGCGAATTAACTGATTTATATACCTACATTATTTTATTTGACTGACTCTGTGGTTCGGTGGTACTGTGTATGGACTGCCACACAGAGGTCGCGGGTTCAATTCCCGCTCAGTGCAAATATTTGTGGGCATGAACATGTCTATTTGCATTGGTCTGGGTGTTTCTATGTATAATATGTATGTATTTACAAAAAAAAGTATACAACTATGGTATATCCGCATTCTAGAACCCTTAGCACAAGCATATTATATGCTTACTTTGGGTCTAGATGGCGTTGTGTGTAGTTGTTGAAATATTATTATTATTATTATTGTTTGATAAAATTAACAAACAATGCTTGGCATAGTACCAGTTAGCTATCTTGGAAACCACGACGAATTCTGGCAACGCTAATATGTTCAAATGCCGACGTACTTACAGCTTTACAACTCACGTTGTTGACCTAATTTCAAATTGGTTGCTAATAACCGTGAATGTCGACAAGTATATGACTCTTGTTAGTGCACACACGTTCAATAAATGTAGTAATGCGTAGTACACTAACTAGTTTGTCATAGAAGAACGATGTATGTTTTGGAATATGTGTCTCCGAACTGCGTTTTTATTTGTTGTGACCGTGATGCACAAGTAGCTACTAACTGTGTTTAAATAAGTATGACGGTATGATTTATGTCTATGTCAAACAAATGTATTTTCTTTCAAGCGATCTACAGACCGGAAGCAGAGGGATCATTATCTCTCTGCTTCCGGTCTTGGATGGGAACCTCTATAATTGCATCTCAATGCTCAACTTTTACATGCAATTATAGACAACGCTTTCTTTAGGAGTAGGTATGGGAACCCTCTTCTCGCAATAAGAACATACCATTCCTAGGAAGTGATTGCAAGTCTTCTTTTCCAGAAGCCTAAGTCCCTTAATAATTAGTATTTTAGTTTATATTTTTATGAATAAATGAATATTGAATATTGAATATTGAATTTGGAGACGTTTGAAATATATTGTCATAATATGTACCAAAATAACCGTGATCGAGTACCGGCAAAAATTTAGTTTTTGAACTTGTTTGTTTGACTTTGTCGTTGTAGAATTTTCCTCCCAAAGAATACATCTAGAAGGAGAACCTGTGACCGCCAGACCTACCTCATAGTATAAAGATTGAAACTTTTTTTTGCAGCTTTTATACTATGAGGAAAGTCTGGCAGTCATGGGCTCTTGGTCTAATCAGCCAGTTTGCGTACAGCAAACTCGTGTCACATATCAGTTTTGTATGAGTTCCATTTATGAAAATATAAAAAGACGTAACAGTATTCTAGTCATATCAAATTTCGATAAAAACAAATTACTAGATATTTCAATACTGTATAGCGCAGCTTTGAAATATCTACTAATTTGAACAGACATGGTATTCAGGGAAAGTTAAATACGTCCAATAGGACATCATAATATATCGAGAGTTGAGTAAAGCTGCGGTACGATAAGCCACATAGATAATTAAACTAGTAGCCGATAAATCGTAGCAACAACATTGGCGAAGCTTTTCGTTTCACTTTCTAAGTAAATACATCTAATTTAGCTTTACTGTAATTTTCAGTTGTGATTTGTTATTTATAAGTGAATCTATGAGAGCGAGCTAGTTATAGAAGCTGATGATCAATGTCCATGTTACACTCACTTCTATTACGATCGGAGGCTGGATGCTCGAATTCGTTGACGAGTACATATACCTAGGACAAGTAGTCCGATTTCGAGAAAGAGGTCACTCGTCGAATCCAACTCGGCTGAGCAGCGTTCGGGAAGCTACAACATATCTTATCTTCCGCTCTATCGTAGTGTGTCAAGACCAAGGTCGTTGACCAGTGTGTGCTGTAAGTGATGACATACGGAGCAGAGACGTGGTCGCTAACTATGGGTCTTATCAGAAGGCTCAAAGTCGCTCAGAGGGCGATGGAGTGGGCTATTTTAGGCGTCTCCCTGCGCGATTATTTAAGAAACGAAGAACTCCGCAAGCGATCTAAGATAATCGATTGGTTCGCAGAGTTGCTTCTCTGAAGTGGCAGAGGGCAGGACACATAGCTCGCAGAACTGACGGCCGTTGGAGCAGAAAGGTTCTAGAGTGGCGACCACGAGCCGGAAGACGCAGCGTGGGTAGACCCCTTACAAGGTGGATCGACGACCTTATAAGGGTGGCGGGCAACCGATGGATGCGGGCGGCTCACTACCGGCCAAGGTGGCGATAATTGGGGGAGGCCTATCCAGCAGTGGACGTCTTACGGCTGATATAATGATAGAAGCTGATTACGATGATAGCGTTAGTAGTACGATTTTCTATGCGAAATTCAGGCGTCTATCTTCACATTAAACTCTGTCATTAAATCTTCATATTAACTAAATTTTTTTTATTTATGTAAGTAGGTCAAATTTTAATAACTTACAACGAACATGGAGATAATAGAAACAAAATGCCAGCCAAATAACCTAAAACCAGTTCACTGACAAGATGAAGCCATGAGAAGTACTAGCAAGAAATTCAGGCCACTTCTTTTAATAGTCAGATTCAATCGTGTTGCAATTTTGAGTTCCATGAGTTACATGTTAAATGACGCTGGCAATACACTGAACTCTTTAAACAAAAATTACAAGTTACTTTTTGTTGTAAAAGTGAAGAAAGAGGAATTCATTCATAATGTGTGCCCTTATTAAATTTTCTCTTTTCTTCAAAAAAAGGTTTTGTGACATGTAAATTGTGGTAAAATATTTCTATTATATTAATTGAAAAATTTTCATACAAGTTTATAAGCTAGGATTACAGGGAACCTAGCTGATGAGCGCATTACCTTTCTCCGTTCAAGATCCCACGTGATTTATTATGGTTCACGTATGTTTGTATTAAATCAACAGCATTCGTTCTCGTGGTAGATATGTTGAAAATAATTGTAATCCTAAATTTATATAAATGTAACCTATAGGTATTTCATAGAATAATAAAATTTAAACCACGATCTGCATCGAACATTATAATTAAGATGTTAGCACCAAGTTAGGATAATGCTTTTAACCTAAACAAAAAATTTCTAGAAAAATCTCCCCTCTATCTTTAAAAATTTGTATAGCATATCGAGAAACGAACTACTCCAATCTCATGTTAAAGAAGAACTTAATAAACAGTTGTTTTGGAAAAACGTACCGAATGCTAGGTCATAGACATTATTTCCGTAGTTTCAGCTTTCCCGTTGCGGTATTCTCCATTGGCAACGCAGTTCAAAACAAACAAAATGATTATTTTGTTTAGTATTTTGGCTTTCAACATGCAACGTGCTATAATTGTAAGTAATTTGGGTAAATTATTACTATGTGAAAACGTGTTACAAATCATCACGTGGCTTTTACCTCAAGTTTCCAGTAATGAAACATTGACATAAAACATATTTTATGGTCTTCGGTCTTGTATGACGCATTGTCATAGATGTGGTTAATAGAGTGTCATACCTTTAAGAACTCGTAACAACCAACTGAAATATAAAACTATTTTTGTAATCAATAAAAACAGTTTCGTGATAAAAAAAATAGTTTCAGTATTTGTTGTAGGCATGATTATGTTTTCATCAGGTTTCAGTCAAAAGATTGTCAAAAGAACTTTATAAGCATCTAAATTTTAATAAGCCCTTACTGAAAGACCTCTCGTACTTTGCTCGTCATCTTTAGCAGGTCATCGGCACGGTCTACCTTGAGAGGTTTGCTCATATTGCGTTTTCAGTTCGTGGTCGCCTGCGAGATGTTCTGTTTTAAAATTATTTTATCTTTGTCTTTTTTAAAAGACAATGTTCGCTCTAGAGCAGAATTTTGCATCGCCGGGTACTTTTAAAACGGATACAAAACACAACCGAACTTAGAAAACAAAAAGGTATCTGTAGGTCACCCAAATATTTACGAGTACCTTGGGTAAGAATCAAACAAGCGACACTCGTTAACAGTAGTGAAGAAGTGACTGCCTGAACTGCTAGAGTAGCCGTGTAGTGATTAATTTACTAAGTGAAAACGTGTTACAATAAATCGTCACGTGCCTTTTATATTAGCAGTCTTTGCTCACGGGAGGTAAGACCGTCAAAGGTACAATTAAACGACCAGCTATACGTATACGAGTAAATCCCTACTAGTGCCTGGCCAAAATTACTGCCGAAACCGGGCATCAACTTTGGCCGAGACCGAAGTCCAAAGATATTGTAGAGGCATATAATAACCGTTTTCTTTTAAGTAGCATTAGCCATAATTCTTAATGAAGTATTAGCATTATGTATTATATTTGAAAAAAAAATGTGAGTACAACTTAATTAATTATTAAAACAATTTAAAATACTAAAATGTTATTCACTGCCTACTTATTTAATAATATTAATAATAATATTTCAACATTTATGATTCGCCTGCAAATCATTTTGCTTATAATGCTATTATCATTAAAAACGACATTCTACTGCCTTACATTTTTATAATGAAACTTAAATTGTCAACACTAAACTTAATTTCGGTTTCGGCTTCGGCCAACGATGAACAATTGGTTTCGGTCTCTAAAATCGAAATCTTTCAATCGAGCCCTAATTCAAACTATAGTCTTACCAACAATGATTTATATCTGTGTCCATCTTTAAGCGATTCATTTCTCAATCTCGAGAAGAAAGCCTATCTAAGAACAGTAATTACTTTATGATTTAAGGTCCGTGGTCGCTTTGTGGACAGTAGGGAGGTACGTATTAACTATTTATTAATATCCCGGCTTCGAGCGATGTGCAATCGTAGTATTATAATAATAGGGAGCTGTCACAAGTTAAAGGCATCTGAAGACGAATACGAATGATTGTCTCTACTAGCTAATGGAGGAATGTCCCTGATGCGGTGATAAACTTGAATGCTATTACTATAACTTGGGAGTATTTATGTTTCTTCAGAAAATATTGAAACAACAAACTAAAAATTTTTACTATAAAATAATAAATTTAATGAGTTTAACATTTAATAAGTTTTATAGACCTCTCTCAAGGACTCCTTCAGAACGATGATATTATGTGTTGTAGTGTGATGTGAAAGGCAAAATTCTCTTCTTACTAAAATTGTAGTTCATATACATAATTATATTTCGATATGACGAAAATTTAGAAGCAGATTGTTTTACATAAAAGTAAGTCTATTATGCTTTATCGTAAAATAATTGTTATACCCATAACAATTATTTTACGATAAAGTAAAAATAATTGTTATGGGTATAACAATTATTTTACGATAAAGCATAATAGACTATAAAAATAATAAAAATTATGACAGTAGAAAGGATGAAATTATGGATATAAACGTAAATAAACCATAAATCTGCGGCTCACGATAAAACTGTAACTGTGATTTCGAAATGACCCTTTTTCACGACAGCACCTTTGAAACTCCCGGCCGTTTTATTGTAATATCATACTGACATTTAAGAGGCTCAATCTTCTTAAACCGTGCAAAATCATAATTAGTTTTTTATGTTGTTACTCGTATGTGACATAAGAGGTAATGCATTCCTGGGCGAAGCAGGCCGTTGACATGAAACTTAAAGGTCAAGACACTGCAGAACTGAGTACGTATAATTGATCAATACTTTCGCATTATTTTACATTTTAATATATATTTTAAATCTCTGACGTCAGAGCTTCGGCATAATTATCAGCACGTGCATGTAATGTCATGCTTGAAATATTCTTTACGTAATTAAAGGTTACGTGTAGTTAATAAACTGATATGCATTTATCCGTTCTGGAATTTACTGCAAGGATTTTCAATAAGTTAATCGAAGAAAACTTTTTAATATTGCCATTGAGGTCATTAAAGTTTTATTATAAATTTATAATTTCAGGAATTATGTAATGAAATAATGCAAAATGCCGCATGTAATCATAACACTAAATTAAGCCTGTTGTGATCGATCGTTAACATACACTTGCGTCCAGTATCCTCACATTGGCGAGTTCCAACGGCCTCGACACGCTGAAAATGCAACTTGAGCAACAACGCATTTAATTTCTTTCCATGCCTTTGCTCACTTCTCACTTTTGAACTACCCTAACATATAATAATTAATGCATATTATAATTGCAAGATTTACTAGTTACTCTAGAAAGTTGTTTTAGCAACCATCATATCGAAAAATTACCGACTGTATTCATTTTATTTTAAATTAATTTTACGATGTGGTAAATAATTTCTTTCGGGCAGGATATGAGCTTCCATTATAGCACGTCGGTGACATGAGCTCGTAGCAAGATACACGTGTAAGTTAATAGGTAAGGGACTATGAACGTGTAATAGGTGGAGTATTGACGTTTGTAGTGTAATTCAGCGAACAATTGTAGCAATTGAACATGCTGCGAGCGCACATGGTTGTTTACGAGTTGTTGATAGTTACGAGTAATTCGTATACTAGAATACAGCTGTGGCCTGTAGTCGAGCGGTCAAGGTAGTCTTCTAGAAACTAGAGATGAAAATCATAAGTTTAATTACTTTTCGAGATTAATGTTTGTCTGGTGTACATTTTTTGTCTGGTCATCGGTAGACCTCGAAGTCTACCACACGGTTTGTGTTTAAATCAAACAAGAACATGAACTGTTTGTCTAAACTCATTAAACTTTCAAACATTTTTAGAAACTCTTGAACTCTCTACTTCTATTTTGGAAGTACTCTAAATCCAGCAAACGTTGCCAAATTATTGGCAAAACTTTCATACGAATCAAACCATTTATTTGCTTATAACTTCGTTTGTTCGCTACTTGAAGCGAAGCCAATGTTTACTTCATAACTTGTCTATGCCGACGATCACGCGCATCAGTTCAGACGCTTTTCGACAAATATTTGGTCTAAAATTGATTGCTATCTAAATTCTGAGGCCGTTTATAAATTGGGTTATTTTTCATACTCATGTGCCTTATTTTTCCACGTGAAACTTGTTCTTTGTTTGAAATGAGTACCTACTGCTACTTGAATTTAGAACGCTACCTTTTTATATGTATTACGTAATGTTAGATTTCATAAGATTATATTTATGTCATTAGTGTATTAACTCAAAACTGTGATTTGTTCAGTTGATTATTCCTCTTTAATTTATTACTTTATAAGATTGTTTTATGTTAACTAACTAATTAAATATATTTTTTTTTTTTAATATGGTATCTATTGAATTTTAAATAGTGTGATATTAATGTAACAGACATTACTATATTTAATGTTGTGTTTTAAGTTAAGTGTTGACCTCTAAACTCATAAAGGAGATTTTTGATAACTTGTTAGAGCTTTTTGTTGTAAAAAGGTAATTATTACACTGTTACAAATTTCACTTTCGGTGTTTCTTTTACTATAAAATTGTAGCCATTGCTTTAAAGCAAACAATCACCAAATCTTGAATCCGTTTTATTACGGATTCAAGCAGATTTATTTAAACCTAGCAAGACGTGCGGCGATGCAATTGTGTTCATTTTAAATAAAATGCGCATGTAAGCTCGTAGTTATCGTCAAAGTGGGGTTGTTTTGTGCGTTTCGCAAATAACCCCAATTAGTGTATTAAACCACTCATTGTCTTCTCCACGAGCGAAATAATTCACTTCAAATTACAGATGGTTGCAGCATTTCTGTTCAGAAATTCATTAAAAAGAAAATTGCAAGTCATATGGGATACGCACGTCTGGCGTATTTTTGGATTTGGCAAATGATAGTAAATGATTAGGCAGGTTTTTTAAATTGTTTGTATACATTTCAGTAAACGTGAATTATAGACGAAAACAAGATAAAAGTTTATAATTTTAATTTTTTTACGATGAAAAGAAATTTTGAGGTGACTTTCAGATCATTCATTTATTTCTACTACCTGTATTTTAGCATAAGCCAGACAATTTGTGAAGAAAAAAAAAATATTATTATTATTATTATTATTTGATTATTTGTTTTATGGATGTTGTTTTTTATTCCTTTTAAATGTTTTAAAGAACAATTATACAGACGTAAGTGAGGACCGTAATTATTCTTTCATCTGGGCATCGCTTAAGTAATACTCTTGACATTGCGAGCTCATTGTTATTGAGCCTGAGTTAAAATTAGTTTAACAATTTGGCATTCTAGAAAAAACCGTTTCTTCAGGTAAATAAGCAGAAATGTGTAAATATTGATAATAATGCGTTTTTTATACTAACCCTTGGTGGGTGGTGTGACACCACTCTGCCTAATAGTAAGAAGTCAGTGAGACCGTGAATCATTCCACTACAGTTGAATTATAGGTACGGTAAATGTTTCTTTTTAAATGATACGAGTAATAATAAGTAGTAATAGATATAATTTTCTTACTTATAGTTTCTGTATTGGTAAACCTTTCCAAGTAGGTATAACATTAAATATGATAACATATTACAATATTTGTACAAACATAAAGGTACATAGCTTACCTACTAAGATTATAAAGTTGCCTAAGTTCCAATATTTTAATACATAATAAGTTTATCATAATAACTTAAAGCATTTCCTACTACAATACGTGCTCATAAACCAATGATATGAATCGGCATTTAGACTTGTAATGTAGGCGCCGCATCTCAATCCTCACCTCTGCAGGTCAGCGTCTCCCAATTTATGGAGCACGAATTCTTTGTAGCACCGGCAACTACACCAGTCTTCACTCTAACGGACCCTTCGCAAGTAAAATACGAATGTAAACCTGATACAAACATACGATCTTATATATCTCACGATTATGATCTGCTAGCCAATCTAAGTAATGGAAATAGAAATTCAATGTTAAATTGATTTTATTGGCTATAGGGCATTTACTTTGAATAGAGTACTATGGAACTGAGTAAGTAGGTATCTGTTAGACAGCAGGTTAGTAGCTGTATTAAATTCCATGTAAGCATAATTTAAATAATTGGTTTATTTTTTTAAATTAATTTTGATGAAGATGTTTATCAGTAATCTGAATGATTTATACGTAAGCCTGGAACTCCTTACTAGCGTATGTGTTTTAAGGGCGTGAAAAAGTATTTCACAAAGCTGCCATAGTGAAGCAGTTTGAGCCGATGGCTTTTCCAAAGACTATTTCACAAGTTACTGAACATGCACATTACAGTAAATTGTGATATAATGTAATAAAAAAATAAGGCAGATTTGATAGAGAATCAGTTGAATACGTCCTTATTTTAATACCTACCTGAAACATTTTGAGTTCAGTAAAGAAAATTGATACATTAGAGTCTCATAACCACAAAAGTTGTTAGTTATTATTTTAGGATAGTTGCTCGACTATCTCCTTTACATAATGCAGACGTACTGTTATTGCTGTATTTAAGGTAAGAAGAATGAAAGAGAAGAAGCAAAAGAAAAGCATACGAGTAGCTAATTAAAATGCCGACACATACCTGTTTGATTTACTATCCGTCTATTTAGACATTTGTTTTAGTATGTTCCTAAACAGACTTAATGTACATATTTACCATTACTTTTGCAGATAAAGCACTATTACAACTTGAGAATCAATAAAATAAATAGATAGCACAGAGCAGCGACCTTATACAACTTAATGCCGTCGTAGAACAATTTATGATATCTCCATACACGACTTTCGCATCATGTCGTCACCTTTCTTCTCTTCCTATCTCTCCCAACATCCGAAAGTGCTCGCTCTACTTGCGGGAACATTGGCAACATTGCAAACGATCGTTCAAGTAAAACAGTTCTCGTGTTCCACACCGAAAGCACTCGTGATCCAAGGTAAATGTTGAAATAAACCGATCGGAAATCGAACCTAAATACGAAGATATTTATTGGATCATGCCACTTGCAGCGAAGGAAATTTCGCACCAATAGAAATGTACTACGCTTGCTTACTAGTCCGTTTGCTCTTTTACTTGGTCGTTGTATACGTAATGTACGTCTTGTGGTTTATGTATATGTGTTTTCTGTAAATGTGACTGTTTTGGGACTAGGGAAAGTGCTATTGACGTAGAAAGTGCGCTGTAATATAGTTTCTAAAGACTATGATGTTAAACTAACCTCGTATATTAAAGTGTTGCTAATAACGATTAAATTATCATAGGAAAATTATATTAAGGTTATAAAACAAAAAATAACCAAAAAAAATACCGACTTCAAACAGAAAGGAAACTGAAAAGTAAAAAAATAATTTACGTAGCACAAAGTAATTCGTATTTTGATTTAGTCAATCAGAAATGATTAAATAAGTATTTTATAATTTTGAAGTTGGTGCCAAGTAAAACAACGTACGACGTAAGCCCGAAGTGACTGCTGGTGAGGAATTCCCTCGAATGACTATGGTTACCTGTAATGGCACTTATGACCTATATGGGTGCAAAGTTCTCATCATTAGAATTGAATTAAGTCCAAACACCAAGTAATTGCTGTAAATCGTTAAGGCGTTCGATTTAGCCGAAAGACAGTCAAGGGACTGTCTTTCGGCTTCTTCATCAGATCGACTTCAAACCTTCACTAAATAGTAGTGCCTTAATATACTTAATAAAAAAATAACAAATGCACTAGTCACCAGTACAATTTTTGAAGGTTCCTCACGATTTATCTGGTTGTTTTATCACAGTACTTACTCCTAGGATATCTCCTTTCTAACAAAAAAAAATCATTAAAATTGACTAAGTTATCTGCAAACACATAAAATATATTTAAACTGCCGAATTGGTAAACCTCCTTTTTTGAAGCCGGTTAAAAACCAAAGTAATACGTTATTCAACCAACTTTCAAATCTTAGAAGATTTTCTACGCTATGTAGCATCTCCATTTCCATGCTTATAGTGATATTAGTATAAATGTGATATAAATTTAAGGCTTTAGAAAATATAATTTTAGTATTATGCGCATCACATACCTTGTGTATATTCTTAATACTTTACGTTTCATGGAGTCATGGATAGCAGAGCACGTAGGCGTATCTTTTACAGTGAGCTTCAGAAGGGCAAGCGCAAGCATGACGGACAACTTTGATAAAAAAGTGCAACATCGAGCTTACTAGATAGGAGAAACAAGTGACCAAAAGACCAGAGTGGAGGTCTTTAGTTAATTCCGAAGTTCGCGACTTTGTGACTGAACGGTGTGCTGATCACGATTGTAGGCGCGATGTATTGAAATCCCTACTACCTATGTCAATCAATTATAAATTATAATGATGGTGTGCTCACATGCCCGCAATGTGTGAGGGTCTTCGAAGAAGATTGGCTACGTTAGTCACATGATCGTCAACAATACCGGAGAAGTAGTCGCCGTGGCTGAAATCAGTTGGATCATGATCGGATATTCTAAATATATACTAAGGATAAAAATTGTTTGATTTTATATACAAAAAGCAAAAACAAATGACAACGAACAAGGATAATGTCATGCAAAACAAAATGAACGTATAAAATTATTTCTACGTGACGTTGCAAGACTTTAATATATCCATTATCGAGGCGGGATCATTGCAAAATGCAATGGATGATGACTGGACGGATTCGAGGCTTCGACTGTCATTTCGCATTAACTTTATTTCCCGTGACGATCTAGTCTTCAGATAGTCACGGCCGCAGAAATAAAAAACAACCAGAAATTATGGTACCACTAGACTGTAATATAGGGTCCGTATACATCGAATAAATTGGTATAAATTATTATAGATAAAATTACGGAATAAATAAAATTCTAAGTGAGATGTTGTAGTTATGTTTCTCCTAGGTAAGAGCGATATGATGCAGTAGGTGTAGTAAGGTAGAATGAACTGCGCCGAACTTTTTTGTAAGAGATTGCAACATGGGGTTCTTCAAGAAAAGTTTTTTTTTACTATCGCGAGCCATCTTGTTTACCATAATTAAGAACTTTTAAAAAATAACGGCTTGGAACACGTAAAATATAAAATTATCACATTTAAACACTCATGAAAAGGAGATAATGCAAGTTTAGTGGCCAAATATCGATTTCTTTCATAACGGGTTTTTAATGGGATAAACACAGGATCTGCTTATTGATATTAAGTGCATTTCAATAATCTATATTGGCATTCTTAATTAAGATGTGTCGATAACTGGTTCATAA